>VDFB02105785.1:46161332-46211584 GCA_007258455.2 Sequoia sempervirens
CATCAAGAATGAGTGTTAGGTATTTTCCCCTGACCAGGTACTATGTGGGATTGGATGGTAAGAATGATTTTGTGCAGTATGCTGTGAGCATCAACCGATCTCAAGGCATAAGATTAGCAACTACTTTTATTGTGGGTGTCGCAAAAGGAATGAGGGACAATGGTATTAGTAAGGGTGAAGGTGGAAAGACCATGTGAAATGATAATAGATGACAAAGTAGAGATTGTCTACACATGGTGCCTATTTTCTAGGTTTTTAGCATGGTGCTTATCCAAAGTGCCATTGAGATGGTTTTCATTGTTGGATGAATTTCTTCTTTTTACTATTTTTAATTTTTTTTATTTTTTTTTAACTGAGCTCTCTGAAGCTGTGTAAAAATTGCACAGGTGCAAGCTATTAATAGGCTCAAATAATGTTTCTCCCTCTAGAGTGGACAAATGATATGTGCAAGAACCAAATGAAGTTGTGATAACATAAGTGCCTAGCTAGCTAGGCTCAAACTTACCAGGTTTATCTTATTTTTCCTAGTTTTTAGGATTTTACATTAGTACTAGGTCAACAATGTCAAAATGTCTAACCATGACCCTTTTGTTATAACTTCTACAAAGATGATTTTGATATGCTTGTAAGTAGGTTAGAGCTTTCTGTCTTCGCTCATCAAGTAATTTCAGCTCATGCAACCTAGATATTTTGTACTCTTCATAATTGATTAACCCTTTCATGGACACTCGTAGAGAGGGGACTTCAACCTCAATGGGGAGAATAGCCTCTAAACCAAAGACTAGGGAATATGGGGTGGCTCTAGTGGGAGTATGAATATTGGTTCAATATGCCCATAAGGCAGTGTTGAGTTGAATGTGCTAGTCACGACCAACATCATTGATGGTTTTCTTGAGGATTTTAATGATGGTTTTATTGGACACCTCAACTTGACCATTTCCCTGTAGGTAGTGAGGAGTGGAAAAATGGTTTGGATGTGGAATTGTTTAAATAGTTTATGGATGTCTTGGTTTTTGAAGGGATGACTATTGTCTATGATTATAGACTATGGAATATTGTATCAACAAATGATATAATTAAGAATGAACTTTGAAATTTGGTTGTTAGTGATGTAGGTAAGGGGGATGGCCTCTACCTATTTCGTAAAGTACTCAGTGGTGGTTATAATGAATTTTTGGCTATTTGAGGAAGTGGGGTCAATTTTTCCCACAAGGTCGAGTTCCCATTGAGCAAAGGACCAAGGTAAAGTGATGGGCTTTAGTTCTTGTGCCGAAGCATGGATGAGATCACTATAAACTTGACATTCTCTACATCTTTTAATAAATTGATATGCCTCTTGTTCCATGGTCGACCAATAGTATCACATCCGTATTATATTTTTGGCTAAGGTATGACCATTGGAGTGGGCCCCACAAATTCCTTGGTGTAGTTCATGTAAGTTTTTTTGTGCTTCAGTGTTATTGAGACATCAGAGCAAGGAATTATCAAACATGTGTTGGTACAAGGTATCCTTGATGATGGCATAACAAGAGGATTTTCAGATAAAGATCTTACATTAGTTATTAGATAAGTTATCAAGTAAAATTTGGGAATGGAGGTAATTATAAGTGTCTAGGTACCAAGGTGACTCAGGACCAACAATTTCACAAACCATTTCAAATTTTGGGATGTCAAAAGTGGGGACCAATTATAGCTGTTCCACTAATAACTTGAATACTATGACACATTTTTAGGTATGTCCAAGAGTGATTTGATTGTTGCCATGGCATCAACTAGTTTTTTTTGTATGCAGGGTATCTAACAAAAGGTGACATTGACAAAGTAAAGCTTGAAGTTGTTGACCATTTTCTTATAGGGAGTCAATTTATCATCCTTTGTATCATAGTCATCATTAACCTGATTGATGACTAACTACGAATCTCCAAAGACTTGTGTCTTTTTGATCTTCCACTTGACTGCCATACACAATCCTGTTAATAGGGTTTCATATTCTACTATGCTATTTATACAAGGGAATGCAATTATGAATGATTTACGTATTATGTCACCTTGTGGGGTGATGAAAAATATTCCAACACCTGATCCATGATTGGTATTGTTAGCACTTGGATTTTTCACCTTATTGAATGTAGAATTCAACAATCCAATGTAACATGGGAAGACCTCTAAAGCTGTAGGTTTCTTGTAAATAGAGGTCAACCTCTGGAGAAGGACGACTTCCTTTGTGTTATCACCTAACTATTGATCTCTGTAAGGGAAAGGGAGGAGTGCATGAAAATGAAAACTAAATCCTATGGTGATACACCAAACTAACATGAATCATGAAATAAAAGATAAACATACACTGGAAAAAGGATGATAGTTATTTCATCTACCCAACATAAATCTTATGAAACTTATGCATAATTTATGAAAAAGGGGGCTTAATTTGCATATGTATGTTCAGAAGGAAAAATGAATTTCACAACTTTTGAAACTCAAATGCAAATATAATAAACATAGTTCAGAAAATTGCATAATATGAAAGAAGAATGAAGGTAGTATGAAAAAACTAACACTGATCTTCAAGGTAAGCTTTATATTCCAAATTCCAAAAAAGAGTTACACAACATACATCAGCTGAGAAAGGATTGTTAAAAATCACTAACTCCCCAAAATGCATAATCCAAAACTGTGGCACAAAGAGGCAAAAATACCCTATATACCAAAGTCCCAGCCCCTAAGGCTTACAAAAATATCAGCCTCTAGAAAGATCCACCACTAGATCTTTAATGAAGTTAATGCTGCATTAAACGTGTATCCCTGCTCTCCATGTCGGTGAAGGGTCACTCCAAGAATGGACTCCAGATCTTTTGGGAATAATCGCATTAACTTCTGGCCTTCATGTCCACCTTGAAACTTCATCTGAGCCACTTTTAATGCTTCTGAGTGTTATCATAAATGTCACTCTACCTCTACCAGTAGACATCCCAGTTGTCCCTGAGACTAGCAACTTCTTCCCCTCGACCTTCCTCCTGTTTTAGATCTTTCCTCAAGTTGACCATCTTCGAGAAGCAACATTCGCCCTTTTTTTTAGATTCAAGCACCGTTGTTTCACCAAGCCGACCCATGCCTTTGATCACATAGTAGATCCATACCACTTGCATTCCGTTGATCTTGCACAAGGGTGGTCACAATAGTCTAGTAGTCAGTGGTTCACCCTTAGTTCTCCCTGATTGGACAAACACACTCCACGCAAGATTCTCGGGCGGTCAAAGGTCCCTTAGACAAAATCGCATGTCGGTGAGACACTAATCAGGTCTCCCTGATGCAAGTACAACTCATAGCAGCTATCAGCATAACATGCGATGGTCAACAAGAGTTCATAGCGAGCGGCCAAAGTCTTATCGATATCCAACATTATCACCCAGACATCTGCATTCGGTAAGAGTTCTTGCCAAGGTCTGCAGTAGACCTATCGCTATCAGAAAGACACCACTAGGTCAGCGAGACTTCATAGCGGACTCCTCCATTCTCCTCGAGCTCACCTCATTTCGGAAAGATCCTATCGAGTCAAAAAGACTTCTCGTCGAAGCTACCTTGTTTTGGCAAGAGCTTATTTCATTCAAGGAGACTTTGCTTAGTTGACGAGACCTTTCACCAAGCTCCCCTCCTTCGCCAAGACTTCCTTTCTTGTCGGGGAGACATCACTAGGTCGACGAAATCTTTTGCCAGGCTCAAATCTTTCCCTGACACCATTTGAATTCAGCAAGAGTTCATCCTATCAGTGAGACTTTACCCCCTCGCTAGCCCCCTATCACCGAGACCTCAACAATCGGCAAGATGTTACACCAAACCATGAACCCTCGGTGATACTTTTCCTCTTTAGCCAGACCTTTTGTTGAAGGCAGTATTTCTTCCTCCCCGCCGACGGTCTTGTAAACAACTATTAGTGAGACTTTTGTCTGTCGGTAGGACCTTTCATCAAAGCCACCACATTACACTGAAACCTTACCCTTTCGGCGAGACCTCACCCGGTCAGCAAGACATCACACCGAAAGCACCAACCTTTGCTGAGACCCTACCCTTTCGGCAAGACTTCTCGGTGCACCCAAAACCTTTCGACGAGAGCTCCATTCTTTTAGTGAGACTTCAGTTGATCAGAAAGACCTCATGCCAAACACAGATGTCTTAGTGACTTTAGGCAAAAGTCAATTCATTTGGCCCCCCTAAATACTTGAAAAATTAGACCCTTGCCTGATTTAGCCCGTAGGTGAAAATTGGGCAACATTTCTGGCAACCTTTCCTGAATGTTTTCCAGCTAAACCTAGAAACCAACAGCCAAGACTTGTCCATTAGGCTTGTAGTCACTTAGTAAAATCCTTAGAATAGATGAAGAGCAGTTCACACATGGCTGCAACTCACTCAAGACTCATGAAGCAGACCAGGACACTGGAAATTCATTGAAACTAGAGAAACTAAAATGAAATTATTTACTATGCTGGAACAACACTTAGGAAATGAAACAACAAATAAACTAAAATGAAAAAGCCATTATTGAAAGCATAAAACATATCCTAATATGTACAATAATAAATCATGCCTCAAAACAACGTTTGAGGTGAATCCCATTAACTCAGATTGGTAACCTTTCTCCATCCATGTTTGATAACTGGAATGCATTATGCTCTTTACATTCAGTAACAAAAGGACCTACCAGAACCCACTCTTTAAATTTTGTATGTTTGTCTGGACCACTCTTTAGCACATCCCACTTGAGAACAATATCTCCTTCTTTGAAAACTTTGGCTGTAGCTTTCTTATCAAAATTTTTCTTCGTTTGGAGCTGATGATACTCCAAAGTTTTCATTGCTTCTCTTGATTCTTCGAGTTCCATGAACTCTGCATATCTCACAACCATTGGGTCCTGCTCTTCATACATCTCCAACTAGTGAACAATGTCTAGGGCTGGAAGCTCTACAGATAGAGGTAATCTAGCCTCTTTACCATAAACGAGGACATATGGAGAATTACCAACTGATCTCTTGGGGGTTATTCTATTTTCCCAAAGTGCAGATTTCAATGTGGTATGCCAAATTGTTTGATTCTCCTCCATATTCCTCTTAATGATTCTGATCAAGTTTTTATTTGTACTTTCAGCTAATCCATTACCCTACGGGTAATAATTGGAGGAAGTATTTAGATGAATTTTGTGTTTAGTAGCCCAATCTGTGACTCTTAACCCAAAAAATTCAAGAGCATTATCTAAAATGATGGAGTTATGAACTCCAAATTTGGTGATTATATCTTCATAAAAACTCAAAACTGCAGATTCATTTGCTTCTTTCAAAGCTGCTGCCTTTGTCCATTGTGTGAAATAGTCTATAGCAGTAATCACCCACTTGTGACTAGCACTGTATGGTAGATTAATTGGCCCAATAAAGTCAATGCCCCATCTCATGAAGGGCTGCTCTACCTGAATTGGATGTAGAGGCATAGTAGGCAACTTTTCCTTTCCTACAAACAAAGCACATCTAATACAATTCCTTGACCATGCATACACATCTTTAAACAACCTGGGCTAGTAGTAACTAGCTCTCATGATTTTCCAAGCGGTTGTCCTTGGAGCAAAGTGACCTCCTAAAACTCCATCATGAAATTTATGAAGTAACTTTTTTGTTTGATCAGTATCAATACACCTTAACAAGACACCATTCAGATCTTTCCTGAAAAGGATATTATCAATGAGGACATAAGGAATTGACTGCAATCTGAAGTATCTTTGTTTTGCTCTGTTCAGACCTGGTGGACATTCACCAGTATGAAGAAAGTGGGTCATTTCTTGAAACCAACTTGCAACTGATGCAGGTATAGCATTTTGAACATTTTGAGGCTCATTTGTATTAATTAAAACAACAACAGTTTCTAATTTTTGTACATCTTCAAGGGTTGAGGCAAGCTACTCACAAAGTCCTCTACCTCTGACAAGTTTTGTAATGTTGATGTTGACATCAAATTCCATTACTTTTGTGATCCACCCTGCTCTTTTCTCACTCAGATCTTTGTTCAATAAAAAACCCTTCACACTTGGGTGTGCAACCAAAATATGAATTTTATTGTTTGAAACTAGAGGCTTAAAATTCTTTAGGATTTTGATCACAACAAGAACATGTTTCTCAAAAAATGTATATTTCTTTTCATAATCAACAAGTACTTGACTAAAGAAAGCTATTGGCTGCTCTAAATTATTACTATTTTTTTGAACCAGCATAGTAGAGATTGAACTAACACTGCCAAAAGTATACAAAAAGAAGTCTTTAGAGAAATCTAGATTTACCAGTGTTGGAGCTGATGCTAAAGCTTCCTTGATTTCCTCAAAACTATGTTTTGCTTCTCTAGTCCAACTAAAAACTGCATTCTCTTTGAGCATGGCAGTCAAGGGCTATAGTAAATTTGCAACATCAGGAATGAATCTTCTTAAAAAGTTGATTCTCCCTAAAAAGCTCTGCAATCCCTTCTTGTGATTAGGCAATGGTAGTTCCAGTATAGCCTTAACACTTTCAGGATCAATTGTAACTCCGTCTTTTGATACTATGTGACCTAACAGTTTACCTTCATGGACTGCAAAAATACTCTTTTTCGGATTGAGAGATATTCCATATTCTTTGCATTTTTCAAAAACTTTCTTTAGATGTGACAAGTGTTCATCTACATTCTTTGAATATATAGTTATGTCATCTAAGTAAACTAGCAAAAATTTCTAGATTAAACTTTGTAATGTCGTATCCATGGCACGCTAAAAGGTGGCACCAACATTAGATAAACCAAAAGGAATTCTCTTGTAGGCCATAGTGCCCCATTTTGTTGTAAATGTTGTCTTATACTGATCCTCCTCTTTAACTATAATTTGGTTATAACTAGAATATCCATCTAGAAGAGAAAATCTTTTTGAGCCAATAACAGCTTGGAGAATTTGTTTCATAGACGGTAAGGGATAATGATCTTTCAGAGACACTCTGTTAAGGTCTCTAAAATCCACACATAATATTATCTCACCGCTCTTTTTTTCTAACCAGAACAAGGTTAGAAACCTAGGATGTGTGTTTAATTGGAAATATGATACCCCCCTCAACTAACTTGGTCAGCTCTTTGATCATTAAAGGTTCAATCTTGTGGTTCAATGTTCTCTATTTTTGTCTAATAGGCTTGGCATCAGGTTCTAATTCAATTGTATGTTGTGCAATATGAGGGTCAAACCCTCTTAAATCAAAATATTTCCAAGCAAAAACATCATGGTATTCTTGGCATAAAGCAATAAAATCTTTCTTATCTTCAGCTGAAATTTTTTTACCTAATTTGAGAAGCTTACCTTTAAAGATTTCCACTTCTTCATAATGATCTTCTTTCACTTGAATGCCAACTTTATTCTTCTTAAGCTGGTTATCAGAATTGAATATGGATTCCAAGGTAATCAGCCCTTTGGGAAGTTTATTTGTCTTCAGTTGTATCACTTGATCATCATACTGCTGTTTAATCTTTTCCTGGTTTGCTACAAAAAATTGATCTTCTTGGAGCAAAAAGGTTAAGATCTGCTCATCACTTTCAAATACTTGCCAGTTAATGTTGTTATCAAGAATTGACGGCCTGATAACCACCTTGACATACTGTTGTATTTTATCCTTTTTAATATCGCCTGGGATATCAAACTATGCTCCAATTGCTGCAAGTCTATCAACATGCTTATTCTAATTTCTTGGAATAGAAATCAGATTGAAGGCATTAAATTCTTTAATTATGTTCCATACTCTATGTCTGTAAGATTTCAAAGCATCATTCTTGGCAACTTTCAGCCCCCTAACCTGATTAACTATCAATTCACTGTCTCCATAGACTTTCAAACAATCAATTCCTCTTTTCCTTGCCCACTCAAGGCCTTGAATGAGTCCTTCATACTTAGCACTATTGTTAGAACATGCAAAAGCAAAACGAAAGGCTGAAAAATACTTATCACCTTGTGGAGAAACCAGCATTGCACCTCCACCTACTCCATTCTTGCTTCTAGAACCATCAATTTTTTTTTTCCCATAGTTTACCTTACTGTTGCAACAACTGATCTATACCCTTTTCAAGATTAGGAACCTCTGCATTGGGTTCAAGCATCACATAATTACCCATACTAACATCTTGAATAATGTCTTCAGGACTATCCAACACATTTTTAGCTGCCCATTCATGTAGCAGCACATCAGGAACAACTTCTGCTTGAAGTTCTTGAGTGGCAGCCATCTTACTGTCAGTAAAAACTACACAATTTGTGTCTGCAGTAGTAGGAACAACATTGATAGGACTTGGGTTATACGGCTCAATATGATCTTTAGCCAACTTTTCAGATTTAATGGTGACCTTAGTTCCATATCTTGTTCTAAACAACATATGTGACCAATCAGCTGACACATAACCACCTATCTTAGTTGTAAAGTCTCTTGAGAGGAGCAAAGAAAAGAAAGGTGGGAGATCTATGACACATATTTCTTAAGGAACTAAATAATTTAGAAAAGCATGAAGGGTAAGAGTCAAATCTTTGATAACACCTAATGTATTAATAGAAGTACCATCCAATTGGATCACCCCTTTCTCTGAAGGCTAATACTTTAGTCCAAGCTTGTCGGCAATCTACTTTGGCATTACCGAGCTACTAGCTCCACTGTCTACCATACAGTTATGAACTAACTTATCACCTATGATTACAGACATGTAAAATGGAGGTCGTTTGACTTCTTTTCTTGCCTCTTTATTGGGTTGTTTATCCTTTTCTTGGGGATTATTTTTCAATATAGTTCTGACTTGGCCTATTAGAGACTCAAATTCATCAAACACTTTAAATTTTGACAAAGCTAAGTGTAACATATCTTTTTGACCTGAGATAGCTAATGAATTCCACATAGACATTATTACATTCATCTTTTTCATACTATCAAGAATATTATAGGGTGCAACTGGCTGCTCCTTAACTGGGAGTTGTTGGTTTCTTTGCAAACCATGAGTCACTTGAGATGTAGATAGCTCGACAGCTATTGCTTTTCCTTTACCAACTGCTTGATCAAGCTCAAAAGCTCTTTTCTTCACCCTTGTGTTAGCTGCTACTGGATAATTATCTACATTCAATCCACATAATTCCTCACCTTTCTAATTAAGTAGGGTAGTATCATTGGTAGACTGATCTTGGTGTTGTGGAGATGCATCATTGAATTCATTCTGCTGTGAACTTGAGGCATTTTGTACCATAAGTGCCTGATTAATGAGTCCATTTGAGTAAGTGACCTGATTGTGAGGTTGGTTACAAGGGTAGCACCACTCATAATATGTTGTTAGGTTGTTCTGAATAGGGACAAGATCCTTAACTGTACTAATAGGTGTTGGAGCATAAGCATGAAAAGGCCTTGTGTTTACACTTTGTCTTGGGCGCTGGTAGTTGCCTTGATAAGCCTACCTATTACCTTGATATTGTTGTTGTTGACTTGAATTCTATTGTTGATAAGGCCTGTTATATGCTTGTTGCTTTTCCAAGCTCATAAGCTTATTACCAAAAGTTTGTAATAAACTTTTGATCTCCTGTAAGTCATTTGAAGATCTTGAAACAATAGTTTCTTGTGTTACAACATTTGAAATAGATGGAAAAGGTGCAAAAGATGGTATTTGTAAAGGGATATTCAAATGAATATCTAGAAATATGGGTATTGGTGGTCTAGGAGGAAGTTTACCAACTTGTATTAGGCTATTTTTAGCTATAATTGCTACTTCAAATGCATCTAGTAGGGAAACACCCCCCATTGATTGTATCATAACAACTATATCACTATTAGGAGCCTTCAAAAATTATAAAAATGCATATTCTGGAGGTGGTCTCACTGTTGTAGGAATTCTATCCCAGGTTCTTTGAAATCTGAAGTTGAAATCATTCATTTGCTCCTGAGGAACCCTCCTAAGCGTAGTTAATTGCTCCAACAAAGACAAATTATTAGACCTGTCCTGAAATTGTCTGTGTATTTTGTCACCCAACTCATCCCAAGTGGCAACTGAACCTACTCCAAGACTCCTAAACCACTGTAATGCTCTTCCTTTGAAATATGCTACAATAAGTCTTACAACAATGTCTTCTTTTGTGATATGGTGCACACCGCATAAGGAAGCAACATCTTGTATATGTTCAATTAGGGTATTCTAATCTTCCCCGGTGAAAATCAGCAAGCTTTTCAAAGCTGCCATTGGAATATCATTGTGCTGTGTCAAATTTAATGGACTACCCCCATTAAATGGCATAAAAGGCCGATTTCTGGGAGCAACTATTAGAGGTGGATTTGGATTTGTAAAAAGTGCAGTTGATGAACTTGCTACAACAAGAGAACTTGAAAATATATAACTAGCAAAAGCAGTTGGGCTGCTTAAAGGAGACCTTTCTATTCCAAGGCTAGGTGAGGCTGAACGATTCTCAATTTTTTTTTAGATGGTCTTCCTCTCTTTCTTGATGGTGAAAATGCAACTTCTGGTCTAACACCAGGTGGTGTAGACTATACTCTCTTAGAAGGAGGTGCCCTTTTTATTGCTTTGCCTTGTCTTCTAGGTGGTGACAGCTGCAAATATTCAAAAGGAATTGAGCCGCTCCTTGTCTAAACTCTTCTCATAAACTATAAAAGCACTGATTCTGAAGTTCTTTCTCTTTATGGAGTCACCAAATATGCAAAAATGACTTCTATAAAGTCTGAAACTTGCTGGTTGCATACCAAACCATCAATATAAGGTGGAATTGGTCCCATTGGACGTGCTAGAACTATTAGCACTTGAAGTTTGCACCATGTTGAATGTAGAATTCAACAATCCAGTGTAACATGGGAAGACCTCTAAAGTTGTAGGTTTCTTGTAAACAGAGTCAACCTCCAAAGAAGGCCATCTTCCTTTGTGTTATCACCTAACTACTAATCTCTGTAAGGGAAAGGGAGAAGGAGTGCATGAAAATGAAAACTAAATCTTATGGTGATACACCGATCTGACAAGAATCATGAAATAAAAGATAAACATACACTGGAAAAAGGATGATAGTTATTTCATCTACCCAACATAAATCTTATGAAACTTATGCATAATTTATGAAAAAAGGGGCTTAATTTGCATATGTATGTTCAGAAGGAAAGAAAAATTTAATAACTTTTGAAACTCAAATGTAAATATAATAAGCACAGTTCAGAAAATTGCATAATCTGAAAGAAGAATGAAGGTAGTATGAAAAAACTAACACTGATCTTCAAGGTAAGCTTTTTATTCCAAATTCCAAAAAAGAGTTACACAACATACATCAGCTGAGAAAGGATTGTTAAAAATCACTCACTCCCCAAAATTCATAATCTAAAACTGTGGCACAAAGAGGAAAAAATGCCCTATATACCAAAGTCCCAGCCCCTAGCCCCTAGGGCTTACAAAAGTATCAGCCTCCAAAAAGATCCACCCCTAGATCTTTAATGAAGTTAATGCTGCATTAAATGTGTATCCCCACTGTCCGTGTCAGTTAAGGGTCACTCCAAGAATGGACTCCAAATCTTTTGGGAATAATCGCATTAACTTCTGGCCTTCGAGTCCATCTTGAAACTTCATCTGAGCTGCTTTGAATGCTTCTAAGTGCTCTCATAAATGTCGCTCTACCTCTGCCAGTTGACATCCTAACTGCCCCTGAGACTAGCAGCTTCTTCCCCCTTGGCCTTCCTCCTATTTTAGATCTTTCGTCAAGTTGACCATCTTCGAGAAGCAGCATCCACACTTTTTATTAGATTCAAGCACTATTGTTTCACTAAGCCAACCCATGCCTTTGATCATAGAGTAGATCCATACCACTTGTATTCCGTTGATCTTGCACAAGGGCAGTCACAATAGTCCATCAGTCAGTGGTTTGCCCTTAGTTCTCCCTAATTGGACAAACACACTCCACGCAAGATTCCTGGGTGGTTAAAGGTCCCTTAAACAAAATTGCATGTTGGTGAGACACTAATCGTGTCTCCCCAATGCAAGTACACCTCATAGCAACTATCGACATAACACGTGATGGTCGACAAGAGTTCATAGTGAGCGGCTAGAGTCTTATCGATATCCAACATTGTTGCCATACATTTGCATTTGGCAAGAGTTCTTGCCGAGGTCTGCAATGGACCTATCGTTATCGGAAAGACACCACCAGGTCGGCGGGACTTCATAGCGGACTCCTCCATTCTCCTGGAGCTCACGACATTTCGGCAAGACCTTATCGAGTTGGCAAGAATTCTCGTCGAAGCTACCTTGTTTTGGCGAGAGCTTATTTTAGTTGAGGAGAGTTTGCTCGGTCGGTGAGACCTTTCACTGAGCTCCCCTCCTTCATCGAGACTTCCTTTCTTGTTGGGGAGACATCACTAGGTCGGGGAGACCTTTCACCAGGCTCAAATCTTTCCCCGACACTGTTTCACTTCGACAAGAGTTCATCCTGTTGGTGAGACTTTACCCCCTCACTAGCCCCCTATTGTTGAGACCTCAACAATGGGCAAGATGTTACACCGAACCATGAACCCTCAACAAGAATTCTCCTCTTCAGCTAGACCTTTTGCCGAAGGCAATATTTCTTCCTCCCCACCGACGGTCTTGTGAACAACTGTCAGTGAGACTTTCGTCTATCACTAGGACCTTTCATAAAAGCCACCACATTACACCGAAACCTTACCCTTTTGGCGAGACCTCACCGGGTCGGTAAGACATCACGTTGAAAGGACCAACCTTCGTCGAGATCCTACCCTTTCGGTAAGACTTCTCGGCGAGCCCAAAACCTTTCAGCGAGAGCTCCATTCTTTCAGTGAGACTGCGATTGATCGGCAAGATCTCACACCGAACACATATGTCTTGGAAACCTAAGGAAAAAGCCAATTCATTTTCCCCCCAAAATAATTAAAAAATTAGACCCCTGCCTGATTTAGCCTGTAGGTGAAAATTGGGCAACAGGTATAGGAGCCATCAAAGTGCATCTTCCATATATCACATCTCAAGAGTGAAAAGTGACTCATCCAGAAAATTAGCGATGAGGGGATGTTCTGCTTGTGTTGCCATGCCTACAAGTTGATCTGCTATTACTTGTCCCTTGATTTCCTTATGATCAACATATTGGATGTCATATTCACTAAGGATCATGACCCATTTTTCTAATCACCCTATTAACGTTGCTCTATTGAGAAGATACTTGAGTGGATCAATTTTTTCTATCAACTTTGTTTGGTGGTTCAACATGTAATGCCTTAATTTTTGTGATGCAATGACCACTGCAAGGTAGGCCCATTTAATATGAGTGTAGTTGAGTTCATACCCCATCATTGTCCTACTAATATAGTAGATTTCTCTTTCCATTTCCATGTGGTCATTTTGAGCAAGTAGTGCCCCTAGTGTTGTTGTGGTTGTGGATACATATAATATGAGGGTCTTTCCATCTATTGGTGGTATCAAGATAGGAGGTAAAAGGAGATACTCTTTCATCTATTGAAAAGATTCTTGGCATTTGTTGGTCTATATGAAAGGGATCCCTTTAAATAATCTCATGCCAAATCCCTAGACCATGAGATCCAAAGATAGGTACCCCAAAACTAAGGTCCTGATCCATGTACCTCCCAAAACTACTTTCCTCAAATGGGGAGACCTTGGAAAAGAAGATATTGAGGATGTGTTTGACTAGGTCTATAAGGAAGAGGAGACACCACTTCCAATAGAGAAATATGGTAAAGGGTATCTGATGATGTAAGAAAAAGGGTATGATGGAACTAGTGGTTTGGGCATAAAAAAAATGGAAGAAGAGAACCCTACATACCTACTAAATGGGGGACGAATCTTGGGTTAGGATGGAAACCATTGAAGGTTGGTACCACTAAAATTGAATTGTCTTCAAATAAGGAAGTACCTAATTTTGAATGTGTCGAGACATTAGAGAATTCTGACAATGAATTTTATGATGAAAATAATTCTAACAACAAGGAATGGGAATCCTATGCATCTAACACTTATGAACTGGGTAATATTTTCTATGATTTAGATACACCTAGCCCTAAGGTAACCAGTTGTATGAAGCTCAAAATCCAAGTTGATAACTCAATCCTTACCTTATCAACTGCTTCCCCTCCTTTTTCAAATACTAATGATGGCATTTCCCTAGTCTACCCACAACTGGTTGACTAGGACCAACAAGGTCCTATCATTTTGGATACCTTTCAGAATGATGAAGCTATTGCTGAGTTCATGGGACTAAGAGAAGGAATGCCATAGGGAGACCATAAAGCTGGCTTCATGATAGAACTTCATGTGGCAATGTACTTCAGGGAGACTACATCACCCTCCAGTCACAAAAATAACAATAAAGAGAAAAATGAAAGGTCTTTGGGTGAAAACCGCGAGACACCCTCTACTCAGGAAAAAGTAAAAACAAAGGATGTATACAAAGGTGAAAACCTCCCTAGGTCACCTAAGGATAGAGGGTTGAACTTTATCCCCATCACATAAGAGTGATCATTGATGCTCATTGAAGATTCCCTAGAGGTAAAAAATGGAACACCTAAGGATCCTAAGATAGTGTTGCTAGAAACTTCCTTAATAGTTTAAGAAGAAAAACCTAAGTTCCAAGCATTCTTCACATAGAGAAATTGTAGTTTTTCTTGGTCATACATTGACATGCCTGGATTGGACCCTAAGCTAGTCTTACATCACTTACCATTGAATCCAAAGGCTAAACCAGTAAAGAAAAAACTCCAGAAAATGCATCCACAAGTCACCTTATTGGTCAAGATAGAAATAAAGAAACTCTTAGATGTTGGTTTCATCAGGTGGATTGATTATGCAAAATGGATCTCCAATTTGATACCTATCACAAAACTAAATAGTCAAATCCACATATGTATTGACTTTAGATATTTGAATAAGGCTTTCCCAAGAGATGACTTTCCTCTCCCCATCACTAAGATGATCATGGATCTTACAATAGGATACGAGATGTTTTCCCTTATGGATGGTTTTCCTGGCTATAATAAAATTTGTATTACTTTAGAAGACGAACATAAAAAAACATTCACTTTTCCATGGGGTACCTAATGCTAGAATCTTGGGGTCTAGGGATTTGGCATGAGATTGTTTAAAGGGATCCATTTCATATGGACCGAAAAATTCCAAGAAGCCTTTGAATAGATAAAGAGTATCTCCTTACACCTCTTGTCATGATACCACCTGTACGAACCCAAGCCTAAGTACCGGCAAAACAACATGATTAAACAAGTTAAACAAGGAAATGCAAGCCTAAACATGGATTCCCCATGAGATTCATTAACATAGCTCAAATTAGGAAGAAAATGATAAAAAACACAATGAAATCACAAAAACAAGATTGAATCCTAATTAAGCAAGCAAAATTTTAATCCCATGGGGGAATTGGTGCCAATTTGATGTGAAAATTGGCCCTTTCCCAATCCCTAAGATGCAAGTTGGATGATTGTTGAAGAGTGTTGATCCACTTTGATGATGAAGGTGAGAGCTCCAAGCCAAAAATCTGCAATAACCTAGCTAAGAACTCAAACAATGAATGAAAATGGCTAAGTATTTTAGCATGGTAACTTTGCTTGGAATGTGGATGATCAAATGAGGAGAGGAGCTCTTCATTTATAGGATTTCAAGATGGATGAAAGTCCAAATTTGAGCAATGTGGGACTAACTTTCATCCAAGGATATGGTGCCACTTGTCAAGCTATGAATGGATGATGGTTGTGCAAGATTTGGGGTTTGTGCCAATCAATGTCAATATTTGAAATTCAAATTTGTTGGAATGACATGTAAGAGGGAAGGGAAAATGCAATAAATGCCACTTGGCTCAAGGCAAAGGACATGTAAGATGAAGTTATTGCCTTGTTGGATGTACATGTTGACTTGGAATTTTTGAATTCAAATAGAGAGAATATTCCAAAAAGATGCCTTGTGAGGAAAATAGGGATTTAATAAATGAATTAAATCTATTTTCATGTGCAAGTTGCATTATCTAGAGGATGTGACATGAGATTAGAATAAATTAATCAAGGGTTAATTAATTCAATGGGAGATTTGATGATGTGACTTATTTGACTTAGATTTATGGATTTATTTAAATAAAATAAGAGAGGAATATGATAAGAGACTAATTAAATAAAGATTTTGATTTATTTAATTAAAAGGGATGGTGTTAGATTAGTTCCAATAAGGTTTTAATTTATTAAATTTAATGGATAGACTTTAGAGGTTTAATCAAATAAATTGATTATTTAATTAGATAGGGATAATTAGATCAGATGGATTGATTTAATTAGCAAGAGAAAGTGACTTAATTAGAAAAAATGATTTATTTAATTAAGAGATGAATATTGATGAATTTAATCAGATAAGGGAATTTGATTAAACGTTTAGACCAAGGGATGATTTAGGAAGAAATGATGTTAGTAAGTCAAGATCAGGTGCATGATGTCAATCAATACATTTTCGATGTCTACACCACCAATAGATGGAAAGCCCCTTATATTATATGTATCCACAACCACAACAACACTAGGGGCACTACTTGCTCAAAATGACCATGAGGAAAAGGAAAGAGTAATCTACTATATTAGCAGGTGTTGGTGTAATTAATTATTAATTACATTTTGCATAAGTTTACTTAGGTAATTATTTAATCCCAAAGTTTTAGGCTTTCATCTTTATCTTATCGAGCTATCTTGTTGCTCAAGATAAGATTAGGTTTGCATCTTTGCTTTTATAAAGCAAATCATATCTTGTAATTAATTGAATTCTTGAACATAATTATTTGCACATCTTCTTGCAAATCTCTTGCTTTTTTGTGTTTCTGTTCTGTGGAAGGTCTTTTCGGTTTGCAAATATGATCATGGGTTTCTAACATGGTATCAGAGCCTTGATTTACAGCCCCTTCTCAGATTTTTGAGAAAAACATTGCAGGGTTCATTTAGGATTCCTTGAGGGTTTTCATACCTCAAGTTTTGTCTCTCTATTTGGGTGTTCTTGCATGGTTGCTTTTGGCACACGTTGGAGGAAATTTGAGCTCATATTCGAGTTCAGGGCTGTCAAAAAAGTCAAGATTAACTTTTGTTTCGCCTGAATCCGACATTTTATGCTAGAGTTATGAGGGTCTGAAGATTTGTCAGATCTGAGAGTTATGACACTTATGGTGCATTTTCAAGCAGATTGGACCTCGCCATCAGATCCAGAGCATCTGAGAGACGAAAAACAACATATAATATGCCTATATTTGGGTCCAATTGATTTCTGAGGTGAAATTTTTTTCCCTGTACTGCCATCTACACGCGAATCAAGGTAAAAATTTCGTTAAAAAAAAATAATAATAATAATTTTTTCTGCAAAAAAAAATTCGCAGTTTTTTTTAATTGTAAAAGAAAAGCTTTTAAAAACTTTTTCCAAATTTTTTTTTGTTTTTAAAAAAAAAACAAAAAAAAGCCTTTTAAGGCTTGTGCAGGCATGGTACGCCTGCGCAGGGTACTGTGCAGGTCTGTACTTGTGCAGCCCTGCGCAGGTCGTACCTGCTCTACCCCATGGGGAGCCGTGGGCTCTCATTTTCTTAAGGAAAAATTTTAAATAAAGTTTTTTATATATTTTTAAAAAAAAAATATATATGTAATTTTTTAATTTTTTTTTATAAAAAAACAATTTTTTATGTAATAAGCCAAGTAGTGCATGTGCGATGACAGCTATTTGACCGTCAATTTTAAGTTCACAGTTTTTCTGCGACGGCCGTTTGGACGTCAAATTTAATGATACACTGGTTTTTTCTCCTTTTGGAGCAGTTTTCACTAAATCGGGTGTAATTTTTGCGTACAATCTCCATTTTTCGCAAACGAGATACCGTTGGAAAGCTGATTCCAATGCCGATCCAGTGGTACTGGGTTTTTTTACCAGATCTTGCTCCATATTTGTTTTTAAGGCCTTTGAACTCAGATCTTGTTGTTTTCACTCTGGAGGGCATATCTTTTGACTTGGTGCTCCGTTTTCCGTCATTCTTGCAGCGTTGGAAAGCTGATTCAGTCCTCTACATAGATCTGAGGTCTATTTTATTTTTCTATTTATGCATTTTTTAGTATGCTCTCCTTTTAAAATCGTCAGGTTATTGTAATAAATGAACTATGATAAAGTTCCATTCAGGGGGGTTTCCTTCATAATAAATCTGATTAGAGTGTGCATGCACTTTGATCTCCATCTTCATATTGTTTTGATGGCATCTCACATGAGTTTATCTGCTCTCTTAGTTTCTTTTGGCCATATCTTTGCTTAGCTAGACACATTGTTGATTCACATTGGTTCACACTTTAGATTGAGAGCCTATGGTTAATGATCCGCATTGGATCCATCTCAGTTTAAAGGTCATGTTTTTATGGTTAATGTTCCAGATTCTGTATGGTACTCCTTCCCATGGAAGTTTTTTAGTCTCAGTTTGGCATCGGCATCGAGTTACATGGCTTCCAGATTCTATCATCATCGTATCTATTGTTGCTTCACAGATTCCAGGGTTGTTCCAGTTTGTGAGTTTTCGAGCGTTCCATGGCATCGGGTCTGCTGTCACATTATCATGATTTCAGTTTTGGTTTTAGTTGTAGACAGAAGTATCTTTCCTTGCTTGTCAGATTGTGGTTCTAGTGTTACTCCAGTGATCTTCCAGTGCTTCTTTGCAGCAGTCATCTCATTGTAGGTGGGTTTTGTCCCACTGGGTTTTCCTTCTCTACTTCATTATTGCATTTGTACTCGGGTACCTGATCAGGCCTTGTTACCGGGACCCATTCATGCTTTCTTGCATTCATCTTAGTTTTAGGTGCATGCTTTATTTTCTTCTCCCTAAGTTGCACTTATGGGGGGGTGTTGGTGTAATTAATTATTAATTACATTTTGCATAAGTTTACTTAGGTAATTATTTAATCCCTAAGTTTTAGGCTTTCATCTTTATCTTATCGAGCTATCTTGTTGCTCAAGATAAGATTAGGTTTGCATCTTTGCTTTTAAAAAGCAACTCATATCTTGTAATTAATTGAATTCCTGAACATAATTATTTGCACATCTTCTTGCAAATCTCTTGCTTTTTTGTGTTTCTCTTCTGTGGAAGGTCTTTTCTGTTTGCAAATCTGATCATGGGTTTCTAACAGCAGGACCTTAGTGGGGTATGAACTAAACTAGACTCATATCAATCAGGTCTACCTTGCAAAGGTGTTTGTAGCACATAAATTAAGGCATTACATGTTGAACCACCAAACAAGGCTAGTAGCAAAAATTGATCCACTCAAGTATCTTCTTAGTAGAGCAACAATAACATGGCGATTAGCAAAATGGGTCATGATCCTTAGTGAATACAAAATCCAATATGTTGAGTGCAAGGAAATCAAGGGACAGGTAATAGAAGATCAAATCATAGACATGCTAACACAAGTAGAACATCCCATCATCATTGATTTTCCAGACGAGTCACTTTTCACTCTTGAGATAGGTGATGTATGGAAGATGTACCTTGATGGCTCCTATACCAATCATGGATCAAATTCTAGAATACTGTTCATGACCCCACAAGGTGACATGATACCTAAATCATTCAAAATTGCATTCCTTTGTACAAATAACATAACAAAATATGAGGCCCTATTAATGAGATTGTGTATGGTGGTCAAATGGAAGATAAAAAAGATACAGACCTGTCTATGGAGATTCACAGTTAGTCATCAATTAGATTAATGATGACTATGATACAAGGGATGACAAATTGACTCCCTATAATAAAATTGTTGAAAGCTTCAAGCTTTAATCATCTCCATTATCCTTCTCAAATTTGCTTTGAAATGCTCAAATTCCCTTAGATTATGAGTATGCAATATTCACCTGTAAGTATTATGAGAGCAAAATTTTGAAGATTGTGATTACCAAAAAGTGGATTAAGAAGGTTTCTTTTATAAAAGATTGATAGATTTGACGCTTGAGATTGATTTGAATTAGAATGGTCTTGATTGAGTGTGAGGGCCTGATTGAGCAGTTAAGTGATTTGCATGAAAGATTGGTTGAACTGTTAAAATATTTGATTGATTAGTCAGCTGGTTGTATGGGAGGTTGATTGAATAGTTAAGTGATTTGATTGATTAGAGTGTGTGAGTCAAAAGGAGGTGACAAATCAGTTAGCTGAGGAAACTGAGAGAGAGTGTTAGTAAGGAGTGGAGAGAATTATGCATGAGATTATTTAATTGAAAGTGTAGGAGACATGTTCTCCAATAGAAGAATCAATTATTAAATTAATTCGTTAGTTTTTGGAGGAAATGTGTGTACATGAATCAAATGAATCAAATCAATTATTTAATTTATGGTGTCACTTTAGATGAGAAGGTATAATAATTAATTAATGAAGGCACTTTAGATGAGAAGGTAGAATAATTAATTAAATAAATATTATTCATTTAATTAAATGTGGGAGAATACGATGACATAATTAAATAAATTTATGAAACTTATTTAGTTAATCAAAAGAGGAGATTCAAATTAATTAGTGACATAATTAAGATAAATTAATGTAATTTACTTAATTAATCAATTTTAGAAGAATTATGAAAATGAATTAATTAA
Organism: Sequoia sempervirens; assembly: GCA_007258455.2. Taxonomy (NCBI): domain Eukaryota; kingdom Viridiplantae; phylum Streptophyta; class Pinopsida; order Cupressales; family Cupressaceae; genus Sequoia; species Sequoia sempervirens. The sequence goes on from VDFB02105785.1 coordinate 46,181,991, forward strand.
ATGATTAAAACTATTTAATTAATTAGAGGAAATGTGATGTTTAGTTATAATTAAATGATCAAATTATTTAATCATTTTATGGGTATCTTGAATTAATAATGAAAAATGTAGTCATAGGCCTAAGCCATTTTTCAATGTCTACACAAGCTTCTAATATATATATCATGATGTGTATTGATTATCTTTATGATGTGTATCTTGCAAGGTCCATGAGAGATTTGCAAGATCTCTATCGGCAAGTGGCCATAGAGATAGTACCTCCTTCACTTAGAGACAAGGCTATTGGCACATACTACATGCCCCCACCTATTGTGCAGTAGCAACAAGATCTATTTGAGCATTTAGTGAGGTTGAGAGGAGCATACGAGGGTGCTACTAGGTGCACTATTTGAGTTGAGGGTGATCTATTAGCACTGTAGGCTGCCTATGAGAAGCTTTGGTCATTTCAAGATCTAGCAGAGGTTGAGAGATTCATGTTGAGGTTGATAGGCTATAGGCAGATAGAGACCCTATAGAGTGAGAGTGCTCAGAGGCCATTAGACGAGAGGTCATGGCTGTTGGACGAGTAGGGGGATTATAGTATGCATTGGATTATATTATTAGTTCATGATCACATACTACCATCTCTCAATAGACCATCTCTTGAAATATGCAATCACTAGGTCTTGAGAGATTTGGTATCCACAGGCCACACTAGCATTGCATATTCAATGAAATGTACTAAATTTTTTCTTTTTATATATATATACACAGTTATATACTTGATTGTTTATGCTTATGTATTTAAGTTAGATGGCAATGTGATTTATCAAATAATCTTTGTAAGAATATTTAATAAATGTCTCCATGATCTAACATGTTTTATGTGATCTAATTAAAACTATCCTAGTTTCTTTTAGATGCAACATTATGGTTAAGTATGTTATTCTAAATTAAATGGATCCACGATCTAATTAAAGAACATTAAATTCATATAAGGATCTAATCTAACATAACATACAACATTATCTTGAATAGTATGAAACCTAAAGTGGGTATGTGTAGGATCATGATGGGACAAAAAGTGGCAATATGATAGGTATGTGTAGGGTATGTAGCTGACAACATTTTTTTTACCCAAAATTGATGAAACCAAAAAGGTTTTTAAAGGATATTCTCAGCTTTCCACCATTATAAATTATGATTTACTTTGAATTTAATAAGTAATTATTATTCATTTTCTATTTGAATTATGACTAAAGTCCTAATTGATAGGTTGATTGAAAAACATCTATAGCTTTAAAACAGTATCACATTTTTTGAATTTGAAACATGCATCACATTCCATGCTTCACATACTATAGGATTAAAAAAGAAAAAATGAATTTCATAAAATTTTCACCAAGTTTAGGTGGTTAGACATGATTTTTTATATTTTTTAAAAGTTGTAATAAAAATTTCATAATTAATTATTTACTTAGAAAAAAATTACAAAAAAAATATGCATCACATCGGGACATGAGTCTTCTACTTATATCTAAAATATTAAAAAAATACTATCATTTTATTATAGTTAGGGTGGTTAGAGAAACACCTGTTTCTTTTTTTCCCCTAAAATTTAAGTGCTACTACATTGAAATTTTAAATTTTCACCATTGAATAGATTTTTTTTTTTAAATAAACATAGTAGTTTAGAAACTACATTCTATTTACTAGAGATTCTATTCTTAGATATTTTTGAAATAATATAGATAACTTATTGAAATTTTTACGTCAATTTTAATAACTGTGATTTTACTAAATTTTTCGCCACTTAAGGGCCTATTTTTTTCACGATGATCCTGCACATACCAAGTAACAAATCCAAAAATCAATTTGAATAATTACCTTAGTATTCAAGGCACACAAATGATTATTTTTCAAGAATGAAGAAGTGTGAGAGAACATAGAATTTCATCTACTAACTCTAACACCATTGCTTTATCATTCACACTATTGAAGAAGATTAGATATAATATTGTTGTAAATGTGCAATATTAATAGGTTCTTTAAGAGGTGTACCATCCATTTTTGTTAATGTGTATGCCCCAGGGTAAAAGAAAAAATTTGTGTCACACTTTCAGCTAGCTTATTAGCACAACTTAATTTAAGTATTTCTTACTAAAATTCAATTTTGGGGTAGGTGCATAAAGATGTGTAGCCAATTTTTAGCCAACTTTTAAAAAAAGTTTTGAAATCTCATAACACGAGCACATTATAACGCGAGTGTGTTATAACATGCTCACGTTATGGATTGGTGTGCCGAGCTTGAAGCTCAACCATAATAAGCCCATAACACGAACACGTTATAACATGCTCACATTATGACCTATTAAAATAAAATAAAATAAAACAAATTGAATTCATTCTTGCACTTGACTGTGTTTTTTTTCTTTCTCACAGCCAAAACCCCAATTTTTTGTGCTTGTGTTTTGGGAGGAGATATTTTTCAAAATTCTTCATCAACAATTTTTTTCATTGCCAGGATGCTGTGACATCGACGAGGAGGTATGAGAGGCAAGGATTGTTTTTTTTTGTTTTGAATTTGTTAGTTTTAGGTTGTTTTTTATATTTATTTTTTCAATTTGTAGGAGATGTTAATCAACGCATAAAATATCCTCAAAATCCTCAAGAAGCACAACAAGAAAAAGAGGAACAAAATCCTCAACAAGCACAACAACAACAACAACAAAATCCTCAAGTTAATCAACCACAATTTCAAACTCCTCCACCAATCCCTCAACGTGCTCTTGGCACTCAACAAAACTTAATGAGTGAAATTAAGAACAATAAAAAAAATTGAGGATTTAATTAGGAGGTTGAACGATCCAAATGGTTCAACCGTGGAAAGAACGACCTTTGAAAATTCACTAAAAGAAATGTTAAAACATGTAGATTCAATCAACAAACAATTAACCGGTTGGAAGAATAGGAGGTAGGCGATTAGGGCTTATTACCAAGATAAAATATCATATAAAGATGTAAAAGATTTTAAAATTACAAAAGGTGATTTGTGCTCATTATTAACTGACCCATGGTCAAATGAAAATATTACCCTTAATGCGAAGAGGTTTCCTATTCATTGGTGCCACCACCAACAAATTATGAACTTTTTTTGGGATAGGTGGTACATGGTTTTTGATTGTCCACCATGCAACAATTGTGAAGTCCCATAGTATTTCCTTAGGAAACTATATTGTGAGTTCATCTTGAACAAAATCCCAAATTATTTTGATATGAGGGACTTCTAGGGGAGAGGTGGGGGGTCAGCTCAAGATAGACTTCATGCACAATAGGCTCTTGCATGGCAAGGAGATGACCTCTCACTAGGCCACCTCATGAGCACATTGTCATCCATTTCATTGTGAAGGAGAGTGCCGACATAGAGACTTTGTAGGGTATCACCTCTTTTACCCAAAGTGTCATCCAACATGCCAACCCTATTCTCCAGTGCCATCTAGGGGATTCTTCAAGTGGTGGGCTTCGATCCCATTTGTGTCAATCTTGTAGGGTGATTTTTTCATATGACCCCATTGAAACTTTGGAGGCTAGTACACAAGATTTGTATGTAGCTATGGAGATGGAAAGGGAACCTAACATTTTGCATGAGACTTATGTCATTGATACTCAGGTAAAAATTAGCATGTTCATTGAATTAAATTTATTAAATTTTGATTTTGAAATGAAAGATTAACTAATTTAGTTTTATGATTTTAATAAAATTACAGGGTCATAGTGTTGATACTATATACAATGGCCCTAAACCTGCTTATTTCTCCACTACACCTACTGTTGAGGTATACAACTAGTAAACAATTATAAATTTATTACATGTTAATAGCATTGCTTTATGAATGGTATTTTAATATGTGATTTTGGATGTTGAATAGGCTAATATTGGAGGTTTCTGGGGAACACCTCCTAATGCTAGTGGATTTAGTCAAACCTATACGCATGTAATAGAATAAAGAGTTTAACTAATGAATTGTACTTAATATATTTGTGTATTTTATATTCATAGCATTGATTACGTTGCAATGCACATATTTCAAACTCAAATCATTACTTCACATTCCATAACTAATAACTAGATGTTGATAGATGTAAAAATTTCAACTACAAGATAGCTGTTTAGAAAGTCAACATAAGTAGTGATGCAATTACTTCACATAGCATAAGTAATAAGTCTAGGAACAACTTCCAATTACATTTGCTTTCCATGGCATTCCATGAGACCACTTTTTACTGAGGCATCTTTTCAAACAGTTCTTTGCCTTGTCTATGCTATGGATGCTTGGAAGGAATATATGAAAAAATAATAGCAAGCAATAGCATAGACAAGGAAACATGAGTTGTTTGAAAAAAATGCCTCAAAGAAATGCAATCTTATGGTGATGTCCATCACCATGAGATCTAATTTATTTGAGACTCCTTTTCAAACAACTCATTGCCTTTTCTATGCTACCAAATTTTCTATACATGCCTACCAAAGCATTTTATCAAACAACTCATTTCCTCACTACTATGGCTAAAAGCTTAAAAAGGGTGATTTCCAACAAACTATGGATGATTGGAAAAAATCTATCAAATCATAATTGTAAGAAATAGCATAGAAAAGGAAGTTACTATTTTGAAAAAATTCGTCAAAGAAATGTGGTCTCATGGTGATGGAATGCCATTCCATCACCATGAGACCACATTTTTTTGAGGCATTTCTTCAAAAACCTCACCACCTTTTCTATGATACCACATTTTCCATACATGTGTACCAAAGAATTTTATCAAACTACTCCCTTCCTTGCTGCTATGGTTAAAATCCTAAAATAGGTGCTTTCCAGGAAACTATGGATGCTTGGAAAAATTTATATCAAAGCATAATAGTAAGAAATAATACCATAGAGAAAGAAATGAATTGTTTGAAAATATTCTTGAAAGAAATGCGGTCTTATGGTGATGGAATGTCATGATGTGCATATTTTTTGTAATGGCATTCCATCACCATGAGACCCCATTTACTTGAGGCATTTTTTCAAATAGTTCACTACCTTCTCTATGCCACCACAGTTATCGTACATGTCTACGAAAGCATTTTATCAAATAGTTCACTAGCTTGCTGCTATGGGTAAAACCCTAAAAGCACATGCTTTCAAACAAGATATGGATAGGGAAAATAGTAAGCATGATAGTAATAAATATATAGTTTAATAAGTACTCAAAATTTTGTTCATTATCTCATACATTATAAGTCATGATGTGGATCACTACTGTAGCTTTCATGATTGAATAATTTGTTATTTTATTTTTAGATGTTGCAAGTGGAAACACCTCTAAATGTTTAGATGACAATGGAAATCACTATTTCATCTACTATAGAATCCTCGATGGCTCTGATAGGGGAGCTATGAAGAAAATTACTAAATTTTAATTTACATTCATTGTTATAGATGTTAGTGAAAAATCAAACCATTATTGATTCATAGTTTAATTTCTATTTGGATGGTTTATACAGAGCTTCAACATGCCTCAACATGGGCATTTGAATATTTCCCTCATGGATATTGATCATCAAATGGTAGTAAGTGATTATTTTGTTAAATATATCATTTTTTTAATGTAATTTCTATATATTAATGTCTTTACTTCTTATTGTAATAGAAAATAATTCACCAAGAGCTAAACACTAGGTAGGAGCACTCCTCGACCATAGCATAAATGAGTGAAAGATGTATCACCATCCGATTGACAAGCAAAGGGAAAGAGTTTATTTCGAGAGCATGGAGAGCGATGACTTTTGATTCTAGAGCCCTTTGTTGTATGCCGATATGACATATTTGTATGTATTTTGTATTGGATATATTTGACATTGTATGCCTATATGGAATTCTCGTAAGCCTATATGGCTATTTTATACCTATATTTTATACTTATATCGACATATATTGATGTTTTCCTACCTAGATATTTGGTTAATATAAATATTTTTTATCGATGGTGTTCATATTTGCATTATAAATCCATGGTTCAATATATATGAGTTATATGTATTCAAGTGTGTACTTTACAACTTACGTGTATACTTTGTGACTTACTTGTATTCCAATATATACATTGCAGCTTACGTGTTTTTATGTGTATACCCTGTATTCATGCATATACTTTGTCTTAATTTATGTGGGTATGTGCAAGATCATGATGGGCCAAAAAGTGGCGATATGATGGGTATGTGTAGGGTATGTGGCTGACAACATTTTTTTAACCCAAAATTGATGAAACAAAAAGGGTTTTTAAAGGAGATTCTCAGCTTTCCACCAATATAAATTATTCTTTACTTTGAATTTAATAAATAATTATTATTCATTTTCTATTTGAATTACTTACTAAAGTCCTAATTGATAGGCTGATTGAAAAACATCTATAGCTTTCAAACGGTATCACATTTTTGAATCTAAAACATGCATCACATTCTATGCTTCGTATGCTATAAGATTAAAAAAAGAAAAATTGAATTTCATGAAGTTTTGACCAAGTTAAGGTGGTTAGACATACAAGTTTTTATATTTTTTAAAAGTTCTAATAAAATATTCATAATTAATTATTTACTTGGAAAAAAAATAAAAAAAAATATACATCACATTAGGACATGAGTCCTTTACTTATATCTAAAATAATATAAAAAAATATTATCATTTTATTGTGGTTAGCATGGTCAGACATACACCTACTTCTTATTTTTTCCTTGAAATTTAAGTACTACTGCATTGAAATTTCAAATTTTCATTCAATATATATATATTTTAAATAAACCTAGTAGTTTAGAAACTACATTCAATTTTCTATAGATTTTATTCTTAATTACATATTTTTGAAATAACATAGATAGCTTATTCAAATTTTTACATCAAGTTTCCTAACTCTAATTTTTCTAAATTTTTTGTCACTTAAGGGCCTTTTTTTTCCCATGATGATCCTTCACATACCCACGTATACTATGTATTCATGTGTATACTTCAAGGCTTACATATTTTTGAGTACTTGTGCTTCCCTTATTCACATGTACATGCTTGAATTATTCACATGTATACTTATTAATTAGTTAGCCCTAGCATTGATCATTGTTGTCCTTCATGGTTTGTCTTGAATATTAATTGATTGATGCTAAACAACTTTATTAGTCAACGCTAAACAACTTCAATATTTCTAAGAATACTAGTAGAGTTACAAATTCTAAAATTGCACAAATTGAAAAGAAAATATTAACTATAAATAAATGCACTAATTATTAACTTGATAATTGGTTAAGAAAGAGTATAAAATATATCAAGAGATGAGCCTTCTAGAATGGCAACTGCCAACTAGAAAATAAGAAAAACATTCCCAATACTTTGAAAGTAATAATCCACCCAAAATTGCAATGGGAGAGAATTAATGTAGAACAGGGAGGCCTTCACTTACCAATCAAAAATTCAACTAATTTCAATAAGCCTTTAATCTCCAAAGCCCTAACTAGGGTGATTCCCTTCACAACTTCACTATTTGCCTTGTAGGTCTATAGATCTAGTTTCTTAGACCTATCTAACAAGTCCACTCTCAAACCCATTAACAAACTATATTTTTAGACACCCTTTAAGGCATACCAAAACATATCTCAAAAGATCATATAACTCTTTTGGAACAAACCCCTCAAACTAATGCTTCTACGCTATCCTCTTAAGCCAAATAGGCCTAAATTACAAAGCAACTATCCTTTTAACAATATAAAAACCACAAATTCCTATGTACAATCATTTACCAGTCTATAAAACCACCAAATATATAAATTTTAGCCATTGAATTGCTCACTAAGTCCTCTTTATACAAAACCCTCATTTTTAGCAAGTTATAAAGGGGTTTACTGAAAATCCAACTTCGTAACTTCTTTACACTTCACCAATGCATAAAACATGCTTCAAATGGCCTGTGCATGCTTAATCTATCACCAACATTTTCTTCCCTGAGATTTTTTCTCACTTAACCACCTTTAACCATCAAATTTCATTTAAAACATTCAAATTTAACAACTAGAGCATCATGCCCAAACCCCCAAATGACCTCTCCTACTCCCAAAACCATTTATTCAACTAAATCCTATCATTTTGGGCCCATTACACTTAGCTACAAGAGTTACAATTAGTGGAATGGGCCATAATCACATTTTTATGTCTTCAAAGCCTTAAAATTGGAGTTTCAAACCTGCCTATAGGGAAAACTCAATAAGATTCTACAACCCCAATGGGAACACCTCAAACTCAATAAAAAAAATAGATAGGACACTAAAACAACAATTCAAATAAATTTGGAGTCACCATTAGGCTGTACAGGTCATGCAACTACTCTGCAACAACAATATTCAATAGAAAAGATATAAAATTTTAATGAAAACAAGAGCTTTATTATTCAATCTTTCAGAAAACATCCAAAAACCTTCATCCATTGAGTTTCCAACATATTTTAAACCTTAACCAACCTATTAAAACTATTCTAACTACTCTTTGAATTACCAAGACCATTGTGCTTCCTCAATTTTACATTTTTTTTGTACTTTTACAACTTTTCAATATTGCACTTTTGACAATTTTGCAAAAATGTAACAATACAAACTCAATGAATCCTAATTACCTATTAGATGGTCTATTAGGACCTTATTGAATTGCAAAAAAATCAAACACACGTAAAACTATCAAAATACTTCATTTGACAACATTAACACAAAATGCATTTGGTGCCCCTTTACCAAGAAGGCTTATTTAAGATCCTTGGACAATGTATTTCCTAATTCTCTCTAGTTCTTACATATCTCAATTTATTTTAACCCAAATATTCCCATGAAATACTTTATCTAAAATCAAAAAACATGTTTTCAATTGGTATTGCATAAAACTATTCCTAAAAATATTCCAATATATTTATTCCTTTGATTGGAACAACTCAATTAAGAAAAGGATACATAATCTTCACAATAATTGCAAAACATAATATTCATAGTAGATGAAAAAGTGTTTCAGTGTGAAAGAGGACCATTCCTAGCATAAACATACTTATTGAGACACGTTGGAGTAGTTTATTTGATCACAAAAAATTCAAAACAAAAGTTGCACCACTTTGCAACTTTACATTGCTTGCATTTGACACTTCTTCCATCAGGTGAAACTAGACACCATGGGAAAATTACTTTGAGATAACAAAAACTGAGAGAGGTTATTTTAGAGAGACCAACACGATCCCCTAGGCTTAGATGGAGAGTTTGTAAGCATCACAATTTTTGAGTAATAACCTATCAAAGATTGAATCCCTTTTGCACTTTGGAGCCTTAAGAGATTGAGCTAGTTGAAGGTAGCTCAAAGTGATTCCACATGTTTGGGTGTGAAAGAGGACCATTTCTAGCATAAATTTACCTATCAAGATGTGTTGGAGTAGTATTTTTGGTCATACAAATTATAAAATGAAAGTTGCACCACTTTGCAACTTTACATTACTTGCATTTGACACTTTTTTCATCAAGTGAAAGTTGGACACCTGTTGGCAACTCAAGGGAAAACAATTGAGAGGGGAGGGGGTGAATCATTTTTCACTGAATTTCAAACTTGTTCAACTTATTAACCTTATTTTTAGATCTAATCATTAATCATGAAACATAAATGAACAATGCATTAGAATCACACATAACACTAAGATTTTTACATGGAAACCCTATTAGGGGAAAAACTATGATGGAGGTCAGTCCACAAGATTATACCATGTTAAAAGTATAAGGAATTATGAATGAGGAATGCACATGCATTTAGGCACACTTCCTAGAGCTCATTGCTCAAATAAAAAATAAACTTATTGCCCAAAGGAATACACACTGTCTTACAAAAAGGTTCTGATTAAATCCATCAAACTTTGAACTGAGAAAAGTAGCACCTACTAATGCCTGGTTATAGTTCTAGTTAAGCACATGAACACTTCACTCTTGTTCACTCTTCTTATATATCGGCAACAAGAAATTACATCGCTATAAATCAGCTCCAAAGAATTAATAAAATGAATATAAATAGTTGGCCCAAATCAATAAAGATTATTCATGCAAATCAATCAAGGTTGGCTACAACATAGTGAAGACCAAAAATTACATCCTCAAACATGAACCACTTCAATTAACTACTCCTCAAAAATCCACAACACACTTCAAAACTTTGTTAGCCAAGAATATGAAAAACATGAACACACAAGAGAAAATATCAGATCACAAGCACAATGATCAATGTGGATGTGAAAAATAGATAGAGAACAATATAGAAACATACACAAGCATCATGAAACATCAGAGAAGCATCCAAAAAAAATGAACTTATTGGAATCACATGATCTTCATTCAGGAACACAAATTGAAGTTTAACAGAGAAACTATTAGAATACAAATCTTCATAACTTGATCAAATCTTCACATAGATCTCTAAAACTTGATGTGGATAAACTAGATATACTCAGCAAGAAACCCTTTAGTCCACAACCTTTGAATAGAAATGTACAAATCATACCAAAAAAATAACTTCACTTCACCACTGGCAACTTGTAGCACTTATTACAATTTTTTCAATATCCTCAACATATACAACTTCTAGTGCAACAATGATAATAGTGTTGATATCAATGACAACCACATATCAGCAACATAACACAACATCCAACAATCTCCCCCTTTGGCATTGATGGAAACACATGATGTGAAAAATACCATCAACACAACTATGCTTACTCCCCCTTAGGTTTTGTCTCTTCTTTCCTCAAATCTTCTCCTCACAAATATTTTTCACATTTCTCTTCTCCCCCTTTGACATCAATGGAAAATATTTCTTTTCTACAATCTCTAAAACACATATCTAAACACCTAAACATCTGAACATCTGACTACTCCCCTTGAGTAGCTGACACCACAACATCAATCCAAATAAAAATATGATCATGAAATGCATGGATTGATGCAAATCATTGCATCCTTAGTTCTGATTAGGAAGGGTAATCACCCCTAACTTCCCTCTGAGATACTCAAAAGTATCCTTAGGCAACAACTTGGTAAATATGTCTGCAATCTACTCCTTAGTAGGTACATACTCCAATCTGACTTCCTTTTCACTTAATTTCTCTCTTAAAAAGTGAAACTTGATAGATATATGCTTGGTCTTGGAATGCAACACTAGATTCTTAAAAATGTAAATAACATTTGAGTTATCATAGAATATAGCAATAGGCTCATCATAGACAACTCTGATATCCTTCAACATCTGTTTCATCCATAGTACTTGAGTACAATTATTAGTAGTAGCAATGTATTATGCCTCTGTAGTAGATAAAGAAATAGCATTCTTCTTTTTGCTTAACCATGAAATCAACTTCTCTCCTAAGAAAAATGCTCCACCACTAGTACTTTTCTTGTCATTCACATCTCCTACCCAATCACCATCAGTAAAGGTACTCAAAGTAAGATCATCATCTTTGGGATACCATAAACCAAAATCAACTATCCCCTTCAAGTATCTAAAAATCCTCTTCATAGCAGCCACAAGAGATTTTTTAGGATCAACTTGAAATTTAGCAACAATACATACAACATTCATGATATTAGGCCTAGTTTGAGTCAAATAAATAAATCCACCAATCATTGATTTGTATCTAGTCTAATCTTCCTTTGGAGAATCATCATCAGTTGTCAACTTGCATTTGGTCACCATAGGTGTACCAACTAGCTTTGAATCTTCCATACCAAATTTCTTCAACAATTCTTTCACATACTTGGACTAAGATATAAAGATCCCTTTATCTAACTGAGTAATTTGCAATCCCAAGAAGAATTTCATCTCTCCAATTATTGACATCTCAAACTCATTCTGTATCTCATTAGTAAACTTCATACACAAGCTATCATCTCCTCTAAATATGATATCATCAACAAAAACTTCAACAATCAAATCTTTATCATCATTCTTGAAATATATATTACTATCAACAAAACTTTTATTAAATCCAAGCTTCACCAAGTACTTATCCAATCCAAAATACCATGATCTAGGGGCTTGTTTGAGTCCATACAATGCTTTCTTCAATAGGTAAACCATATCTCCCTGACAGTCAACTTGAATCCATCAGGTTGTTCAACATACACTTCTTCTAATTCCCCATTTAGAAAAATAGACTTGACATTCATTTGATAAACTTTGTAGTCTTGCTAAGCAACATCAACAAGAAACAATTTCACAACTTCAATTCTAGAAACAAGGGTAAAGGTTTCTTCAAAATCAATACCTTCCATCTATGAATATCCCTTACATACCAGTCTTTCTTTATTTCTAACCACTTCACCTTGTTCATTCAGTTTGTTTCTAAAGACCCATTTAGTTCCAATTACATTCTTATCCTTAGGTCTAGGAACAAGAATCCATGTATCATTCTTCTCAATTTGCTGTAGTTCCTCTTTCATTACTTCAAACCAATGTTCATCTTTGCATGTTTCATTCACATTGTTAGGCTCAGTCTTCGAAATCAAACAATATTCTTTTGCAATCTTTCTCCTATTCTAGACACCTTTTTTTCTTATCACCAATAATTTTATCTTCTTATAATGTTCTTCAACTTCAAGCTCTTCTGTTCTCTCTTCTGTTCTTCCACCAATTTCTCCTTCCTCTTGATCTTCTTGATTCATCGAAATGATTTGGACTTGACTTGAGTTCTGACCTTTGTTTGTACTATCATTCTAATCATCAAAATCATATCCACAGGTTTTTGATAGTGTACCAAAGTCTTCATCAACCTTAACATTTTCACTTTCAACCATTTTTTTCAATCTCTGATTGTAACACCGATAGGCCTTACTTTTAGTAGCATAACCCAGAAAGATTCCTTCATCACTCCTAGCATCAAACTTTCCTATATCTTCATCTCTTTTTATATAACACTTGCTTCCAAAGATCTTGAAATATCTAATAGTAGGTTTTTGACTAGTCCATAGCTCAAAGGGAGTCTTACCGGTATCACCTTTGATTTGTACCCCATTAAGTGTGTACACAATAGTACTCACAACTTCTCTCTAGTAGATATGAGGTACATTTCCTTCCAACATTATGGTTCTAGTTGCATCTATAACTGTTGTGTTCTTCCTTTCCACAACTCTATTTTGTTGAGGGGTCTGCGGTGCAGATAACTATTTCTTTATTCCATGCTCTTCACAAAAAGAATTAAACTTACTGGAAGTGAATTCATCACCTTTATCTGATCTCAGAAATTTAACTCTTTCATCAATTTGAGCAATCAAACAACTTTTACTAGCAGCACTTAGGTGGAAAATATTACCTTTTGTTTTTGTACTTGATGCAATCACATTTCCAAAATTTCCTAATATTTTGCACTTACCATCCATGAACTAAAGATTGTATCCCTTATCAACCATCTGTTCAACATTTAAAAGATTATGCTTCAAACCTTCAACATACAAGACATCATTAGTATTATGCTTACCATCAAGAGAAATGCATCCTCTTCCACGGATCACACGAGCTGTATTGTCACCAAATCTCACAACACCACCATCATACTTTTCCAATTTCACAAACTTACTTTTATCTCCTATCATATGATGAGAACAACCAAGTTGTCAATTACCCATTCATCTTTCTCTTCAACTCAAGCAGCTAGGGCTTTCTCCACATTTGTACAACTAGTAGATTCAGTAGACACAAGATTATTTTCCTTGATAGAAATAAAAAAAAATTCATATTCACTTTCATTTCCTTTGTCAGATTCATCATCTAACACACCTTCACCAATAACATAGTAACTCTTCTTTTGGAATTTAGGCTTGTTAAATGTTGGCTTGGAAACTCTCTCAGGGCACCTTGATGAAAAATGACCTTATTGTAAGATAAACATTTAATAGGAAACTTTATTTTATACTTACCTTGTCCTCTGACTTCTCTTTTCACAATCAATGCTTCAAGTTCTTCAAGCTCTCTTTCTTCTTCATCGAGCTGTCTCATTTCACACTCATACTTGAATGTATTTCTAGATGAACCTTCACTTGGATCATATCTTTGTCTATTTCTTCCAAAAGTAGTGGCCTTGAATGCATATTCAACCTTAGGAAGTGCATCACGAAATTCACTCAACTCAAGAGTAGTAAGCTTACCAATCAACATATCTCTAGTAACATTTGTTACAGTCCAGAGCTCTTCAATAACACTAGCCTTGACTTTGTAAGAATCAAGCAATGATCTAAGCACTTTAGCAAGAATTTCTGATTCGTCTATCTATCCACCAACACATCTGATACCACACACAAGTTCATTCACTCTTTACATGAAAGTAGTAACATTTTCATCATCAACCATTCTCAAATTTTCATATTTCCCTTTCAGACTTTGTAACTTAGCAATCTTCACATTAGCATCACCTTCATACAAGGTTTCCAACTTTTATTAGATCTCATAACCAGTCTTTAGATCCATCACATTTTTCATCTCAGTATGAGTCAAAGCACTCAACAACACCTCCTTAGCCCTGATATTATACTCAACATCCTTTATCTCAACAGAAGTAGTAGGAAAATTATGTGGAATAACATATATATATTGTGTAATGCTCTAGTAGGGTTCACCAATGCATCTTAAATGGCACTCCATTCAAGTTTTCCACAAAGAATAATGTGTTCCATCAAATCTAAGACTATCCTTTTTATAAGTTGCCATCCCAGATCACCTTAAGCTGTTAATCTTCTTCCAAGGAACCACAAGCTCTTATACCAATTGTTGGAAACTCAAGGGCAGACAACTAAGAGTGGGGGGCTGAATCAATTGTCACCAAATTTCAAAATTATTCAACTTATTAACCTTATTCTCAGATATGATCATTAATCATGTAAGCATAAATGGACAACAATTAGAATCACACATAACACCAAGATTTTTATGTGGAAACCTTGTTAAGGAGAAACCATGGTGGAGGTTAGTCCACAAGATTATACCCTATTAAAAGTATAAGGAATTATGAATCAGGAATGGACATGCATTCAAGCACACTGCCTAGAGCTCACTGCTCAAATAAAAAATAAGCTTACTTCCCAAAGGAAGACACACTATCTTACAGAAAGGTTTTGATTAAATCCATCAGACTTTGAACTAAGAAAAGTAGCATCTGCTAATGCCTAGTTACAGTTCCGGTTAAGCACATGAACACTTCTTCACTCTTCTTCATTTCCTTTAAATGATCTGAACTTTATTCAAACATACATACATTCAAATGATAAAACAATCTCTCTTATATATCCGTAACAAAAAAATACATCGCTATAAGTCGGTTCCAAAGAAATAATAAAATGAATATAAAAAGTCAACCCAAATCAATAAAGATTATTCATGAAAATCAACCAAGGTTGGCCACAACATAGTGAAGACCAAAAATTACATCCTTAAACATGAACCACTTCAATTAATTACTCTTCGAAGATCCACAATACGCTGCAACACCTTGTCAGCCAAGAACATGAAAAACATGAACACACAAGCGAAAATATTGGATCACGAGCACAACAATCAATGTGGATGTGAAACACAGATAAAGAACGAACTAGAAACATCCACAAACATCATGAAACTTTAGAGAAGAATTTGCAACAAATAAAATTATTGGAATCACATGATCTTCATCTAGGAACACAAACTGAAGTAATAGAAAAATTGTCATAATACAAATCTTCATAACTCGATCAAATCTTCACTCGGATAAACTAGATATACTCAACAAGAAACCTTTTAGTCCACAACATCTGAACAAAAACATATTGATCACACTGAAAAAAGAACTTTACTTCACAACTGGAAACCTATAGAACTTCTTATTACAATTTTCTCAATATCTTCGACATATATAACTTCTAATGCAATAGTGCTCATAGCGTTGACATCAATGACAACCACATATCAGCAACACAATGCAACATTGAACAACACCATGGGAAAATGACTTTGAGATAACAAAAACATAGAGAAGTTATTGTAGAGGGGTACAACGTGATCCCATAGGACCAGACAAGAAGTTTCTAAGTGTCACAGTATCTGAGTAACAACATATTGAACTTTGCATCAATTTTCTACTTTGAACTCTTAAGGGATCGATTTAGTTGAATGTAGCTTGGAGCGATTCCTTATGTTTGGGTACAAAAGAGGACCATGCCTAACATAAACATACCTATTTAGATGTGTTTGAATAGTCTATTTAGTCACATGAGTTGTAAAATGAAAGTTGCACCACTTTGCAACTTTCAATTACCTGAATTTGAGAACTTTTTCCCCAAGCAAAAATTTGCCACTACAGGAAAATTCCATTGAGATAGAAAAAATTGAGAGAATCTATTGGAGAGGGTCTCAAGGCGATTCCATAGGATTAGATGAGAATTTTTTAAGCATCATAGTATCTAAGTAACAACATGCTAAAGTTTGTAGCCATTTTTCACTTTGGACTCTTAAGGGATCGATCTGGTTGAACGCAGCTCAGAGCGATTCCATGTATTTGGGTGTGAAAGAGGACCATTCCTAGTGTAAAAATACCTATTTGAAAATGTTGGAATAGTCTATTTGGTCACATGAGTTGCAGAATGAAAGTTGCACCACTTTGCAACTTTCAACTACTTGCATTTGACAACTTTTTCCCCAAGTGAAAATTCACAACTGGGGAAAATTCCTCCAAGATAAAAAAAATTGAGGTAGGTTATTGTAGAGGGCCCCAATAAAATCCCATAGGATTAGATGAGAAGTTTCTAAGCATCATGGTATCCGAGTAAGAATGTGCTAAAGTTTGCAACCATTTTGCACTTTGGAATCTTATGGGATCAATCTAGTTGAACATAGCTCAGAGCAATTCAATGTGTTTAGGTGTAAAAGAAGACCATTCCTAGCATAAAAATACCTATTTGGATGCATTAGAACAATATGTTTGGTCACATGAGTTGCAAAACGAAAGTTGCACCACTTTGCAACTTTCAACTACTTGTATTTGACAACTTTTTCTTCTAGTGAAAATTTGCCACCATGGAAAAATTCCTCTGAGATAGAAAAAACTAAGAGAGATTATTGTAGAGGGGCCCAACATGATCCCATAGGCTTAGACAAGAACTTTCTAAGCATCATGGTATCCAAGTAACAATATGCTGGAATTTGCAGCCATTTTGAACTTTGGACTCTTAAGGGATCGATCTAGTTGAATGTAGTTTAGAGCGATTCCACATGTTTGGGTGTGAAAGAGGACCATTCCTAGTGTAAACATACCTATTTAGATGTGTTGGAACATGCAATTTTGTCACACGAGTTGCAGAATGAAAGTTGCACCACTTTGCAACTTTGCACTACTGACATTTGACACTTTTTCCATCAAGTGAAAACTAGACACCACAGGAAAACCACTCTGAGATAACAAAATATAAGAAATTTTATTATATAGGGGTCCAACATGATCTTGTAGGCTTAGATGGATATTTGGTAAGTGCCATGGATTCTAAGTAATAGCCTGTCAAAGATTGCTTCCCTTTTGCACTTTGGACCCTTAAGGGATCAAGTTGGTTGAATGTAGCTCTGAGTGATTAAACATGTTTGGGTGTGAAAAAAGACCATTCCTAGTATAAATGTACAATTCCTAGCTTAAATCCACAAATTTTGATCAAATAATCACTTCCTATGACACCAAAATGTGAAACCCTCACTTTATGCCATTCGCAAGAGGTTTATGAAAAACACTATTCTAGACTTCTACAAAGCCAAAAAAGGCCTCAAAAACCTTTAGTTATGTCTACACATGCTTTAAGGCTCATCAAAATCTACTTCCCCCAAGAGTTTCTACAACTTCCCTCCTCTAACCATCAAATTTCACTCAAAATACACAGTTTGACAATTAGGGCATCATGCCCAGACAATCAACTCATCTTCCCTACCATTCCAAAACTTAGAAAACTTCAATATATACCTAATCATGCCAAAACAATCATCTCCCAATATTTCCTAAGACAATTTCACCAAAACCCAACATCTAAACTCCATTTTTAAGCCAAAATTCACCCAATTTCCTCTAGGACAACAATTGAAAACATTCCTAAACATTTTACCTACTCCTAAATATTATTCCTATGTTTAATACTACCATTTTGGACTCATTACACCAATCCAAAAAGACAAAAAATAGGTGGAATGAGTCATTTATTCATTTTAGTCTTTAAACCCTTATGGCTAGCTGTACAGACCTGTAGTTAGTAATTTGACAATAAAATTCTTAAAACTCAAAGAATTTCCCTCACTCCAAAGAAAAAAAATAGCTAACACCTATCTCTACTAATTGGAAAATATTTTAGGACATAATACTTCTATACAACCAAGTATAATAGTCTGTAAAAAAAATCAATGAAACATAGAATTACAAGAGAAATTAGGGGATTTTTATTGTTTTTCCTTCACAAAAACCTTCAACAACCTCTTCCTTCAAGTTCCCAACATATTTAAACCTTAACCAACCTATTAAAATAGATCTAACTACCCTTTTAATTCCCATGACCATTGAGCTTCTTCAAGTTTACATTTTTTTGCAAACTTTTTTCACATTAACAACTTTTCAATTTTTGCAATTTTACATAATTTTGACAAATATGCAACATGAACTCCAAAATGACACCAAAACAAAATAACATGACTTATTACATTATAAATTGGTCTAATATGACCTTATTCAATTGACAAAACTCAAAAAAAAAAAACTAACTTGAGACTTCTATGAACCAAGTTTGCTCATTAACCTTGGTTCCCTTGCACCAAATTTCAATATTTGAGTAAATCTCATTACAAGTAAATTTTATTACAATGCCTTAGGTACTCCATTCTCATAGATCTTTTACAATTTCACTCATACATTTGAGATTCTCTTATAATTTCTACATCATAGGTGATCATGATGAGGTTAACTTCAAATCAGTAACTTAACATTCCCTCGCTAAGCTTCATACACTATTTTATAATGGCTTCCAATTAGAATTGAGATTTGTTAAGATCATCAAAATAAGGATGTTGCAATGATTTTTTGGCTGATATTCTCTTCGATTGCTCATAATTCAAAATTTTCTACAAGGGGAAACCAATCAATTTTTAGTAGTTTACTTACAAATACACAAAGTAAAAGAAGAAAAAGAAAGAGCATCCAAAATGGAAATGAAATGAAAATAGATGGAAAGCATTAACAAACAACAAATCCACACCGTTTGGTTCCAACTCAAGAACAACAAAGAATAAATCTTGATTCTTCCATTGAGGATAGGCATGCCTTTTGTTGGTGTTTTTTCTTGTAAACCAAGCTTGTCTCCTAATCACCTATGGAATTGCCAATTCCAATCAAGGGCAGCTCGGAGGACCTAGACCAACTAACAAAGATTTTAGAATATAACCTCCTACACTTCGGGCTCTGCAAGAACCAGGAGGGTGGTCCCTATAATGTTTTCATGATCTCTGCACCAAATTCATAAACAATCATTAGCAAATCACAGATAATCCCACAAATGGCTCAACATAATAGGATATCACTAAATGAATTGGCCTTTCACCAGTAATATTGGCTACTTGGAGCATAAGATAATTACAACACTATAGGGACCACCCTCCTAGGTCTTGCAGAGCTCGAAGTGTAGGAGGTTATATTTTAAAATCCTTGTCAGTTGGTCCAGGTCCTTCGAGCTGCCCTTGATTGGAATTGGCAATTCCATAGGTAGATTAGGAGGTACAAACCTGGTTTATAGGAAAAAACACCACCAAAATGGTGACTCTGATGGGGACATTGGCTTGAATGTTTCTTGCTAGTGGGTCGGGTATCCATTTTGCATAGAGTCTACCATAGTATTTCTGTGATTTGAAGGTTGAGCACTGGGCATTGTGTCTCTTTATCCAATTAAGTGTGTTATTTCACAAATTGCATATACCTCATGCAATGTGTTGTGTATTATCAGTACACTAAGTTTGTAGGATCTTTTCAGGTATTATCATGTGTTTTTGAATAGTGGATATTCCCAAGCTAATTGGGTGGCGACTTTGATAGTCTCTGCACCAGTGTGCATTTTATTTGAAGTTTTGTATAAGTTGAAAGATCTTTGAACACGCATAGATAAATGAAAAGTACCAAGTCATTTATGAAGAATCACTCAGAATCCAAGTGGGAAGGTGAACTTCCTAAGACAAAGAAGAGAGACTGGATGAATAAGAAACCAGAAACCAGCAATGCCGCTCCCGCGTCCCAGAATACTGTACATCAAGGTACAAGTAAGCCTCTATATCCTATCCTAGAGACTTTTGAACATGTATCTAGACATTCTGAATTAGATAGTTGTGGATTTTTTGATACATTGTTTAATACACCTATTCAAGATGATGTAACATGTCATAATAAAGAGCCTGTTAATGTCCAATATATTAAGAGAAGAAGTAGGAGTAGAAGTTGAGGCCATCACAATGAATGCACTAGTGATTTGTCTCCTCCTCCTGCTATTGATGGTGGAACCCCTTTATTTTCTAGACAAGAGGGAACAGATCTGATAGATTTGAGTGATACATCAGGTTCTAATATAACTTTTCCTGACCCCGAAGATTTTTTCAGAGATATTAGTTCTTTAAGACAAGAAATTCAAAAATAGGCTGAGCTTAGGATAAAGAAGGACAAAGAAAAGGAAACAGAGTTGATGAATGTTGTTATTGAAAGGGATAGGTTAATTAGACAGTTGGCAACTATGAAATTTCTGAACCAAAGTCAACCGGACCTAGAAGAGAATGGTCCTATTGTACAACAAATTGTTGATAAGGACGTAAAGCTAGTTTCCAAATTAGGTTCGGAAGGTCAAGCTAAGGTCCAACCAAAGCCAAAAGATCCAAAACCTTTGAACCTTCTTATGTCACAATCAGATAATCCAAATGTTAAACCTACTGTAGATAAGGGAAAATAGAAGGCTAAAGGGATCAAGATAAATGAAAAGATGGTTTCCCACTAGCCTAAAAAAGATCCCCTCCCACATGTATCATCACAATTAGAGACTGCTTTAGAAAAGACTAGAAAGGAAAGGGAAGCTTTAGCAGAAGAATTAGAGAAGATTGAAATGGAGGCTGCAAATGCAGAAATGAGAAGGAAAATAAGTTTCCTAAAGATGACAAGTTTGGCTGAAGCTCCACAAGCCACAACTTCATCAGATCATCAGGAGATTGCAAAAAAAGATCCCAAACCTATCCAAAAAAATATCACAAGTAATTCTGACCCAAGGGTTCAGGCAACCCAGTTTGTTAATTCACATCAAGATGGTTCTAAACCTCATAAAGTTGATGGACTACTACAAAGGAGACCTATACAATTGGAAAGATATAGGCAACTATTTTTTGATGGTATTCTCGGGCACCTGAATCCTATCCCTAATGAATTAAGGGAAAAGATGAACAAATTTGCTGGGAATAACGCCTTTTCAGCAAAAGAGCAATTGAAAGGTTTCATGGATATGTTAAATGATTATGAGGTAGAAAATGAAGATGTGATGATGAAATTGTTTGTCCAATCCTTGACAGAAGATGCAAGGGATTGGTATAGGGGTTTACCAAATAACAGTATTGGTTCATGGGAGGAGTTTGAGAAATGTTTTAAAGAACAATATGGTGACAAGACAAATGCTAGTTTTATGTTGAATGAGTTCAATACTATAAAAAAATCAGCTAATGAACCTACAACAGAGTTTAACCTTAGATTTCAAAAGGAAATGTACAAGTTGCTTCAAGTGATGAAGCTTGATGAGAATGTTTGTTTAACTACTTATTTCATTGCTTTTGATGCTAAAATGGCATATCTTCTCCAAGACAAGGACCCTCAAACCATGAGGGATGCTTTTAGAGCAGCTATTAATATTGAAAGCAATAGGAGAGCTTCTGGAAAGTATGGTAGAAGAGAAGAACCTACTCTTTTGAAGAATTCTAGGGATAAAATTGAGAAAGTCTCTATTGTAGGCATTAAAGATGATGAAAAGTGGGATAAGGGCCTTAGTACTTTTAAGGATATAAAATATACCATTGCTAAGCAAGAGAAGGGTACTGGAGGTGATAAGAAATAGTATAATAAAAGTGATAAACCTTCTAGATTGCAAAATTATCCTTACAATACAAATTGGAAGGATGGAAAACCAATACTACCAAAAGTCTAAAACTGATCAACAGATACCAGATCCTTTGCATAAGCATTCTGTAAATCTGGTACAAGATAGACCATGGTGTGAGGTGTGTGAACACCCACATGATCAAAATTATTGTGGTGTTGCTCAGCTAATTGCTATTGAAGGAAAAGAAGAGAGTATGGAACGTGCTCCTAATTTTGAGCAAGATGATGTAGGTTGTTGTATGACCCAGTCATATATTGATGAAGTTGAGTTTTCTTCTAATGAGGAGTTACAAGAGGTTGATGTGAATAATTAATGCTAGAAAAGTGAATTGTACCATCAACAAGTCTTTTTTGATGAAGAAGGTGAGTATGGCCATCATGCTTGCAATATGGAGCAGGCTGAGGATCCAGTGTCTTTAAGAAGACCATCAGAAGATGAGATTTCCCGGTTAATTGAAGAGATGGCTGCTCAGTTGAGAAGTACATTATAGTTAAGAAATAGGACTGTGGGTGGTGAGCAAGGCAAACCTGCTGGCCTTTTCATTAAGGAACAAAAGGGGAAGAGCAAGGATGCTAAAGAAGATAGAAAAAATGATGCTATCAAAATCAAGGATGTCAAGAATGAAAAGGTATGGGCAAAAAAGAATGAAATCCAAAAGCCCATTGAAGGTGTTGCTCCTCTATTGGTAAAAACCAAAGTGATTGCCAAATCTGCTGAGTCAATTCCAGAGGAGAAGAAAAGGAAACTTGAAGGAAAACAACATTTGGAGAAGAAAGAAACTAATGATGGTATGATTCCTAACCTATCCAAATACACACCTGTGGATATGTTTCAAGTGTTGTCTCAAGTTAAAGTTACTGTACCTTGGCTCAAGATGATGAGAATAGATGAGCATAGAGAAAAAACAATTGCCTTGATTACTGGAATTCTGAACAGTAAAATTGAACAAGGAAATTGTAATGAAATGAGGGAAAAGGAAGAAATAAAAGTGAAAGAGTTGGAGGGAAATATAACTCAAATTCCTCCTATATACTTGGGGAATTCTATCAATATGTGTTTGGAGAACATCACCCCTTTTTTCTTGAGTATTGATATAAATGGGAGAACTCTGAGGAATTGCATGATAGACTCAGGAGCATCAAATAATGTCATGCCAATAAAGATTATAGAAGCAATGGGCTTGACAATTGATACTACTCAAGGTAAATGCTATGCATTGGATTCAAGAGAGGTGCCTGTTATTGGGACCATTAAGGCCTTGCCTTATGTATTGACCCAATATCCTGATAAGGTTTTGACCATGATTATTTTAGTTGTAGACATTCCCCCTCATTTTGGAATGCTATTGTTAAGGAAATGGAGTGCATCAATGGGAGGTAACATACAATGTGATTTGTCATTTGCTACATTTTGCATTGATGGAAAAGATGTCAAGATTAAAAGAGAATCAAAGGTGCCTCATATGATTGAGCATGGTCTGACCGAGGATTTGACATGTTTTATTGACTGTGGCATAAATGAGTTTAGGGTTGAAGAACTTCCTAATAACTGTCATAAGTGTGCTGCACCAATTGATATAGAAGTTGAAAATCTGTCAAAATTTGACGATGTGTGGACTATGTTTTTTGATGGTGCTAGTTCAAAAAAAGGATTTGGTGCAGGTGTGTTGTTAAGGTCACCAGGTGGAAAAACTTTCAAATTTTCTTTCACCTTGTTATTTGAATGCACTAACAATGTACCCGAATATGAAGCATTGTTGTTAGGGTTAAAATTGGCTCAAAAACATGGGATCAAGAAGCTCAAAGCGATTGGTGATTCTGAGGTTATGATTTCCCAAGTCAGATCCCTGTATGTGTCAAAGAACAAAAGGTTGAAATAGTATAGAAATGTTGTTTGGGAAGAATTGGAAAATTTTGATGCTTTCGGGATAAGTTGGATGGAGAGAGGTCACAATAAGGTGGCATATTTGTTAGCAAACATCGCATTGAGGCCGGATGATATGACTTATGCTGGAATTTCAAAGGTTGAAGTGGAAACTAGACCATCTGTTCCTGATAATATTAGGCACTGGCAGGTTTTTGACAGTGATGATGATATATTAAGATTTTTAAATTGTGTGGATGAGTATGAAAATCAAGAAATAGATTTTGGAGCCTTTGTTGAAAAAATTGATGGTAAATATACTGTGTTTGGAAATGAAGTTATTTAGTTGAAAACTAACACCATTCCTAAGGGTTTAGTTGTTCTTGAAAGAGTGTTTGACAACCGAGATAGGACTAAGGCTACTTGTGCTGCTTCCCATCCTGATGACTTGGAGGAAGTAAACCTAGGGACAAATGCATCACCAAAAAAGGTGTATATTGGAAAGAAATTGTCACCAAAAGTAAGACAGATGTTGGTTGATTTGTTAAGAAAATTCAAACATGTGTTTGCTTGGTCTTATGATGATCTTAAGGCTTATAGGTAAGATTTGTTTCAATGTGAGATTCCTTTGAGTAATGATGCCAAGCCTTTTAGGCAAAAGCAAAAACCTATTAATCCCACCTTGGCTCCAAAAATGCAAGAAGAACTTACTAAGTTAAGAGATGTTGGAATCATCAAACCAATTAGACATTCGTCTTGGGTATCTAACTTGGTGCTTGTGAGGAAAAAGAACAGAGATATTAGATTATGTGTGGATTTCAGAAATTTGAATGTGTCTTCATTAAAGGATAACTATCCATTGCCTAATATGGAGGCCATGTTGCAAAGAGTGACAGGTTGCAAGTTAATTTCCATGATGGATGGGTTTTTTGGTCATAACCAAGTCATGGTTAAGGAATTTGAACAATTTAAGAAAACTTTCACTACATCTTGGGGGACTTATGTATATGTGAGAATGCCTTTTGGTCTAACCAATGTAGGGGCTACTTTCCAGCGAGCCATGGATGTGGCATTCTCAGATTTCATTAATTTTTTTCTGGTGATTTATCAGGATGATCTAACAACTTATCCCAAGAAGGAAGATGATCATTGTGAGCTCCTTGAGAAAATATTCATTAGGGCATTAGAATATGGTATTTCCCTAAATCCCAAGAAATGCACTTTTGGAGTAAGGGAAGGGAAATTTTTGGGACATATTGTTTCTAAGGATGGAGTTACAATTGATCTAGAAAGGGTAAAGGCAATAGATAAGGTTCTGCAACCCATAAATGTCAAAGGAATCCAGTCTTTCTTTGGGAAAATAATGTTTTTGAGAAGATTCATTATGAGTTTTGCTGAAATGGTTCGCCCTATTTCTAAGATGCCTAAGAAAGGGGCCAAGGTCGAATGGGAAGAAGCATCAGTATGAGCTTTCCATGATATTAAGCAAGCTATTAAGGAAGCACCTATGTTGAGGACCCTTGATTTTTTGAAACCTTTGCAGATTTTCTCATTTGCTTCTTTCCACACAATTATAGTTGTGTTACTACAAAAGAATGCTGAAGGTTTTGAGCAACCTATATCTTTTTTCAGCAAATCCTTATAGGCTGCAGAACTCAAGTATGATATAAATGAAAAATAGGCATATGCATTAGTAAAAGCAGTCAAAGCTTTTAGGCCCTACTTGATGGGAGCTACCATAATTGCTTATGTGCCCAATACTGCTGTGAAGGACATTTTTACACAACAAGAAGTATCAAGAAGAAGATGTAGATGGATTAATAGGATCCAAGAATTTAACATTGAAATTTAGATTACCAAGTTGGTAAGGGAACAAGGATTAGCCAAACTTATGACCCAAAATAATCTTGAAGCAAATTAGATAAATTTGCTTGAAGAAGAGGAGAGACCATACATATGTGACATGGAACATTCTGATTGGTACAAAGGTGTGGTCTATTACTTGCAAAAGATGAAATGTCCTATTGATCTGAGTGAAAATGAAAAGAGGACATTGAAGTTACATGCTATCAAATATGTTATCATAATAGGAAAACTTTGGTGGAGAAATGTAGAGGGTGTTATGTTAAAATGTGTAGACTAGGAGCAAGCAAAGGAACTCTTGAATGAAATGCATAGTGGAGTTTGTGGAGGGCATTATATGGCCAAAACTACTACACACAAAATAATGCAGATTGGATTCTGGTGGCCTACTATTTTTAGGGATGTACATCAATTAGTAAAGACATGTGATGCTTATCAACATTTCTCTGGTAAGTTAAATTTCTCCGGTAACTTACCTTTAAAATTGATTGTAGTTTAATCTCCATTCTAGCAATGGGGTATTGATTTTATAGGAGAGATAGCATGCAAATCAAGTGGGGGCCATTCATGGATATTGGTGGCCATTGATTACTTTACCAAGTGGGTGGAAGCGATTCCAAGAAAGAAAACAACTAGTAAGGTGGTAATTGAGTTCTTAATGAATAATATAGTGACTAGATTTGGATGTCTTGAAAGGATTGTGTCAGACAATACAATGTGTTTTAGATCTGAGGAATATATGGAATTTTGTGGAAAATATGGCATCCAAGTCTCTTATTCATCACCTTACTACCCACAAGGAAATGGACAAGAAGAATCAAGCAATAAAAGCTTGATGAAGATTATTAAGAGGATTTTAGATCAAAATAAGAAGGCATGGGATTCTAAATTAAAATTAGCAGTCTGGGCAGATAGGGTGACAGTGAAGAAGGCAATATGATGTGCTCCATTTGATTTAGTCTATGGGATAAATGCAAGGTTGCCTCAGAATAATCTCATGGGAATATATAGATTTGTCTAGATGTATGATGATGAAATAGAAGATGAAATGCAATTGAGAATGGAAGCTCTCATAGAGCTAGATGAAACTAGAAGGGAAGCTCAGATTAGAAATGCCAAATTGCAGTTGCAGGTAAAAAATTTGTATGATAGAAGGACAATTGCAAGAACTTTCTAGAATGGAGATATGGTTTTGATGTGGAATGCTAGGTTGGAAGACAAAGGGAAACATGGTAAATTTGATGCAATTTGGCTAGGACCATTCTTGATAATGGATAAGTGGGGGGAGGATTCATATTTCCTTCAAGAAATGACAGGTGATATTCTTGAATTGCCAGTTCATGGACAATTCTTGAAGTTATACTTCAGTTAAAGTTTTGTTTTCCATGAACAATAGGTTTAGGTTTGTATATAGGTTTGTTGTTTGTTTCTTTTGTTGTGGTGTTGTCTTTTCTGGTTTGTCTTTTGGTTGTCTCTGCAACTAGTCTGCTCTACTTGAGATTCTATTTTTCTTGCTTCATTCCAATGGAATGAACATCCCCATCTGGAGCCACTGATGGAGCCTCAAATTTACATCTTGGGTTTCCTTTTATTAATAGCTTGTCTTGATTTTTTGGATGATACCTAGGGCTGGAATTATTATTTTGCTTTCATGAACCCTTGGTTTTTTGTCTTTGGTGTGGGTCTTTTCCATCGTTACTTTTTAGTGGAGGTTTTAAAACAACCTATGTCTCATTGAATCGTCTAGGCTTGGCCCGTTTTAATAAAATGTTAAAAATTATCACTGACCACCTTTTATTTGCTAAGGTCTGAGTCGGTCCATGCCCTATGCTTTTGAAAACAACATTGAGTCATCAACTGTCATTGCCCTAAGCGGTGTCCCCTTCCTCATATTTTCTTCTAAGTAATGTTCAATGTTTTGTAGGGGTTATTTGATAACCATTGATCTCCCCGCAGTTGATCTTGACCGCTCCTCACAATCCTGTGATGACATCACTGTTGGTTGCTTGGTGATCATGATATCACGGGCGGGCGCCATGTGTCCTAGGTTGCTGATGCTGAAAAATTAAATAAAATGATTTAATAAGTGTATCAAACTTTAGTGTATTATCAAGTGGGTTACTAAATCACATGGGCGATGCACGTGTTCATAATCAACGACGATGTTTTAATCTTGATGAAAAAGTTTCTCATTGGATAGGTCTTGATACTGTTCCTTGTTTTGTATGATCGTGATCACCGATGAAGAAGATCAACGGTTGCCCGCCATCGCATGATCTTAAACTCTAGGAAGTTTAATGATCGTGATATTGCGAGCGGGCACCACATGTATTCCCTTGGTGTTGCATATTATGGTGGGCCCTTGAAGATGATGTGGAGGTGTTGTTAGCATTTTTAAGGAGGACCATTCGATGATCTAACATAAACAAGAGATCGACTGTGAAGATTTAAATCTATGTCAAATACAATTTAAGCCATTGGCACGACATGCAAGTAAGCTTTAATGGCAGATGAGACGTCTATGGACTCTTCTCATAAATTTCAAGTGTTTAATTTTAGACTACTTCACCACTAAAGCATTCAAGTATTTTTGAAGCAGTCCAAAGCCAGAGATAAAGTTTTCAAAGCAACTACAACAAGGGTTTGATTTTCTGCAGCACGCGAAATTTCCTGAGTTATTTTCATTATCACTGTTCTATTTGAATGTGATTCTTGTGGAAGGCTATGTTGTGTTGATCAGGGTTTTTCTGGATTAAGATTCTAGGGTTATTTTTTCTTTTGAATTGTGGGAAATTGCAAATTTCTACTATAATTTCGTTTTGGGTAGCCCTAGTTGTTCATAATTTGATCTTAGGAGAAGCCCTAGTTGTTTGAAATGGCGCCAATGAAACAACATTCTGGCCACATTGACTACTTGCAAAGGAACCTATATGATGATTTCCTTGACCAATTCCCTTTGTCAACCAATGACAAGAAGAAGGGTTTAGTTTTAATGAGAGGGACAGCCTTAGGTGAAGGATTGAGATACAAAACCTATAACATTTCAGATGCTAGGGTACCAATGTCGGGTTTGGAATTGTTTAAAAGATGGTATGGGCAACATAATGCACCTCATCCTTTTTCAAATGGTTGGAGGTATGATATGGGAAAGCTTGTGGTACCGAATGTGTTTCTTGATGTTGACCTCCTCAGAGCTGTGGCTGTGAGATATGATCCTGTCACAAGGATTATAAGGGATAATGATGGAGAGGTTTTACTGAGTATAGATGCAGATGTGATTCAGCGGGTTTTTGATTTGAGTGAGTATAGGTCATTCTTGGTCTAGATAGATCTTGAGGAAATGAAGTAGGAATATGCCAATACACAACCTCTTTTTAGATCAAAATTGCTTCCCCCTCATCTAGCCAGGGCGGGCAGTTCAACGATTCATATTAGCCCGACTGATCGGGAACCTTTCATGTTAAGTTGTTTTGCTAATCATTTCTTGGAAAATTTCTATTCACTTTGCCAAGTTTTAGGTTTCAGCCCTAGTACTCTGATGCCCATTGCCTATATGTTTATGGGGGCTCAAATTCAACATCCCAATTTTTTTGTAATATATGACTACGCTTCTTTCCTTGCTGAAAGGATATATGAG
>VDFB02105785.1:46211684-46225994 GCA_007258455.2 Sequoia sempervirens
ATTCCTAAATTTATTGTGGAAAAATATAAGGACACTATTTGCTTCATGGTTTACATTGATCAATATTTGATTGAAGCAGTAGAACCTAGAACAATCTAGATAATTCCTATGGGATATGAGGTTGAAGAACACATTTTGGAGTTGTATTTCCAACACCTATTGAGTAAACCTCAAGATCTAATTAAGAAAAGCTTAGTACCTCTAAAGAGAAGAATATGCAAGTGTATACACAACTAAAGAAGCCTATGATAGTCTGAAAGGTGAGAAAGGAAGTTAAAGATTTTTCAAAAAGCATCGACATATTAGTGGAAGTAGTGAGGGAAGCTAGGAAGAATAGAGAACAAGTTGAAGAAGGAGAGCTTGCTAGAACTAAGTCAGCTAGTCCAACAACATCCTATGCCAGATCTAGATCTACAAGGACCTTTGCACCCTCATCCAGTACTACAAAGAAATAAATCCCAATGAAATCTCAAGTCATGCATTCAAACAAGAAGGAAAGAGGAAGAAGCATAAATGCACAAGAATATATGTTGTTCTTGAAGATGATGAAGAAACTGAATCAAATGAAGTAAGAGAAATCAAGCATAAGGGAGCAAAGGCATCAAAAGTATCTAAGGATAAGCCCTCCAGTGAAGAGAAAGGAAAGAAAAAGGTGAAAATTGATAGATCAGGTACGATTGTAGAGGAAGTGGAAACAACTTTAATTAAGGATGGTAATCTCAAACAATTTTTTGAATGGTATGACACTTTTGATAGTTTTGGTCAGAGAACTCTTAAAGAATCCACAATAAAATATTTGAATATTTTCAATATGACTCTCATAGAAATAATGTCAAAGTTTCCTAAAGGGTTATATGAATTCTTAGAAATGAGGAGAGTAAATGCAAGAGTTGAAGGTGAACAAATGAGAGAATGCATACTTGTTGATCTGTGTTTGATATTGTTAATAGAACAAATGAAGAAAATCCTCAATGATTCTAAAAAGGATTTGAAGAGAAAATCAAGGGTGAATAAGCTTATTATCAAGTAGACTAAGAAAGAAGCAAAAGACACTAAGAAAATTTTTAAGGCAGTTGTGTTAAAGAACAGATATACCATTGTCTCTAAAGAAACTCGTGATGAAGATGTTGCATCTGGTCTAGAATTTCTTGAGATGTTTAGGCTAATATTGAAGAAGTGAAAGAAGACACAATTGAGGAAACTTAGAATCCTCTAGATATGTAAGAGATTGAAATTTCCATGGAGATTGAAGCTCCTAAAGTTGAAGAAATAGAGATTCGTAAATCCAACCAAGAATCTATGATTGAAGAAAAGAAGGCTGAGGAAATGAAGGTTTACATGAGAGCAAGAGACATTGCAAAGGTAGTGAAGAATTTTTTAGAAGAGCAACAGGAGGATTTTGACCCTGAGTTGGTTGAAGTTCCTATCAACTTGGCCACTCTATCTCCTATTCAGAAGTTTAAGGTAGCATCATTTGCTCAGGCCAAGGTAAGGGAGGAGATATTGAAATCTCACACTGAGGAAAATGAGCTACTATGTCCTGCATCTAGTATCTTGGAGAAGATCATGCCCACAGATGTCAAGGACTCATCTAATTCTCCCTCTGGTCAGCTGAAGAAACTTATCAACTGTGTAAGTACTCACTTTGAGTCTCTCGGAAAGTCAATTGTGGATAAGGTCCAAAAATAATTTGATGTAAACAAGTTCAGTAGATTGAAGTGTATGATTGCTAATGATAAATCCTTATTAGCTACCTATGAAAAGAACATTCAAGGTGCATTATCTAAGGGTGGAAATATCTACAAGTCATGCTTATCCTTGTCAAAATTCACTGAGGTCACTGAGTAGAAAATTAAGTAATATGAGAAACAATTAGAAAATATTTCTCAAACCTCTAATTGTTTATGTGGGTAAGAAATAAGGTCAAGTCAAATCTCTGCTTGAAAAAATTAAAAGTTTGAAGCATGAAAAAGAAAAAATTGTTGAAAGGGTATGTGAGCTCAGAGGACTAGTTGGTCCTAAAATGGAGACAATGCTTAGTGCATCGAAGGAAGCACAAGATGCTATGGATACTAGTGATCCAACAAATATTGACTCAATAGAGATACAATCCTACCTATTTTGTGGTCACATGACTATTTTGGAGAGCCTCAAAAAGGGTTGGGACACTAGTTTAAGCCTATTGAATAACAATTTTGCAGACATATTCCAGTCAATGTAAGTTAGAAAATCATGTTTGTACATATATAGTTTGTTCATAGAAATTTTGTATGATTTTTGGTATGTGGATTCCCACCTTTTCCATTGATGTCAAATGGGGAGTGTGGTGAAGTGAATCTCAGGGGGAGTTGTGATTAAATTTTTTTAAAAGTTTTGAGGATTGTAGTGTATTCATGTTGGTACTGATTTCGACACTTAGTCATTTTTCACTAAGTGTTTCCATCAATACCAAACGAGGGGATTGTTTTCAAGAGACACTGCACAAGTCATATGGTGTTGTCATTGATGGAAACCCTAGTCAGTAATCTCATCTACAGTTTAGTATTTGCTCGTACTAGAATTTAGACTGAAGATATGTGTTAACTATCAAAAATAAAATAGGGCATCCAACAGATTTGTGTACATTGACTCATATGTAATTTCCTATTATCATTTTGTGTTGTCAATCTTAGGGAAGTTATTTTGATGTATGAACTATCTTATCTTTGAATCATAGGGCCTCCTATTGATTGGTGTGCAAGTTAGAAAATCTGGTTTATTGATTTTCAGTCTAACAATGCAGGAAGGCCGACTAGTTGAGTGAAGCATGTTGCAGATATTTGAGGCATAATTGCTTAAGGTGTTTCATGTTTGAGACATGTTGTTTTGGGTCCTCACTGTGTTTTGGCTGATATTGTGTGATTCACATTGATAATTGTTTATGCACCAAGCCAACAGTTTGTGCACATTTCATATTTTGTTAAAGCCAACATGCAGTTGTTCTAATCTCTAGTTGTAGATATATATAATCAATTATTCATATCATTTTGAGATTTGATGAGATATGATGTGAAATTTAGAAGGAATATAGATTGATTGTGCATAGTTTCACTTGAGCAGAACAAAGATTGGTGATTTGAATTAAAGCAAATAGAGTTTCAAGAGCAGAATTAGATATTATGTGAAGAATGTTGACAATGTGCTTAACCGGAACTATAATTAGGCATTAGAAAAAACTATCTCATAGTTCATCCACTCCAGTTATCTATCTATGACTGTAAGATAGCAAGTCTTATTTTGGGTAGTAAGCCTTTTGTATTTGGGCAGTGAGCTCTAGGCAATGTGCCTAAATGCATACATGTGCATTCCCCATTTGTAAACACTTACGTTGAGTATACTCATATTGTGGATTAATCTCCACCATGTTTTTTCCCCTAATACAGTTTCCACATAAAAATCCTTTTGTTATGGTGTTGTGATTGATTACCTTGTGTTCTTGTATCTTTCTTTTGGTTCAATGCTATAAGTGGTTTAAATATCAAGTTAATAAAGTTAAATTTTGTAGAACACTGATTCACCCCCCCTCCTAGTGTTCCTTGATTCCAATAGGACAATGCAAAGTGTTGAGACTACAATATCTCTTCCATGTTGACCCAAATTGGACTTTTTTTTCACTCTCTTTGTGCCATTCTTCCAATTATATGTATTTGGGGAATGATGATAGTTTTGAGCTCTTTAATCAAAACATTGCAGCAATGAACATACTGACCCCAAATCCATAGATCCCTTATGTGTTTGATGTGTTCTTTTCTGGGGGGAAACCCTCCTTTACTTTGTTCTCTTTTTCATTTACATGTAGCATCCTTACTTGGAAATATATGACTTGGCATAGGGGCTTCCCGAGTTGGCTCTCATATCTTTCTTTTTCCTTTTTCATTTTCCCTTCTCTACGTTAAAGAAATTGCTCAAAAAACAGTGTGTAGCAATTCCTTTAAATTGGGTGGCATACATTGGCATCATTTCATTCACATTCTTGGTTCTTAGTGTAGCCCTGTCACTTTGTGGATGCCATTGGGTGTGATGTCCTTCATAAGTGTGACCTATCTTAGAATATTACATTCCCCTTGGTGGCCTGATGTGACACATTACATCCCCTAAGTTATGAATATACTATTCTTTGATTGGTCCTCTCTTGGAGATGTTAGACATAATGTTCCTTAATTGACAGGCCTTGCATGAACATAACAAGAATCCTTTGAACATCTTTTTCATTTTTTCATTTTACATTTTACATCTATGCCACCTTTCATAAATGTTTCCTCCATTCCATTCCTGTCCATTAATCCATTCAACCAGGCCACTCCACTCTTATATCATACAAGATCAACTCAGCTCAATGGATTGAGTCAATTCTCTTTTTTGGACAAACAACCTAGATCTGATTCACAACTAGCTAAACAAATGATCAAACTTTGATCTAACTTTTCCTTTCTCCTCTCCCTTATTTCTTTCTATTTCACTTGTGTTCCTTTGTTCTTATGTTTAGTTTTCCATGGGATCTTCATCTTGGGGACTTGATCATCCCTCTTGATTGTTGTTAGTCCATCTTGCTAACATAAGTACATTTGGATCCTTCTTGAAATGTGTGGCTACTTTAGTGTGAGTTTGAATCAAGTTCATCCTCTTAGTAAAGTGGGGGCTAGATTTACCATAGAAAAATGGATCATTAACATTTTTATGGTTATTTAGGTCTTTCTCTTGTGATGCTTGACCTATTTTACTTTGATTTAATGTTGCAATGTGACTTATGCATTCACATTAGGTCCTAAAAATTTAAATTATGACATCTTGTAAAGATGTTGTGAAGTGTTGTAACACATTTCTACACTCTTCTAGACTCTTCTCATTACAATTCACCTAAAATCACCTTTTCATCACTTATCAAGTCCTATTTTAAAGTTTTGTAAAGTCTTGTAACAATATTTCATGATTTTCTAGGCTTGTTATCACTGTTTACACCTTTCTTATGCTTTATATGACCACTTTATGCACTCATAAGACTTAATAAGTTTATTTTTGAATGTAAACCTAACAAACAACATTAAATATAAGTTAATTCCCAAAACCCACTTACAAGCCCAAGGTGGGACCCATTCGCCATGGGTGGCGAATGACTCCCTCTTAGCTCCATATTCAAAATACTTCAAAATTCCTTTCAGTTTTTTATTCAAAAAGACCTTATCACGGCATGTGATGAAGTATTATTAGGTTATTAGGGCATAAGTGTCTATAAATAAGTGTCTTTCATCTCATTTCAACCCCCATTCATTCATCAATTTCACTCATTCACTAATTCATTCAAGCATTCAATTACATTCAAGCATCATTCAATCAAGCAAACATCAAGCATCTTGGAGAAGCCATTGACATATCTTCAAACTTCTTCAACAAGGTTTTTGGTGAGTTTAGGACATTTGCATGTTGTTTATTCATCATTCCTTGCTCATTTCATTTAATTTCTTTATTAGGGGTTTGATTACCAAAGTGGGATTTGACCAAGGAAAATCCCTATACTCTAACCCTTAACCATTTTTCCCCTTTTGTGTGTTTGCAAAATTTTATATGCATATTTATCAAAAAATTAGGTGTTGAAAAGTGGACAACAATTCGACAAAGTGTTTTAAGTTAACTAAACCCTATTTCATTCTTGGAGACAACCTACAATAAGTTTTTTGCAGATTTGACTTCGTCAACCTAACAAGAAGACAAGTGTAGTTTTGGAACTATAGAATTGACCTTTGATTTTACACAAAGGGTATGTGCAGGATCATGGTGCGCCAAAATTGGCAATATTATGGGTATTTGTAGGGTATGTGGCTGACGACTTTTTTTCACCCAAAATTAATGAAACGAAAAGGGTTTTTAGAGGAGATTCTCAGCTTTCCAAAAATATAAATTATGATTTAATTTGAATTTAATAAATAATTATTATTCATTTTCTATTAGAATTACAACTAAAGTCCTGATCGATAGGCTGATTGAAAAACATCTATAACTTTCAAGCGGTATCATATTTTTTGAATCCAAAACATGCGTCACATTCTATGCTTTACATACTATAGGATTAAAATTCATGAAAGGTTTTGAGAGCAAGTTAAAGATTGAAGTCCGAGACGGACAAAGTTTTTTATATTTTTCTAGAAGTTATAATAAAAAGAAAATTCATAATTAATTATTTACTTGGAAAAAAATTATAAAAAAATATGTATCACATCCAAACAGACAGATTATACTACTTATATATAAAATCTTACGGAAAATATTATCATTTTATTATGGTTGGGGTGAGGTCGAACGAGACACCTACTTCTTATTTTTTTTCCCTGAAATTTAAAAGTACCACTACATTGAAATTTCAAAATTACACCAAATAGATTTTTAAAAAATAAACCTAGTATTCTAGAAACTAAATTCAATTTTCTACAAATTCTATTCTTACATATTTTTGAAATAATATAGATAAATTATTCAAATATTTACGTCAAGTTGCCTAACACTGATTTTTCTGATTTTTTTGCCACTTAAGGGCCTATTTTTTGCATGATGATCCTGCACATACCCAAAATTTGGAGGATTTATTCACCATCAATGGAAAATGAGTCCCACTTGAGGGCTAAAAAGTTTTTTTTTTTCAGAATCTAGTTCCCAACTATTAGAAAGTAGTTTTAGGTGTTTTTGCTAGTAGTAGGACTGATTTTCCATTAGTGGCGAATGATTCCCACTGGAAATTTACAATGATTTTTTCTAGTTCTAGAGCCTTACAAATTAAACATCTAATTCTCAGGTGCACTCTATTCGACCTATTTTAGTTTTGTTTGTGTTTGTTCATGTTTTAGTTCATTCTTGCATACCTTACTGTGTTTTCAAACATTGCATATTTCATTATGTTATGAAATAACTTGCACAAGAGAAGAATATGATATGAAATATGCTAAAAATACTTGATAATAACTAAAAATAACAAGCCACTTCGAGGGGGAAAGCCTCCAAATATCTCTAATGAGAACACACTTCACAACTTGATGATGGAATAAGACTCACAACCTCCATATATATACCTATTTATGCCTAGGGTATCACCTAGGCTAACTTAGAAACACCTATATAATTCTTAGGCTGACCTAAACAACTAAATAAAAATATACTAATGATAATATGACTTAATAGAGAGTTAATATAGCCACAAGATGACTATTCATAACCCAATGTACACTAATATTATGGGTGTAGCATGCCCCCTTCTTCAAAGAAGAATTGTACTCAATGCTAATAAATTTTGGATTCTTTTGAATGAACTCCTCATCCTCCCATGCAGCATCTTCAACTGGTAAATTCTTCCATTAGATGAGATACTCAGTGAGAGTTTTATTCCTCAACTTCTTTGTGCGTGTTTGAAAAATGCACTCTGGTTCCAAAATGATTCTTCCTTCTTCATCGAGCTCTAGTAGTGCTTTTCGAGTGGGAATATTATGCCCAATTACCTTCTTCAAATAGGAAACATGAAAAACGTATATATCCTTTTTTTTATGGCAACTTTGGCTTGTAGGCAACACTACCGATCTTTTGCATGATTTTGTATGGACCATAATACCTTGGAGACAACTTATTATTCTTTTTTTGTTGCTTTAGTGAGATTTTCTTATAAGGCTACAATCTCAAGAAGACCCAATCCCCAACTTCAAAACTTCTTTCACTACGATGTTGGACTACCTATTGTTTCATTCAATTTTGTGCCATTGATGAATTCTCCTTGAGTCTTGAAAGTTCTTTTTGTTGATGAAGCAAGTGGTCTTCTACTACCTAAACTCTTGGTGGCACCTTTATTGATGATGTTATGGAAGGATGATGATATCCATAAAGTTCCAAAAATGGAGACATTTTTGATGAGCTATAAAAAGAAGTGTTATACCACCATTATGCAAGTGGTAGCCAATCTACCCATTGATATTATTTCTCTGAAGTTAAACAACGTAGATATCCTTCCAAAAAATTATTAACAACCTCAGTTTTCCCATCTGATTGAGGGTGGTATGAAGATCTATGAGCCAATTGAGTACCCAAACATGAGAATAAATCTTTCCAAAAGTGACTAGCGAAGATAGGATCACGATCACTAATAATAACCTTAGGTGTACCATGTAGCTTTTGGATATTCTCCAAAAAAAAATTTTCCACTACACTTGTTGTAAAAGGATGTGATAATGCAATGAAATGTGCATATTTAGTGAGGCAATCAACTACTACCATGATGACATTATGACCTTTAGATTTGGGAAGCCCTATGATGAAATCCATGAATTTCTCTTCTAGCTAGCTAGAAGAGAATAGATAAGGGGTTGCAAGAGACACGGTGTCTTAATTTTCTCCCCACATTCCTTTTACATACCAAACATTTAGCCACAAATTTTTTTATCACTTTTTAATTGTTCGATGAGATTACTTGTCACAACATCATTTTTCCACTCTGCTTTGGCTTCCTCCACCTAGTTTGCTTGTAATATTGAAAGGGCACACAATAAGGCTTCATCTTTCTCATCCTTCCTTGAAAGTGCATCTACTACAATATTTTCTTTCCCTTTCTTATATACAGTCTCAAAGTCATATCCTAACATCTTAGTGGCCCATTTTTTCTGCTCTTTAGAAGATAGTCTTTGTTCCAAAAAATATTTTAGGCTATCATGATCTTTCTTAACCTTGAATTGTCTACCCAATAGATAAGGCCTCCATTGTTTAACTACATGGAGGATTGCTAGCATTTCCTTCTCATAAATAGGTTTTAGTTGATTCTTACCCTTTAATTGATGACTCTCAAAAGAAATTGGTTGACCTTCTTGCATGAGCATTGCGCCTATCCCATTTCTAGAACAATCACATTCCACAATGAATTCCTTCATCAATTCAAAAGTGGCAAGCACTAGATTTGTACACATAGCCTCCTTCAATCTCTCAAATGTTGTATTGGAAAACTCATTCCAATGAAAAGAATCCTTCTTCAATAGGGCGGTGAGAGGTGTTGCTATATGACCATAATTTTTCACAAATATTCTATAGTACCCTAAGTTCAATCCCAAGAAACCCTTTAGTTTCTTAATGGTTTTTGGAATAGGCCATTCCATGAGAACCTTAATTTTGTTAAGGTTCACCTTTACTCCATGTGAAACTATGTGTCCCAAATACTCCACCTCCTTAAGACCAAAAGCACACATGGATGGCTCAGCATAGAGTTTATGATATTCAAGTATTTTTAATGCTCTATCTACATGTTATAAATTTTCTTCCCGAGTCTTGCTATAAATCAATATATCATCAAAGAATACTAACACAAAATTTCTCAAGAACTTCTTAAAAATGGAATTCATAAAACTTTGGAATCTTGATGGTGCATTGGTAAGAACAAATGGCATCACCAAAAATTCATAATGACCCTCATGAGTCCGAAATGTTATCTTAAAAATATCTTCCTCAATCCAAATTTGGTGATAACCAGATCTAAGATCTAACTTGGTAAAATACATAGCTCCATTCAATTCATCTAGAAAATCAACAATGACTAGAATAGAAAACCTATCTTTAATGGTGTACATGTTGAGCACTCTATAATTTGGACACATGCACCAATAATCATCCTTCTTACATACCATCACCATAGGCGAGGAGTAAGTACTTTCGCTATGCCTAATAATTCCTACCTTTAGCATCTCCTCGGCAATTTTTTCTATCATTCATTTGTATGTGTGGATACTTCTAAGGCTTAATGTTCAGTGGTTGGCTCCATGGAACTAACTATATGGCATGATCATGATCCCTCTTAGGAGGAAGTAATTTAGGCATATCTCCAAGAACAATTGAGTGACAATCAATTATAGCTTGTAAATCTGGATGAGTAGGAGCATTAGATTGAGAGACTTCTAATGAACATAGTTGGGCCACAAAACCATCCACTCCTTTCTTAAGCAACTTTTTCATTTTATGAGAGCTTACCATTTGTGGGTATTTTTCCTTCAACTCCCTTAGCTCTACTACCCTTCCTTCTGATTGAAATTTGATGAATAGTTCTTGGAATTTCATCTCAATTGTTCCCAATGTAGTAAGCCATTACATTATCCCAAAAAAATATATGTTTCACCCATGGATATCACATACATTAGGGTATCATGTTGATAATATCCCATGGATAATTTAATGCTATGACACTTCCCTGAACAATTAACTATACCACCATCTACAATCAAAACCTAAAACTCTAGAGCTGGATATATAAGACAATTTAGATGAGTAGCTAACTTGTTTTTGATGAAATTATGAGTACTACCTAAATCGATCAACTCTATTACCTTCTGCTTCTTTAAGAACCCCACCACCTTGAGATTTTGTGGAGTACTAAAACCTGAGAGTGCATGACAAGAAATGATAGGTTTAGAATCATGTCATTCCTCATTTTACTCCCTTTCATCCTCTAGTATGGGTTTCTCCTCTTCTTCCTCACTTGGACCTTCAATATAGAACAATTTCTTTTCACTACATTTATGTCCTGGACTGTATTTTCTATCAAAATTGAAACACAACCCTTTTTCTCTTTTCTCCTCAATTTTCTATGGAGTCAACCTAGTAGGTTGTGTTGAATATCCTTTCTCTCTTGTCACATTAGCCCCTTCCTTCTTAGGAATCAATTACTTTTCCTCTACCATGTGTGTTAAGATAAAAGACTCATTTATGGAGCTAGGGTTAAACATGTGTACCTCATGTTGAATGTGATCCTTGAGACCCCCCAAGAATAAATCATTCAATTTTTCCTTTGTAATTGTATCCACTCTCAAGGATAGATTTTGGAATTTTTGAATATAATCCTTAATAGATCTTGTTTATTGAAGTTTAGCCAACTAGCTAAAGAAGTTATTTGTCACGCTATTGCTATATTGTGCTTGAAGTTCCTCTGTAAAAATTGACCATGAGATGGTGAGCCCCTATTCCCTTCGATGAGTGCAAAGCCAATGATACCAAATGAATTTATCCAGTTCTAGATATAGGGAAGCCATCGTGACCTTTTGTCCATTTGGGATATGGTGTACTTCAAAAAAAATCTCCATTTGGTTTATCCATGTTAGAGGATCCTTGCCATCGAACTTGTGCATATCCACCTTTGGAAATAAATTCCTAGATCCCATAGGAGTACTAAAGCTTTTGTCAATGTTAGCTAACCTAGAATTTTCACCTTGGTCACTTGAGAACTCCTTTCACATGGTGCTTAACATGTTTCGTATGTCTGATATATCTCCTTTTAGGTCACACATATCCATCTCCATTGAGGAAATTTCTTCCTTGACCTTACTGATTTTCTCATTAGGAATAATATCCTCTATTTTTACCCCATCCTTATTAGGAGTCTTCCCCAGAGTGACAACATTCCTTTTTCCCCTTGTTGTAGGCCCTATCATGATGGGAACCACTAATTTTGAAATAAATCACAAAAATGAAACTTGAATTCTCTAAAAAAATTACTATAACTTACTAGGTCCAAAATAACTCTCACCTAGAAAAATCTCCAAGAAATAAGTAGATTTGTAGTGTGGAGAGTGATAATTTTGAAAAATTTAATTGTTCAAAAACTTGCTTATTTCTACTCCAATTCCTCCATTTTTTTTTACTGTAATCTCTTTTAGTATTTTTTCAAAAACCTAATAAAAATCAAACTACAATTCAACAAGATGTGCGAGATATGTAGATTCCAAAAAAAATTGTGTAAAAACCCTAATTCTATAATTATTCACTTAATTCTACTCCAATTCTTCTGAAATATAGACTAGAGCTTCTTTAATATTTTCTTCAAAAAATCTTTAAAAATTAGAAAAAAATTTCCAAAATTTGAAAGATATGCTCTTCCCAAAATTGCCTCCAAAATTGAGAAAAAAACCTTGCCTCTATGGTGCCAAGATCATGCTCTAATACCACTTCTTATGAAAGAACTTGCAAAATAGGATAATGTGATATTAAATAGGATGCAAATACTTGATAATAACTAAAATAACAAGCCACTTTGAGTGGAGAAACCTCCAAATATCTCTAATGAGAACACACTTCACAATTTGATGATGAAATAAGACTCACAACCTCCTATATATACCTATTTATGCCTAGGATATCACCTAGGCCGACTTAGACACACCTATATAAGTCTTAGGCTAACCTAAACAACTAAATAACAATATATGAATGATAATATGACTTAATAGAGAGTTAAGATAGCCACAAGCTAACTATTCATAACCCGATGTACACTAATATTAAGGGTGTAGCACATTAGTTTTTGCACTCATAATCAATAAATTTCATAGCTTAGTTGCATTAATATCATTGCATTTAGTCTCAATTCCATCTTATATTCCTTTATTTGAGTGAACCACCTCAATTTTAGGGTTCTATCTCTCTCTATTTAGGTGAAAGATCCTAAGATTGCAAGAGAATTCCATAGAACACCACAAAATGATGGTTCAATAGGGTAGATGGTACATGGTACAGGGTTTAAGGTTGAGGGTAGGGGATTGATAGTATAGGGTTGGGGGATTAGGGTTGAGGATCCAATGTATAGGGTAGAGGGTATAGGGGTTGAGGGATTAGGGTTTAAGGGTTGATGGATTAATGGTCAAGAGGGTTGAGGGACTAGGGTAGAGAGTTTACTAAGTGGGTTTACGGGTTTAAGGGTTGAGGGATTAGGTTTTAGGGTAGATGGTAGAGGATTGAGGATAGAGGGTAGAGGTTTTAAGGGTTTAGCGTTTAGGTTTTAGTTTTAATTTTTTAAGGATTTATAAGGTAGAGGTAGAGGGTAGAGGGTTTAACAGATGAGGTTTTAATGTTTAGGGTAGCAGATTGAGGGTATAGGGTTGGGGGATTAGGGTTGAGGGTCCAAAGTATAGGATAGAGGGTATAGGGGTTGAGGGATTAGGGTTTAAGGGTTAAGGATTAAGGGTCAAGAGGGTTAAGGGATTAGGGTAGAGAGTTTACTAGGTGGGTTTAGGCATTGAGGGTTAGGGTAGAGGGGTAGAGGGTAGAGGGATTAGGGGTTGAGGGTAGAGGGGTTTAAAGGTTTTAAGGGTTTAGGGTTTAAGGGTTGAGGGTTTAGGTTTAGTGTTGAGTGTTTAAGGATTCTGAGTGAGATTTAAGGGTTGATGGTTTAAGGTTGAGAGTAGGGTTGACATATAGGGTTGGGGGATTAGGTTTGAGGATCCAATGCATAGGGTAGATGGTATATGGGTTGAGGGATTAGGGTTTAAGGGTTGAAGGATTAAGGGTCAAGAGGGTTGAGGTATAAGGGTAGATAGTTTACTAAGTGGGTTTAGTGGTTTAAGGGTTGAGGGATTAGGGTTGAGGGTAGAGGGTAGAGGATTAAGGGTATAGGGTAGAGGGTTTAAGGGTTTTAGGGTTTAAGGGTTTGGGGGTATATGGTTTAAGCTTAGGGTTGAGTTTTAAGGGTTATATGGGTAGAGGTGAGAGTGGGGGTAGAGAGTAAGGTTGAGGGTAGAGGATTGAAGGTATAGGATTGGGGGATTAGGGTTGAGGTTCCAGTGTATAGGGTAGAGGGTATACATTGGATAGAGGGTATAGGGGTTGGGGAATTAGGGTTTAAGGGTTAAGGGATTAAGGCTTAGGAGGGTTGAGGGATTAGGGTAGAGATTTTACTAAGTGGTTTTAAGGGTTTAAGGGTTGGGGTATTAGGGTTGAGGGTAGAGGGTAGAGGATTTAAGGGTTGATAGTTTAGGGTTTATGGTTGCATATTTAAGGGTTTATAGGGTAGAGGGTAGAGGATAGATAGTTTAAGGGTTGAGGGTGGAGGATTTAGGTTATGTGGTTTAAGGATTAGGTCTAAGGGTATAGGTTTTAGGGTATATGGTTAAAGGATTAGGTAGAGGGTAGAGGGTTTAAGGGGTAGAGGGATTAAGGGTTGTGGGTTGAGGGTATATTGTTTAGGGTTTAAGGGTTTAGGGTAGAGGGTAGAGGTTTTAAGGGTTTAAAGGTAGAGGTTAGAGGATTAAATTGTTAAGGGTAGAGGGTAGAGGGATAATGGTAGAGGGGATAGATATAGGAGTATGTGAGAGAGATAATTGAGGGCATAGGGTTGAGGACCTATAAGGTTAATGGTTTAGTGTATGAGGTTGAGGGTAGAGGGTAGAAGGTTTAAGATTTTAGGGTGTAAGGGTTTAGGGTTGATGGTTTATTGTTGAGTATATAGGGTAGAGTGTTTAGGGTTGATGATTTAGGTTTGAGGGTTTAGGGTTG
>VDFB02105785.1:46226094-46249277 GCA_007258455.2 Sequoia sempervirens
TTTCGTCTTTAAAGAATACAACTTCCTTTTCAGATACAACTTACTAGTAAGACTTTCTGTTTGATAGATATCACCTATTCTCTTCCATAGCTTATATGCAATAGTTTCTTCTAAAACATTCAAGAGAACAATATCAAAAAGACATAATCTTATGGTTCCTCTTGACTTCTTATCAAGCTTAGCCTAACTCTCATTTGGCATCATTGTAGGTGACTTTGTCTTATTACCAACAACTAACCAATGATCTATCTCTTCAAGGAGATCCTCCATTTTTAGTTTCCACATCTCATAATTAGATCCATTGAATCTTTCAATATCTAAAAGAGAATTAAAACTCATTGTAACAAAATTATTTTCTAAAATCAGTAATAACACAATAGTGAAAGCTCCCACTATAGCCAAAAAACCTTCAAAATTTTAAGAGAAAGGCATCCAAAACTCTGGCAATTCCCAATCATTATCTTTTGATACCAAATGTTGAAAATGGAGGTAATTATGTAGCTTTAAAACTTGTAAAACTATTATATTGCAGATTTAAATAAGTGTTCTTTGTTACAAATTCTTTGTATATGATTATCTATTTAGATTCATTTTACCATTTGTAGAAGTAGACAGAAGATTGTAGAAGAATAAGACCAGAAGATAGAAGTGACACAACATATGTCATGGAGAAACGATTTTGGAAAAAAAATTCACCACCAGAATCAATAGTGCTTGTATTATTTAACCATAGAACAAGATTACAATAATTATTTATCAATCCTTGCTTGAGATGCTTCTTTTTCCTTCAACAATTCTTCTTCACAACCTGCAATAAAATATGATAAAACTCTCTTCAACTTGCTGCAATAAATAGACAATTATGAGCCTTGAAAACTCCAAAGAGTTGTCAATTACAAAGTACAAAGCTTATCTCACAAAACATACACCTATTCTTTGCAAGTAGAGTTCTTCTGTGAAAAACAATGTCAAACCAAGTCCATCAATTTGGGTGTCCAAAATTGAAGTCCTAACTCAATGTTGATTACAAAGATATCTTGTAA
Organism: Sequoia sempervirens; assembly: GCA_007258455.2. Classification (NCBI taxonomy): domain Eukaryota; kingdom Viridiplantae; phylum Streptophyta; class Pinopsida; order Cupressales; family Cupressaceae; genus Sequoia; species Sequoia sempervirens. Next base: position 46,227,138 of record VDFB02105785.1, read on the forward strand.
GCTTCTCTTCACAGTTGGCACCCAAGAATGGGCCCACTTAACTTAGCCTTATAAAATATCTTCTCATGCAAAAGTGTTAACTCCAATATGCCAACTTGGGTGCCCAAGGTGGGTCCAAGTCAATCTCTGTTAACTAAAACATATCTCTCCACCATTCATGCAAATATCATGCATGATTGATCATCCCCTCTTAACTGAATGTATCACCTGCTATCTATCATGCAACTCAAGTCATTAGTCATGCATTCTAATTCAACTGAAGTCAACTAGCATTCAACTGAAACTAACTACATGTAATTGACAATAACTAAACCATTATTATTTGTTGGTAGTGAATTGAATTGGCTGAACTAAGCTTCATGCCGTAAACATCAATCCTAACTTCTAGGATCTTTACATGCATTACTGAAGTGTTATCTTTCTCCAAATAGTTAACTTAACTCAAGGTGAGTTCCACCTTCCATGTGGGTGTCCCATGTGCTCCTATTTTTTAAGAGCTCTTCTTGGGCGTCCCCACATGTTCCTATCATTTAGAATTAATTACAAATGTCAATTTAATCTCTTTCTAATCCTAGTGTTGGGGAACACTTTTCAAGGACTTAGGAGATAAATGAAATAATGTTTAGGATTGCAATTAAATGGCATCCTATTTCCAACATTGTATACACTTAATTGATGTTATTGTGATCCTTTCTGGTATTCGGGTTATCCTTATCAAAATATTCCCATCGTGATAGAGTTACATGAGAGTCCTTATGATAAAGAGTTGTTTCCAAGATGCAACGGGTTTGTGACATGGGATTTTTAGAATTTAGGCGAGATGTAGGATTATGATGGATGATGATAGGTGTGGATGGACTATTTGACATTTTGGATGTAGGAATTTTTATTTTTCAAACTTGGGGTGGTGAATGATGGAGTTTGGAATTTTGATTGGGATAGTGTTTGAAACCATGAATTTTATATGCCTTGCGTGATGACCATTTTGAAGGGGGTGGACATTTATTATATGTGGGAGACCTTTTTTCTTGTGGCTCCACATTTTGATTGAATTTTGGATTTAAAATATTTTCTTTGCTTGAACCATTTTTCTTTGGGATCCATTTTAACTTCGTTTGTCCACTTGGATTTTTGTACTCAATGGCCTTCGACATTTGATTTTGGACTTTAGACTTGTAAAGATTTTGTTGTTGTTGGTTCCAATTGAGGGAATGATGTTTTATGGTGTGGATGGAAGGAGTGTTGGAAGCAACCTTATGACAAGGACTACTCATGGCCCCCATTTTGATGTTTGTATTGGATAAAGTGTCCCCTAATATCATGGAGGTATCACTAACACCATTTGATTTCTTGATTGAAGAATAGCCAAGACCTTGACGTCTAGGATTTTCATAAAACTGTATTGGTTCCTGAATGCCTTGCTCATGTATGCCTAGTCCTCTTCCTTGATACTGCATACTTTGAAATATTCTCTTTGCAATGGGGTATTTGTTGTTTTGAAAACAAGATGTGAACCCATCATTATGTATGTGGAAACTAATAATGGAATTTTCTCATCTACAAGAAAGCCTACTTTGAAAAAGGTGGATGATCCTAGTTGGTAGGATATTTTGGCTTTATCATTTGTCATGCTTGTGTCTTCTTGGTCCTTTAAGACTTCAATTTGATCAATGATGTCTTTTGTGCCTTCGTATTTGACTTGGTCAATGATAGCTTCCTTGTGTTCTTCTTGATCCATAGTAGCATTTTTATGTTCTTCTTGAATGTTTTCCATGTCATTTGTTTGATTATCTATGGAACCTCAAATTTACATCTGGGTTTTCTATTATTATTGCTTGTCTTGGTTATTAGGATGGCACCTAGGGCTGGGAATTTTGTTTTGCTAATGAATCCTTGATGTGCCATCCTTGGAGTTTGGGTCTTTTATGTCGTTACCTTTTGGAGGAGGTTTTAAAAACAACCTATGTCTCATTGAATCATCTAGGCTTGGCCCCTTTTAATAAAATGTTAAAAATTATCGATGGCCTCCTTTTATTTGCTAAGGTCTGAGTCGGTCCTATGCCCTATGCTTTTAAAAACAACATTGAGTCATTAATTGTCATTTTCCCTAAGTAGTCCCCTTCCTCATATTTTTCTTCTAAGTAATGTTCAATGTTTTGCGGGGTTGTTGTAGTTGATCTCCCCGCAGTTGATCTTGACCGCTCCTCACAATCCTGTGATGACATCACTGTTGGTTGCTTGGTGATCATGATATCACGGGCGGGCGCCATGTGTCCTAGGTTGCTGATGCTGAAAAATTAAATAAAATGATTTAATAAGTGTATCAAACTTTAGTGTATTATCAAGTGGGTTACTAAATCACATGGGCGATGCACGTGTTCATAATCAACGACGATGTTTTAATCTTGATGAAAAAGTTTCTCATTGGATAGGTCTTGATACTGTTCCTTGTTTTGTATGATCGTGATCACCGATGAAGAAGATCAACGGTTGCCCGCCATCGCATGATCTTAAACTCTAGGAAGTTTAATGATCGTGATATTGCGAGCGGGCACCACATGTATTCCCTTGGTGTTGCATATTATGGTGGGCCCTTGAAGATGATGTGGAGGTGTTGTTAGCATTTTTAAGGAGGACCATTCGATGATCTAACATAAACAAGAGATCGACTGTGAAGATTTAAATCTATGTCAAATACAATTTAAGCCATTGGCACGACATGCAAGTAAGCTTTAATGGCAGATGAGACGTCTATGGACTCTTCTCATAAATTTCAAGTGTTTAATTTTAGACTACTTCACCACTAAAGCATTCAAGTATTTTTGAAGCAGTCCAAAGCCAGAGATAAAGTTTTCAAAGCAACTACAACAAGGGTTTGATTTTCTGCAGCACGCGAAATTTCCTGAGTTATTTTCATTATCACTGTTCTATTTGAATGTGATTCTTGTGGAAGGCTATGTTGTGTTGATCAGGGTTTTTCTGGATTAAGATTCTAGGGTTATTTTTTCTTTTGAATTGTGGGAAATTGAAAATTTCTACTATAATTTCGTTTTGGGTAGCCCTAGTTGTTCATAATTTGATCTTAGGAGAAGCCCTAGTTGTTTGAAATGGCGCCAATGAAACAAAATTCTGGCCACATTGACTACTTGCAAAGGAACCTATATGATGATTTCCTTGACCAATTCCCTTTGTCAACCAATGACAAGAAGAAGGGTTTAGTTTTAATGAGAGGGACAGCCTTAGGTGAAGGATTGAGATACAAAACCTATAACATTTCAGATGCTAGGGTACCAATGTCGGGTTTGGAATTGTTTAAAAGATGGTATGGGCAACATAATGCACCTCATCCTTTTTCAAATGGTTGGAGGTATGATATGGGAAAGCTTGTGGTACCGAATGTGTTTCTTGATGTTGACCTCCTCAGAGCTGTGGCTGTGAGATATGATCCTGTCACAAGGATTATAAGGGATAATGATGGAGAGGTTTTACTGAGTATAGATGCAGATGTGATTCAGCGGGTTTTTGATTTGAGTGAGTATAGCTCATTCTTGGTCTAGATAGATCTTGAGGAAATGAAGTAGGAATATGCCAATACACAACCTCTTTTTAGATCAAAATTGCTTCCCCCTCATCTAGCCAGGGCGGGCAGTTCAACGATTCATATTAGCCCGACTGATCGGGAACCTTTCATGTTAAGTTGTTTTGCTAATTATTTCTTGGAAAATTTCTATTCACTTTGCCAAGTTTTAGGTTTCAGCCCTAGTACTCTGATGCCCATTGCCTATATGTTTATGGGGGCTCAAATTCAACATCCCAATTTTTTTGTAATATATGACTACGCTTCTTTCCTTGTTGAAAGGATACATGAGGGTTTGTTGAACTTATATGTGGGGGACACTAGTACTCCTTTCTTTTGGTACTCTTTGTTAATGCACATGTTCTTGTATGAGAATGCCAATTTCTTCTTAGAGAAGATGGAGTTGAGGCAGGAGGTGAATGGAGAAAGATTACCGGTACAGGTTTGGAGTGCAGATTTGTCTTGCAACAAGGGGGGTGCTAGTTATGTGCAGTTTGATAACTGATTTGCTTCTAGGCTCAAGGCTAGATTGATGGTAAATGTGCTAAGGATTCCTGAGGATTTGCATGATTTCCTCTGACCTAAAGAAAGAAAGCCTAATTTGAAGGTATGTCATAATTGGGGTGATATCATTCCATACCCTATAAGCACTATCTTAAGGGTTTATAGTTTCCAAGGAGCTCCTCATATTCTCTCATACAATGTACCATCAAAAATGGGATTTTTAGAGGTTTTGTGGCAACTGAGTTGTATCCATGAGGATAATTTGGTAGGAAAAGGAAAAGGGACTTTGTTGCTTGATTTTACTGTTGTTTCAAATTTTATATTTTCCAAGGGAGGATGGGTTCACTTTGACAAATATTTTGATGATTACCATTTGAAGAGTGGATTTGTGAGGCAGCATGACCCTAAGGGATTCTTTGCTCTGTTCAGACAAAGAATTAAGGGTGGCAAGTTTGTCCATATTTTCAATTTTCCTGAAGATTTGATTAGGAATGAGTTTGATTTAAGCCGACAAGAATTAAATAAAGAGAAATGGGTTGCCTATGAGAAAATGATGGCCATGGTGCATAGGATGGATCCAAAGTATGATCCAATAATGGAGTTCACTCCATTTCATAAAATAATTGATTTCCCAATGAATAATTTTAGGGAAATCATGAACACCCTGAGAACTAAGAAGATAAATTTGGAAGTGGACTTGAAGATTCAAGGATTGGAGGTAAGGCCTGAGGAAGAAAGGCCAACCTATTAGCCACCAAGGGATAGGCCTTTATATAGAAGAAAGAAAGATAATATCAGTGATGAAGAGGTATGGGATAGAAAGGGAAAACAAATAATGAAAGCATCATCACAATCAGAGCATAGGATCAGAAAGCCTGGAGGAATAAAGATTGTGGATCTTGATTCACCACCTAGGGATGACCCTATGGAGCCGCCATCAGAGCTAAGCCCTAAGATGAAAAGAATTGAGGAATCACAAGAGGCTTTGGTGGATGAGATAATTGTAATTAATCAGGACATGCAAGTTGGCATCCCCTCCCCTCCTAGATCAACACAATTGGTGCTAATTGATATGGATATAAAAGGGCAGTGTGTACAAGATGCAAGGATGGTGGCCTACAAGGCATTCTTGGATGATGATGCCTTCATGAAAAATCCTATTTTCTTGCAGTTGGTGTGGAGGATGAAGCTTGAAGAGTATCAAGATGAATGCAAGAGGAAGAGGGAATCAAGACCTGATAGGTCTGACCAGGAGAATGATGATTAGTTCAAGGTTGAATTGGTGGAACAATTCAAGAACATCACTCTTGATGAAGGAAGGAAACTTGTGTCTCAGGATGGTGTCTTACTCCTCCCTCAATGGGACATAGCTGATGCTATAGCATTCAATGCTATCATGCAGTCCAAGCACCCTATGCAAAGTAGTGAAGAGGAAGTCAAGGCAGCCCTACAAGACTCTGCTTTTAGTGAGGACTATGAAACTTTAGCAATATGGGCATTGGCACCTCAAGGCAGAAAACCAAATGTGGTTGATATCAGTCCAAATCTAAGGGGTGGGCTTATGATCAAGAGAGCTTCTGAAACCACAATGATAGAGGCCACAAGCTTGACACTGAATGTGGCCAAATTGGCCCAAAAGACAGCTGAAAGAGATGAGGTTGAAAAGAAAAGATTAATGGAAAAATACAATGCAATAATTGGGGAATATAGTATAATACAACAAAGAAATGTTGAACTACAGTCTGAAATAGATAGACTAAGGTGTGAGTAGGCTAGACAATCTTCCAGTGCCCCTGCTACTAGAGCAATACATACTACTTTAGGGGCATTGCCCCCTATTGTCCCAATTATTTCTACTCTTGGATCCCCAATTCAGACACCTATTGATAGCCCTGCACTAGGGCCAATTGAAGAAGAAGTTGAGTACTCTTTAGATCCTACCAAAAGGAAAATGATGAATAAGATCACAAAATTATAGGATGCCCTAAGGGCGAGTGAGAATGGGGCTGCGGCTAAACATAATGGGGTGGTTGACATTGTTTTGAGACATTTAAATGAGAAGATTGATTCTAGGTTGCTAGCTATACATTCTTTATATTCTTTATTCTTGGGAGGGATACAAAACATTAATAGAGATCAGGAAGTGGTTATACCCTTGGTCGAGAAGTGGATTCCTAGGGCCACTGATTTAGATATTATGTTTAAGGCCTCTAGATTTGATGTGAATAATAGGCCTCAATCATTAAAGCCAAGTCAAATATTTGTGAAATCATTGAAGGGATTCCAGGCCTTGCCTAATGATTTGAGTAAGAAAATTAGAGAATTAATAAAGAGTTTTGATGATTGGAATGACACTTTCCTGCCAGATATAATAGATACACAGGGAAATGTGAAGACACTGCAACAGTGGCAGGAAAGGGCAGAAGAGGTTATTAACGCACAAATCAAATTAATCTATGATGAATTAGATCATGACTTGTTGGTAAGTAGCGTGGATAAAATAATTAACACTAGCATGTTCTTAGAATCATTTGAAAGAGAGGAAAATCAGGTTGCGATGAAATTCACACCTTACGATACCAAGATGAGGGAGTTGGTGAATTTTAATTGGCCAACAGATGAAGAATATCAGAGTTGGGTAGACAATTACTTAACCGAAGAGGAGTGAAACGATGTATACTATTGGCAACTGATAGCTCAGCGGTTATGTATAACTGATTTTGGTTTTGTTCCATGGTGGCTTTAGGGCACAGATTTTGAGGTGTAACAAATGTTGTGGTTATCATACAATGAATAGAATCAATAGAAAGATGCTCCAGGACTTGGTGGTTATAATTTTAGTTTTGAACTGGCACATAGCAGTCCAATTGATTGGTGACATGTGTATTTTCTGGCCCGATGCTTGTTGCTCTTTCATTTTCTATAAGAAGGATTTCAAGGCTAGAAAAGGGGTTGGCAAGTCATATATTTTTGAAGGTCGAGTCTAGGTATAGCTTCATAGCAAATTGTAAAAACTTTTGTAAAGGTTAAGGAAATTAAGGTCAAGGGTTATTTTGTAAAGGGTTTTAGACTTATGAAGATTGCATGTTTTATAACAGTACTAGCATTTAAGCTATGATGATATATCTGGAGCTCGAGTCCCTCCTCTATATAAACATATCATGATTTTGAATAGAATAATCAAGGATTATGATGTTCATCTCATCATTTTGGTGTGTGTGTTTTCTATCTTGGCTTTAATTCAAAGAATTAATTAAAATGCTTGGATGGAATCATGGATGGGTATGTTTGTAAAGGGATTTAGTATGAAGTATTGGGTTGGGACAGAAATTGATATTATTGTAATACAATATTGTCAAGGATCATATATGCTAAGTATTTAAATCTGTTGTCAAATCTTGAATGTTTGTGTGTTTGACTCCCCAATGGTATATGGCATTGATCTAAATTGTACAAGTTCGTAAGGATTTGTATCTGTTTGTCTTTGTTTTGGGCTTGCCGCCAAATTGCAAATAAATGAGTATCATATGTTATGGAATAGTGTTGTAATTATCTCATGCTCCAAGTAGCCAATATTATTGGTGAAAGGCCAATTCATCTAGTGATATCCTATTATGTTGAGCCATTTGTGGGATCATCTGTGATTTGTTAATGATTGTTTATGAATTTGGTGCAGAGATCATGAAGACATTATAGGGACCACCCTCCTAGGTCTTGCAGAGCCCGAAGTGTAGGAGGTTATATTTTAAAATCCTTGTTAGTTGGTCCAGGTCCTCCGAGCTGCCCTTGATTGGAATTGGCAATTCCATAGGTAGATTAGGAGACAAACCTAGTTTACAGAAAAAAAACCAACATTATCTATATGTCCCAAGGAGGCAAGTGTCTCATTTTGGAAATGGAGGTGTTTGGAGTTTGGATAGGATTGACTTCAAATTTTTGATCATGGATGGTATAAAGGTCGATAAGTAGATCACTTTGGGTGTCTTGTTCAATGGTAGGATCTTGATCAAAGATAGGTTTTTCTTGGTTGACATGATTGGGAATGGGATCTTGATCATGGATAGGTGTATTTTGGATGTCATGGTTATCTAGAATGACTTCATGGATGGACTTAAGGATAGGATCATGGGATGGACTACTTTGATCATGACATGAAGGTGAAGCTATGATGTCATGCTTTGGACTTTCCTTTTGACATGTATCCTCAAGTTTAGGCACTGGGATGTGATTTTGGAGACCATGACTAGATGTATATTCATGACTAGATGTAGATTGAGATGGAATGGATTGGAATGAATTACTAGGTGATGGACTAGGATAGGAAATGAAGGCTTGGAATGGATTAGTGGAAGGTTGGTTTCCCTTGTCAAGGTTAGGATAAGGGTGATAAGTGGACACTTGTTGTGGATTAATGGTATGGCTTGTGTTAAGTGACTCTTGATAGTGAGGGTAGATGGATGAATGATTAGGGCTTATGGATTGTTGGTAAGAAGGGTATGTGGGTAGTTTACCATGGGTTGAGGTTGATTGGTTTTTGGATTGGATGAATTCTCTTTTGAAGTCTATGGCTTGTTGGTATTGACCATTGCGGAGTAGTCGGTATTCAACTTGACTAGCAAGCATATCAAGGTAAATTGCAGACATGGTGGTGAGGTCTAAATGACAATGCAAAGGCTAGGATGAAAATGAGGATTAGAAGTTTGAATTGGGGATAATGTGGATAACATGACTCAGAGGACACCTAAATTTGTTTGTTTTTGAAATGTTTCTAATGTTTTTGGATTTTTTTATATTTTTGTTTTACTTTTTATTTTGATTTTTGATTTTTCTCGCTTGATTAAGATTTCAATCTTGAATACACATTCACACACGCAAGACAAGATTTGATGCAAGATGTAATACAAATGATTATGATAAGAAGAAACTTCCAAGAACAAGAACAATCCTAGAAATTATTCAAGTGGGGAGATTGACCAATGGTCTAAGCTAGGATGCACGAAGTTGACTAGGGATGATTTGAAAGAAAAATCATGCCACACAACTAGGAGAAAGGGGTAACCCACCCTTCACTTTCACTTCCCAAAGGTATAAAGTTATTTTGGGCTTAGCCAAGAGTGACAAGATTTCAACTCTCAAAGAGGCGTGTCTTTGGATTCACACCTGGATTGAGGCCGTCCCTTGGAGGGGTGTGTGCTCCAAGCAAGCCTCCTAAGAAGAGTATGATAAAAGTGAACCAAGTGAGGTGTTTTGGAGGACACATACACTCGATTCACACTCACAGTTATTAATTGACCCTTAGAAATGAAATGTGTGTAAAAAAACAATGGAAGCACTTGTTCTTTTTTAACCAAATCCAAAATGTGTGATGGAAGAAAATGGTTCTTTTTAAGCCCAATTTCAAAATGTGATTGCGAACAAGATGTTCATTTTAAAACCCCAAATTGAAGTGTGTTGACAAGCAATGATTAAGAGATGAAGATGAAATGTGTGCACCTAGACTTTCTTTAGCTCCAAATTTTTTTCCACTTGATCCAATTTGTCCTTTGAATTATTTATTTGTTCTGCACATTTAAAAAACCAACAACAAAGCCAAAACCCTACAACATAATTGATCACTAATATTAGAGGGTTAGCTAGTCAAGACAAATCTAATTTTTGGAAATTTTTTTTGCATAAAAAATAAAAACACAGAGAATAGACCCTTACTGAAATTTCTAGAGCTTTCCAAAAATGTAAAGAAATCTGAAAAATTTGTTGTTTTGCACCAACATTGATTTTTATGAAAAATAATTATAAAATTATAAAAAATTCAAAACAGGTCTAAAAAAATTTGATTTTTGGACTGGAGGCGCCTGACATCATCCCAAATCTACAAGAATTTTTGTGAAAAGATTTGTAATTGTTTGTGAGATATAAGCAAATCTTTGTAAAACCCTAATTTTCAAAGATCTATTTTTTTCTAATTATTTTTCATCCAAATTAAAAATAAAGAACAGAACCCTACTAAAATTTAGAGAGATTTCCATAAATGTAAAAATATCTGAAAAAATTGCTAATTTCTCTCAAAATTGATTTTTCATGAAAAATAACAAAAAAATTATAAAAAATTAAAAACAGCTCCAAAAAATCTGATTTTTGGACTAGAAGCTCTTGGTATTGTCCCCAACCTGTAGAATTTTTTTTGTGAAAATATCTAAGCCGTTTGATAGATATGGTTGAATCTTTGAAAACTAGGGTTTTGTCCCCAAAATGATACAAAACCTGCAACAAAAAGCTAACAAAACCTACAACAAAAAGGATCCAACTCCAAAATTCCTCAAAATTTGTCAAAATATTGAGCTAAAAATAAGTTGTCAGGTTCACGTCAGGTTCACCAATGTAACCAAGGATGAAATATTAAGGTTACTGCAATAAAGCATATAAATCAAACCCTAATCAACAATGAAGCACAAATAAGCATAAAGACATAAAACATAAAACAATATTACCAAATCTTCACGCCACCATTGATTCACCTCCATTGTACTTCTCCATTTTTCTTGAATATGATAATTGCCCTCATATTTGAGTGTGCAATAATAAGCCTATGACAAGTGACTAGCAAAATATTGAAGATTGTTGTCTCACACTAGTAACATGTACTTGCATAATATGTGTAGATAATGAAAATGACAAGGGTAAAATATTTTATAGAAAAGACAAATTTGAATGAATGGTTGAGATTGGTTGCCAATAAGATGTCTTAATCAATGGCCAAGATTGAAAGTTGTAGTATGAAATAGGGTTAGGGCTAAATTAGGAAAATGATAAAGATGAAGGGTTGAGATTGAATTATGAGATAATTGAATCAAGGGCTAGGATTAAATGGGGTGTCAAAAGATAAGATTTGATGTGGAAGATAAGATTGACACGATAAAGAGGTGATAGGAGAAATTAAATAAAAAAATTATTTAATTTAGGTGGAATGAATAATTAAATAATTATTTAATTATAGAGGAATGTGACAAAGGAATTATTTTGAATTAAATAATAATTTAATTCAAAACTCAAGAGATGAAAAATTAAATAAATTAGAATTTATTTAATTTTAGAAAGAAGGACTTAATTATGACATAATTAAATAAATAAAATTTATTTAATTAATCAAGGAGGAATAAATATTGTAATTAATTAATTAAATAATTAAAATTATTTAATTAATAGAAGAATTATGACTTTAGAAAATAATTAAATAATTAAAATTATTTAATTATCAAAGACAAAAGGGGAAATGATGAGAATTTAGAAATCACAAGCCTGAGACAATTTTTAGTGTCTACACCAACCATCATTGGTTCCTTTTGTTCCTCCCTTGTAGGAAGAAAAGAAACCAATGGTTGATAAACCCGCTCCTACCCCATCACAACTTGAAAATTGTGCAAGAAGAAATTGAAATGCTAAAGAGCATAGGTGTAGACATCATGCTATTGCTTGTCAATTAGAATAAAAGAATAAACCAACAAACCAAGATCAAAAATTAACTCAAAGAAAGCATGATGATTCTCCACCTTCACAACAACAAAAAACATGAGCATACAATGGATATTGTCATTAGACCTCCTGCTATGATTAACTTAGATGATGATGATGAGATTGTTAAGATTGATGAGGAAGTGCATAATGAGCCAAATTTGTTTTTTTCCTCTTCCATGAACTTATATGGGTGCAACTGTGATGATCCTACTCAAAAGAGTGTATCACCACGTGTTGAACCTAGTGATTGTCCTAGTACGACATGTGTCGTTGCCCCTTTGGCTAGTTATCGGCCTTCCATATATGATGAACAAGATTGGGATGCATACAAATTTCTTTACGTTGGTTCACATGTGTCATACTAGTTTTCTTTCCTTTCTATGTTCTTTGTGATTGCATGTGTGTAATGTGATCCCCCGTATTGTGCTGCTTGGTGTTTGTGAGCTTTCTTTGGATGACCCTTGTTACTTCGTTAGTGCAAAGATATAAAGGAAGAAAATCCATTGTGACATTATTATATTTGTATCTTTATTCTTCTATATGTCATAAATAGTGTCTTTTCACTTGCCTTGTATTTTCCTTTTGGGGATGATGCGGAGCATTGATATATTTAGGTCTCTTCCACATTGACCCAAAAGGCTTGTTTGTCTTCCATCTATGTGTCATTCCTCCTGTGTGTTCATTATTCCATGAGGTATTTGGGGAATGATGACAGTTCCAAGCTCTATTATATCACTATATCAAATACATATGCTCACCTCAATTTCGTGGATCTCTTATGTGTTATCTTTGGATTGCATGTGGGCACAACCTCCTTTTTCATCAATGAAACTTTATTTGGAAACATATGATTGGCATAGGGATTTCCAAATAAGCTCTCATTTCCCTTTAATCAATTGACATTTATCATTTTCTACTTTAAAGTAATTGCTCAGAGCATGGTGTTTAGCAATTCCTTTAAAGTGGGGGCATACATTGGCATTATTACATTGATATTACTTCATTTCTTGCTTCACTTTGTTCACAAATGTTGAACTTAGTGTAGTGTTGGCATAGCATCTTGATCATGTTGTCACTCCTTATCAAAGTTATTAGGGAGTATAAATTTTGGTATGGTTGACATATGGAAGGCTTGTAGACTTGGCGTGACTTTTCCATATGCCACCTTTTTATGATTTCACACCTTGTAGACCTAATGTGTGTTTCTCATCTAGCCTTGGGGCTCACCGAGTGTATACCAGAATTACACTAGCCCTTGTGAGCGTATTTCATGACCACCAAGCATAACACAACTTACTCGCCAATGGAGCCATGTGTCTCATAAGTTATTTTACATCCTTATGAGTGTATTTGATGGACATGGCATAATGCAACTTGCTAGTCCATTCCTTTTACATTATCTTTAACATTGCATTCTTGTGTATCTTGTCTTGATGCATATATCATTGTTTGCATATTGTTGTCATTAATGTCAAAAGGGGAAATCATGCAAGGGATATTGCAGGCATGATGAAAGAAGGATCAGAGGTGGAATGGACCTGATTTGGTAAAGGAGGATGTTGGCATTAATGTAAAAGTGTCATTGATGTCAAAGGTTAAAGTTGTGTTGTGCAAGTACTAAAGAGGTTGTAGAAGTTTGGGTCTTGGGCCTTGGTCATACCTCTTATAGAATCCCCTCAAAAGGATGATGTTAAATCTACTAAGTCCAAAGTATTTTTTACTACATACTTTGGGAGTACAACTTATAGTGGTGTTTAAAAAAGGTAGTACAGAGGAACATTGCCAGCCGAAAATGTTTCGAGTTTGCAACTCATTGAAAGATTTGAAAGTGGCAAGGTGGAAGGGAAAACCCCAACATACGACAAGAGTAATGTAAAGTTTATGTTTCACACTTTGGAGTTTCACAAGTATGAGTTATGTTTTGCGATAAACATGAAAGGAGGTAAATGGAAAAGGGTAAGGTCGATGGCCGAATCTCAATAGGAGAAAGAGTGCATCAGACTTATATGTTCAGACTTACTTGTCTAAAGCTAAAATGCACTCCAAGCATAAGGAAAGAGGAATGAGAGAAATACAACCCACCAAAAAGAAAAAGGAAGGATATGAATGTTGATTTTAGGTAATCCACTTAAGCAAGGAATTCGTGAAAATGGTGAAGCTTGGGTAATCTGCAGGTGAATGGATTTGGCGATATAGTAGTAAGTTCAGGGAATATGAACATCCATAGATTCCACAAAGAGGATAATTTTGGGAAATGAAAGGGTTCATAGATTTAGTGAAGGAAAAAAGAGTTCAAGGTGATAGGAATATGTTGGCATGATCTATGTTGGTGTCCCTTCGATATGTCGAAAAGCAGAACAAGCGACAATGATGTAGATCCATTATAGCAGTTTGAAGGGGGAACACAATGCCAGGAGGAGATGGTTTATAATCCCTTCAAAGAAGTGTTAAAGTGCCATTGAAGTGATAATTAGATTTTAGAGAGAGGCATTTCAGAGTCCCTTTAACACTCTAATGGTAGGTCCAACAAGCAGGTGATGGCATAGGAGAACAGGTTGCACTAGCCTGCCATTCTGCCAAGTTTTTGTGGGCCCATGCTTTTAGTTGGCAATATAGAAGGTAACGGTGGTGATTAGATGATCTTGGTTGAATGGCAAGGATCGAGTGTAGTACATCAAAGAGACAACACATTTTTAGCATATGCAGTTTTGGTGTCTCCTCGACATTGAGATGAAGGTTTTCTTCATTAGGATGACAATGTTTTTGGAAAAACTTGTTATTGTGTCCCTCTGTAATGCCGACCATGTGGGAACTGTTAAAGGTGACGTCAAAGTATGATAACATGTGTAACATGTAGGATCACCTGAACAATGCAACAAGGTGTATTGGTAAAACCATCTCTTTTCGAAGGGAGTCAGTTTTGAGTCTCTCCAACATGTCAATTGTGTGGGTCTTGGCTAAGAGGTGATAAGGACAGTCTGGTGACATGTCTTGACAAATGATGAAGGATCGAATTAGATGTTGACACATGGTGAAAGATTATTGATCGATGGAAAATTCACATCCTTTTTGTGAATTGTGTGGAAATGTCTGGTGGACCCCACATATGGAAAGCAAGCAGCAAATCAAAGAGAAAGATAGTTTCAGAGAAAGTAGATTTTGTGTCTCCATGTCATGGCGATAGGTGAATACTACGAGAAAGCTCATTTTGAAGAAAATCGTGAACTTTAGTGAGATTGAAATGTATGTCTCTTCGACACAACAATATGTGATGACAGAATTGACAAGTGGAAACAAATGACTCGATCGATAGCACCTCATCGGGGTGAAGGATGAACATTGCCAGGAGAAAGTGATGATTTCCTTCAACACGATGATGGGAGATTAATGATGACCTTGGTGGGACCCAATAAGAAGGTGACGATGATGGAAGGTGACTATGTTGATAGGTGATGAAGGGAAATTGATAAATATACCAACTCACATTGGTGTTGTGAGTTGTGTGGCAATGAAATGGATGAAAAATGGCGTGTGTGGTCCCGTGTCTTTTACAAGTGTTATCAGAGAAAAAGGAAGATATCAGTGAGACCCTAAGGTGTCTCAACCCGACATGACGAAGCATCTTTGATGGTGCAGCGATAGTCGTGAGATAAAGATCTATGGTGCCAATCTAAAGAGGTTTGATCCGACGACAGTGTTTTAAATATTTTGAGATGAATGTAGGCCCATGGATCATGGTGCGAAGTGATGAAATCGATGGCCCAGATTTGAATATGAGGATGTCAAACTGCTAAGTATGTATAAACAGGGTTTTGTTTGGTAATTGACACAAAGAACAAATTTAATTCGTTCAACTGCTCCAGTGACTATTTGACTGGAGATTTGATCTACAAGTCTGTGACACAAATTACCATGTCATGAGAAGATCAGAATCAGATCAAATGAACCAAAGAATGCATTTAATACATATATGATTCTAGGGTTTTAGGGATTTCTATTCTTAGAAAATTCTCTATATCTAAATTAAATATTGTGAGGCTTGATGTAGAGGAACAACACAAAGTAAGTTATTTGATAAGTCCTATCGGATGGTTCTATGGTGTGCTGGAAGATGGTGCAAGGATCAAGATGAACTAACAGCTTGCTAGAAAAGCTTGTAGACAAAGGAAACCCTAACAAAATGTTTGAGATGATGTGAATGGTTGTGTGCATCTCGAGGTACAAATTGCAAGTCGACAGAGTTAAGTAAAAGCAGAGTTCAATAAAAAAAAGGTGTGTGCATGGTTGCAAGTGTTGGTGTGTTGAGTCTACAAGTGTAGAGGAAGAGTGTGAGCAACAAAGTAGACAAAGATTTTATATGAGTAGAACCCAAACAAAGGACTTTGATCTAGGTTAATATTTAGAGAGATAAAAAAAAGAATGTTCTAGGTGCAAAGGAGAAGAGAGTGTAGAATAGAGGGATGTGTTGCTGAAAATGCAGCATCAACAACAAAGAGTAAGTTGTAGAGATTGCAACAAAGTATTGTGTAGTTGCAACATATAATTGAAACAAAATACATTTTTCATTGTAAATTTGATTGATTGGTGCCATTAGATAACTGAGTTGGTGCTTAGTGTAGGGAGTTGGTGCTTCCTTGAATTTGGTGCTCCTAAATCAGGGAGTTGGTGCTTCCTTGGGTTGGTTCCCTAAAACATTGTAACAAAATATTTCTCTATGATGCTAGATTTGAGTAGTAGACTCAAGTAGCCTTTATCACCGTGGTTTTTCCCATCTTGGGTTTTCCACATACATCACGTGTTATGGGAATTTGTGTGTGTGCATCTTCATCTTTCTGCTAGTTTAGTAAATCTGCATTAAGAACTTAAGGAACTTATAATCTGTAGCATTAACTAAGGGTTTAAGGAAGCAGCATGCATGAAGGTTTTAAGAGCTAAGTTTTTAAGATCTACTGATTCACCCCCTCTCAGTAGATTGTTGTGTTCCAACATCTTACACATCTTGTGTGTCCCTTTATCCTTATGTTGGTTTATCATGGTATCTTCAATCTTGGGGGCTTGAACATCCTCCTTGATATTTGTCATCTTATCTTTCCAAAATTTGTATACTTGGACCTCTCTTGACGCATATTTGTCTACTTTAGTCTGAGTTTAAGTGTAAGATCATACTCTCACTAAAGTGTGGGTTGAATGTATTGTAGGAAATTTATACCCTTTACAATTTCACACTATGTTTGGGTCCTATTTATGATTGTTTATGCACTACACAACATAGATAAAACACAAGTGTTCTATCTCTCTTGAAAGGTAACTCTACAAGAAAAATTTAGAAAAGAACCCCAAGGTTTTGAATGTTGAGTCTTGACAATGCAAAAATAGCTTAGTGGTTAAATGTGATTTTCTAGTAATCACAAAGGGAATTTATGGTTCAATAAGGTTGAAAGCTTCAAACTCAAACAAGGGCTTTGCGAAATCTGAAATGGATACAAACCCCAACTATAATTTCCAGATCTAAGATCTGAAAAAATGATTTTTATCATCAAATGTGGAAATGTAGTGATGTTATTCTCCTAAACCTAACCCAAAGAAAGATCAAAAGATATAGGGTTGAGAGAGAGTTCCTAATCTAGTACCTAAGGACACTCACAACAATGGTTAATGCCTCAGATAGATAGATCCCCAATTAACCAATTTTTGCTTAACCAACATCATAGAAACAATACAATCTTCAAAGGAATATTAAGATATTTTTAGATTGTAAACATCCATACACATCCAATTTGTGGCACAATATGCATAAACATTCACAATTAAACTAATGCAATAGAAAGGGTCAAACTAACTATACACAACAACTTACAATCAACAAGCCACTAATAGTATGAACCAGAAATTGATCAATATCTTCACCACTTCACTATTAATATGAATGAACTAAAAATAAAATTTGAGAATAAGAAGCATGAAACCATAACACTTTCAATATTAACACAAAAATTCACCAAATCAATGAGCTATTTGTATTAATTTCTCTGACATTTACTTAACAATCTCTAGTTCTCTCCTCTCCTAAACTAACTTATTCACTAATTTACTAGCTTTTCTAACTCTCTACAAATGAGTAGGAACTAGCCTTTTATACAAATTACATTACAAATCAATGGTTGGGATTAAATCCAATTCAAGGGCCTGGATTGCACCTCTAAAACCCTAAGGAGGTTACATTAAATTCTAGCAACACATGCTTCTTTTGCATCCAATCAAATAATTCTATTACAAATTTGATCTTGATGAATATGCTTTTTGAATAAAATAATCTTTTTGTTGTCCTTTCAAAACACTTTTCCAATAGGCACATATCTAAGCATGGATTCACATGTAGATCAAAATTAAATCTTGAGGCTACACTTAATATTCAATTACAATCCTTTCCAACTTTTCCTCTTGGCACCTTGAGATACACAACACCTCCTAGGCCAATAAGCATTGACACAAATCTATATGAAAGTCCCATTTTGATTCATTTAATCTCCTTCTAAGAATATTTTATGATAGCTCCTTGATTTTTGAAAGGCCAAAGCTTTATTTCAAAATCTTGAAAATAAAATACCATCATTAGTAGCTCACGTGCTAAAAATCCAATCCATAAACATCAAAATTAAGCTAAAATAAAAATTTCAAGATTTTCAACTTAGTCAAAGAATTTTGAAATTTTAGCCCTGTCAAGAAATTTTCCATTTCAGGATATTTGTTTTTTCGAAAATTTCCATTTCCAAGATATTTTTTTTTGGATTTTTCAAGGGTCTTGAAATTTTCCAAAAATGAAAATTTTGTGGATTTTATTCAACTAGGAAATTTTAGAAATTTTGATCTGTTGCAGAATTTGACTCGTTGTGGATTTTGACTCGTTGCAGATTTCTTAAGGTCAAGAAATTTCTAGATTTTTGAATGTCGAGGATTTCTTAAGGTCAAGAAATTTTTGGATTTTTGAATGTCGAGGATTTCTTGAGGTTAGGAAATTTTTGGATTTCTCACTTGATTGAAATCTCTAAAACTCCATAACTTTTGACCTAGAAGGAATTTCTCAAAAAATCAAAAAGCAACCTAGCCTAATTTTTCATTCTCTATCCATAAGTTTAAGAAAAATTTACATATGACATCCTAAAATTTACCCCAAGGTTTTGAATATATCTTAAAAAAATTCCTTGATCAAATCAAATATGGACTTAATCCCAAAATAACCTCCCAATAAGAGCAAAATAGAACATAAAAAGAAGAAGCAAAATGCGGAGATGCAAAAAGAGAAAAGGGGTCCCTACCTTGAGCAGGGCGTGTGTGAAATAGGCACAACAAATGGAAACTCTACTGGTAAAATGCTCTAGAGTATTTCGATGACAAACAAGAATCACAAACCTAGAATCTCTAGTTTTGGTCTCCACACTAGGCCAAACAAATCAAAACATATGATCAAAATCAACACCAATAGTAGATCTAACCTTCCATATACTAAAAATCCAATTGTGTGCAAGTGCATTCGTTTCCCTCCTTAAGATGACCACAACAACCTATGCTTCATCACGTTAAGTTACGTGAATGATTCTACTTCAAAAGTAACTTGGACATTGCCTCGCTGCCAGTCAAGCATCCATAGCCCCGATGAGGTTGTCGTTGTGATTTTATCAAACATAGATCTACTACCACCTGGACGTCCATAGCCCCGGTAGAGTTATTCAAATCCCGCTGAAAGTTGAATCTCTTTTAATTTTCATTGTTTTCTCTTTTCATTTTTTCTGATTTTTCTCTTTTCTTTTTATTTTCAACTTGCAAGTAGTGAATCTTGCATTTAGGGTTGAGAATCATAGTGGCACTGGAGTAGAAACTTAAGATTTTTCACTTAGCATGAATTCACAGAGAAACCTACAGTGACCTCAGGCTTCTTAAAATATGTGATAAATATAAGATTTCAGAATACTTCAAGTGAAATCAAACTAATGATTCATCCTTCCTAGATCAAATAATCCAACTATCTGACACTAATAGGATACCTTCACCATCCATTCCAAAAACATGATTAATGCTTCTCAAAGAAATATTCAAAATATTCCCAAATAATTAAATTGTTGTTGTGCATATAGGACATCCCTAGAAGAAAATGTGTAATGCCCTCCCCAAGATTAAGCTAATATAATACTATAAGGTAACTAAATAAGAGTACTAAATAATAAAATAGAATAATTAGAGATAAACTACTCAATTTATATCTTGTCTAATGATAAAAATAATGATGATGTCTTGCATGATCCAAAAGAATATTTTTCAAGTTAGATACTTTCTCTGCTAATCCAATAGTTAAATTTACAAGAGGGAATAATAATAATAAATAATAATATGTCATTAAGGAATTTCACAATCATTACTTTATGATGATTTTGATAATGTACACACCCAATGTTAATATAAACAAAACAAATGACTTTTTTTTTTAAATCAAACATTGTTATTCCAAATTTACACTAATTTTCAACACATTTATATTCATTTAAACTACACATAAACATGGAACCTATTTTGATAGGGTTAGTATTAAATCTACACAATAACATTAAGTTAACCTCCAAAAGATATTTTTACCATTATATCATAATCAAATAGGACATCTAAAATTGTTAGTGAAGGTAGAATCAAGATTACATAAAGGTTGAGAATTATAATAGAAACAAATTCTAAAGATGCATCGTAAGTGTTGAATCAACCTCAATCTATTTACCTTTCCAAGTGAATTAGTTAATACCCAATCATTAGAAATGAAGACAATAATTTAAACAATACTTTAAACCAATATTTCAAGCATAAACATACAAGAAATAAGCTAACAAGAACTATACCATCCAATATTGAACACCCTATCATTATAGGACTAATAACTCAACAACTTGAGATTGATTATGTATATTTGTAGTATACACACACAACTAAACATATACACATAATTCATAACTATTTAGTTCATTAAAATTTGTTAGTAGCTATAATTTAATGGATTTAGAAGCTTTAATGTTATAGTTCACAAATTAAACCTTATTTCTTTCCTTCATAACTCAACCAAAATTATTATTCTTCATATAAAAATTCTTAGGTGATTTCAATTACCAACTTTGCTTACTATACCTATACTTTTCTATGATAAAATTGTTTGAATCACTTTGATATAAATTAAAATATTCTTATTCTTGTGTTAAATGGAGACATTGTTAATCAACTAATAAACCAATTAAATAACTAAACTCTCGAACAAGAAAACAATCATGAAAAATAAGAGGATAAGTAAAATCAACAATTTGTAACCAATTTTTTTTAAGCACTATACAATTAAGGCTCTTAATGGATAACTAGAAACTAATTTTTAAAAACTAACTTAAGAATCCATGTAAGAGTTTTTTCTCATGTTTCTATCTTTCTCATACAAGTTTTCCTTCATATATTTATCTTTCCTACATGATAGCCTAACTTGGTTTCACTCAATTTATTTTGGTTTTCAATTTACCGTTTTAGTTTTCAAAGTAGGAGACGGTAATGTTTTAATCATAAATTCTATTTGGTTTACTAGGTTTCTCTGATTTTTGGATATGTTTTACAAATATTGGATTTCTAGAAACCTTTTAAATTATATCACCTAAATTTTTGTTTTTCATTCCATGCAAACATATTTTTAGGACTGTTTTATGATAGATTTTTATTGTGAATAAGGATGTCAATGTTTTCTTGATAAATCATAATTGGTGATCTGGGTTGTTACTGTGTGCAAGTGAATTCTAACCTAGCAATGCAAAAAAACAATGGAAATGCAAGATAGAAAACACAAGAAAAACACTCAATATTGTCCTAGTTGAATCTAAACTAAAACACAAGAATTAGAACCTTTTACCTTGTTTAGATTGATAAATTGGTTGGCCCTTTGATTGCTTGATATGTCTGCTCCTTGGAAAAATAGCTTGAAACCTAGTGTAAAATGTAGCTATGATGATAGATGCAATGGAGATTGTGGGTATCGTGAAGGATGCAAGATGAGAGCTCAAAAATGTTGCAACAATGGAGGATGCTTGGATGCTAAGTGTATGCTTGCTTAGTGTGAATGCTTGATTGCTAGAATGGATTGTGCAAATGAGGGCCATTCCACCATTTTTAGGGGAAGTTCCTCTAAATGAATGGATGGTCAGGATCAAGCCAAGATGGACAAGATCAAGGGCTAAGGTGAATTGAGATCTCACAAGCCCTCACATCCTGACATGTGGCAGGTGAGATGGCAAGGAGGAGATGATGTGGACATGACATGGAGGTACTACATAGTACCTTGGGATTGGAAAAGATATCCTCATAAAGAAGATCTTTGTTCAGATGTGGATGAAAGGACATGTGAGGAATTAAAAATTCCTCAAAAATCCTCATGGGGATGGGAGAAGGAATTTTAAATTCCTAAAAATGCATTGAGAAAATAAATGTGAATTAAAAATTCACATAGGGAAGGGGTTGCCTTCTCCAAATAGAGAAAA
>VDFB02105785.1:46249796-46599469 GCA_007258455.2 Sequoia sempervirens
AAGAAGAGAATATTAGATGATTCCCCAGTATTGTAGGGAAGTGGATAGGATAGAAGAATGGAGGAGAAATGGTAGGGTATGCCCCCTCGAGAGGGAAGATGGAGAAGGAAAGGGGCCCTAGGAAACTTCTCGATATGGAGAAATGGAGGGTACCACATGATAGAGCACAAAAAACCATGAAGAATGGCTTTTGAACAGAGGAAAACAGATAAATAGGGGGTAAATGGTGGCCCGTGGAAGAAAAAGGATGAATGAATTAATAAAAGGTTAATTAAATAAATGGTAAAAAGTACCCAAAAATTAAAAGGCTAAATAGGGGGAAAAAGTGAAAATTATAAATAGTAAATTTGAAAAATTACTATTCACCTTTTGCATACTTGGTAGTTGACTAGATGAGAGAGAGAGAGAAAGAGTGACGAGGATGGATAATGGGAGTGGTGAAAAAGGATTTTTGGATGATGAGTTCATCCATTGAGGTGAGGAGGTGTTCCATTTTTACTACTATCGAGTAGTACCATGCCAAGTAAGCCCCGAATCTTGTTGTGTGATTTTGATTTGAATTTTGAAGCACATTTTAAATTTGGGATCAGGTAGATTTAGGGCATGGATTTGCCACGGATGGGCAGATTCGCCCGTCCAGAAGGATTGGAAAAGACATAGATGGATGTGCACTCCACAAGGGTGGATGCACAGGGGGAGGGGAAATTTCAAAATCGCCTCTTGGAAGAAAGGGGTGGGATTGCACAACATAGGGGCATAAGTGCATCGAGATAGTTGAATGAGAATTCGTCGAAACTAGGAAGAGGCAAACATGATTTCACCAAAAGGGAAAATAGGCAGATGCGAATCTTCCCTTTAGGGAAAAGGGTGAATGTGAATTCACCACTCGAGGAGGAAAGACATAGGGGAAAAAGATAAATCACCCCTCGGGGAGAAATGGCGAATGCGAATTTTCCACTGAGGACAAGATGGGTGGATTCATTCCTGGACAAGAAAGGGGCAGATTCGCCATGAAAACAAGTGAAGTCGTGAAAGTAAAAAAAAGGAGTGAGCACACTGGCTAGATAGGCGAACACACTGGGAAGGGAAAAGGGAAAACTCACCTTGCATAGAGGCGAACTCGCCAAAACCTGGGGCAACAATGAAAAATGATAGAAATGAGATAAGACTTTGGAAAACTGACAAAAAAATTTGTATGGATGCAGAACTTTGAGACACTAAGGACTCATGAGAGGCACTCAGCAGTTCTAGAGGTGACATTCAGGGTGATGAATTCCCATGACCACAGATCACTTGTATAGGCGAGATTACTATGCATGTTGGGGTATCCCAACATCCAAGTACATTAGGGACTACTGATAGTGTTGATGGAGAGATAGAATTCAGAGACTTCTACCTTCCATATCTCAACAGGGGGGACATCTAGAGGATATTGCAATTACCCATCTGAGGGCACTTGATCAGCTGGACCCGCAACCAATCAGTGGAGGAGAGCCTGCAGGCCGTGTTTGGACCAGTGGAGCTACTTATCCAGTGAAGGGAGTTGGATCTTGATGCTTGCTTTGGATTGCATGCACCAACCCTACCATTGTACCTTTGTGGTTTGATCATCGGTATTTTACTACTAGATAGGAGTGAATTCTTTTGTAACCTCAAGGTACACATTATAGAGAGGTGAGAAGGGGAGTTCACATGGGGAGCATGCGTGCTAGCACAACTATACCAAGATATGCATGTCATCTATTACAAATGAGCATTGAGCATCACCCATGTGACACTACTTCAGGTGTGGGCGTGGGAGCACATTAGTGTGGCTAGGCCAAAAATTTTGGTTGCAGGAGTGAGAGATGAGACGTTGTCGGTAGCATACTAGTGGGGGGAAGAGTACAACTTCAGGATTCATTATTAGGCAGTGGGTGATTTGGAGGGATGGCGGCGGAGACTAGATGGGTTGAGGCTAGAAGATATCACCTAGAGACCCTACATGGCACAACGCTTTCAGGGTTGGAGAGACGATGAATGGAGACACATGGGTTATTTATTTTTAGTTTTTTATTTGATTGGATGTGATTCGTTCATTGTAGAGCTACACAGACCCAATAGGGTTACCAGACAGTTTGGGCTATAACAGGATATTCCTGCGGGATCGTAGAGGTTCCAGTGGATCACTAGGGAGCCAACAACATTATGGGGAGAGCTGATTACGGTAGATTATGCATGAAAAATGTGGGACATAGTACCACTGACACAGTACCCCTGGAGGGGAGGGACAACAAATGCAGGGACCACAGTACTATACTCACATGGTGAGCGGAGGGGAGACCAGGGCGGATTACTATAGTATAAACGATTGTGGGAGCCTTGGGATATGGATCCGATGATGAGAGTAGGCTAGTTGGACTGCAAAGGAGGAGGAGAGGGGGCCAATAGAGGAGGGGAGGTGATGGGGATTTGGAGATTCCACAAGCAAGGGGAGAGGAGTAGACCATGGATATAGAGGAGGATGCCCCAGAGGTGCATCCACTAGCAATGGTGCCCTACGTGCCACCTCCACCCGAGGATCCCACAGTGTTGTTGACAAGAGCCCTTGCCAGGATAGGCATTGCAAAGCATAGACTAAGAGAGTCTAAGGAAAACAAGGATAGGCTATAGAGGGAGGTATACCGATTACAGGCATTACAGAGAGATAGAGATAGGGATTACGGGGCCCTGGAAAATGAGGCATCACTAAGGGTACAAGAGGCCCACACAGAGAGGGATGACTTGAGGAGATAGGTGGAAGAGATGCAAAGGGGACTGGAGGAGATGAGGAGGGAGAGAGATGAGCTACAAGATAGATTAGAGTGTGTCAAGGTGACTATGGGGGATGTAGGGGGGATGCTAGAGAGGGCATAGGCAACAAAGGAATGGGTACAGGCCCTGCAAGGTGAGCGGGACACAACAATACATGAGATTTTGTGACTGCAGGCATAGGTGGACCAGATGAGGCTAGCCCAGGATGCTTGGGAGCAGGAGAGGAGGCATATCAGCAAGCTGTGGGATAGGTACATGATAGAGAGAGATCTGGTGAGAGGATAGGTAACAGAGGTGGCTGACACTAGGACAGAGGCTACTTACTACATGATTGCATATCAACAAGCCATCCCATATCCAACACAGAGGGTCTCACCATATATTAGAGAAACACCACAGATTCCTACACCGTCACACTCAGGGGCCATGCATACATGAGGACACAACTTCCGTGAGACTCCCCCTAGAGGCAGAGGATCAGTGTTGGGTTCCCCCCAAAGGTCAAATGCAGGAAGTTCAGGGTAGAGAAGAGAGAGGAGGAGACATGATACATGTTTTTGAAAGGTGTAGAGTGTCTGTGTAGTGGATAGAGGCAATGGGTACAGACTCATTAGCACAGACTAGACATGGATTATTTGATTCCTTGATTCTTTCATTCTTTATTCATTATTCCTTCGAGAGATGTAATCTCTGCATTTGATTAGAGCCATGTACCTGTATGTTATTTGATGGGTTTCAATGGACATGATCGACTTGTTGTTATGTTATGTTATTATTATGGACTTTGCATAGACTCTTATGGTTTTATGATGGACTATGGTGGACATATGATGAACATTATGTGTTTTGATATTTATATGATATGTGATGGACATTGTCGACACTATATGGTTATTATGTGGTGACATGGATGTTTATTATGCTCATGTGTATGGTGATTATGATCATGATGTATGTATGTGACTATGATGATTTCTGATTATGTTTATGTGGATGAAATGGATTAAATGCATTATGTATAATGCTTTGTGATGCATGATGTGATGAATGATTTATGATTTTATATTCTATGGATATGATGCTAATGATTTGTGATGCAAGATATGATGAATATGTTTAAACGAAAAACTTATGCCTGCAATGGATATGTTTAGAAATCCTTGTGATTGATTCAACAAATGTGATTTTACATGGATATCTATGTTGTACAGTGTACAATCAATTTGGTTTTAATTTTATTAGGAAAACTTTCCAGGCATATTATTATGATTTGATTATGATATGAAAATGTAATGGGATGGAATGAATGAAAAATGTGATGTATGTATATGTGATAATGTTATGGATGGATGATGAATGAAATGTAATGCAATGTATTCATTGAGGTGATCTAATATGGTTTGCATAAGAACTCTAAACAATCTAAAATGATAATGCAATGAGATGAAAATGGAATGGATTGAACTTAAGGTGCTTAGAATAACCAATCTAGATTAATCTAAACAACTTAATTGAACATGATAATGATAATGCAATGAGATGAAAATGGAATGGAATGAACTTAAGATGCTTAGAATAACCAATCAAGATTAATCTAAACAACTTAAAATGAACATGATAATGATAATGCAATGAGATTAAAATGGAATGGAATGAACTGAAGATGCTTAAAATAACCAATCTAGATTAATCTAAACAACTTAAAATGAACATGATAACGATAATGCAATGAGATGAAATGATATGAAATGAACTTAAGATGCTTAGAATAACCAATCTAGATTAATCTAAACAACTAAAAATGAACATGATAATGATAATGCAATGAGATGAAATTATATGAAATGAACTTAATATGCTTAGAATAACCAACCTAGATTAATCTAAACAACTTAAAATGAACATGATAATGAGAATGCAATGAGATGAAATGATATGAAATGAACTTAAGATGCTTAGAATAACCAATTTAGATTAATCTAAACAACTTAAAATGAACATGATAATGATAATGCAATGAGATGAAATGATATGAAATGAACTTAAGATGCTTAGAATAACCAATCTAGATCAATCTAAACAACTTAAAATGAACATGATAATGATAATGCAATGAGATGAAATGATATGAAATGAACTTAAGATGTTTAGAATAACCAATCTAGATTAATCTAAACAACTTAAAATGAACATGAACATGATAATGTAATGAGATGAAATGATATGAAATGAACTTAAGATGCTTAGATAACCAATCTAGATTAATCTAAACAACTTAAAATGAACTTGATAAGGATAATGCAATGAGATGAAATGATATGAAATGAACTTAAGATACTTAGAATAACCAATCTAGATTAATCTAAACAACTTAAAATAAACATGATAATGATAATGCAATGAGATGAAATGATATGAGCTTAAGTGAACAATGATAGGTGTGACAAATGTATCACACATCAAGATGAATGATGATGGGTGTGGTACTGCACCTGTCAAAACCATAGGAACCCTAATAGGAAGAAAAGATGATAAATGAGCATTTGCACAACCAAAATACTAACCATAGGATAGGGGAAGAATGGATGGGGATAAATGCAATGCAATGGGATGAGAAATTAAATGCAATCCTAATTCTATTTTTCCATTTTAAGAGCACTAATTTTTATGATAGCATGAGACACGATACACTAGGGTATGAGGAACCAAGGCAGATTGGTGTCAAATGCATAAGACAAACACAACAAACAAGAAGACTACCCCAACACCCCAAAGCCACAAGGGCCTTGGTCAAGCCAGGTATTGGGATAACCAAAAGCACAAAAGGATGCCCTAGCATAACACAAGACCACAAGGATCTTGGTGGGTACTACATGGGACAACCAAGAAGACAAGAACAAACAAAAGATTAAGATATGCCCTTATGTTTTCCAGTCAAAGTGCACCATGATATGATGGATCATTGCAACCCTAACAAGGTATAATAGGAAGTTCAAATGATAAACAAAATCCAAAAGCATCAAAATATCACAATAAATTTCAAATGCCCTTTGCCATAGGATCAAAAGGGTGGATGGGATTGATACGGCTTGATTAGGAAGGATACATCTTGTTAATACCAAAGACAGAGGATAGATGAGGTGATTGTCATGACTCAGGATACCTGAAAGTGTTTGGACCTCAAGA
Source organism: Sequoia sempervirens (assembly GCA_007258455.2). Lineage (NCBI taxonomy): Eukaryota > Viridiplantae > Streptophyta > Pinopsida > Cupressales > Cupressaceae > Sequoia > Sequoia sempervirens. The sequence continues at coordinate 46,255,776 of VDFB02105785.1, forward strand.
TACCAACATATTTTGTTTGTTAGGAACCATCTAGGTAGGGACATACTTGATGACACGTCACAATGACAAGACACACCCTAAAGACCTAGGGGCTTGGGGGCTGATCAAAGATTAGCCTTGCCTACGTGAAAGTATAGAGCCCTCGTAGTTCGATAAAAGACTAACGACTGACCATGGAGAAAAGTAGAAAGAGGACAATAGATACCTCGATGGATGACAAAGACATGATGGAAAATTGCCCCGGGGGATGATCAAATGATTGACCTTTCCTACGTGAAAGCGCAGGGGCAACATAGTTTGACAAAATGGAAAAAAGATGAGATGAGACCTAATGATGACCGACACGATGAAGGATCCTAGATGAGGACACATGATTGAAAAACGACACCGATGGACAAGCGACGAAAGCTCAAATTTGGGACAAAAGCTCAGGATTGCGAATAGCCAATTTAAATCATCCAATGCTCAACCAAGATATACCAAGCAATGGATAAGCGGATGCAGATGAAAGGAATGGATTGATAGGATGTACAGATAGGATGGATGGAAGAACAAAGTAACTATGACACAAGGTAGATAATGATTAAGCCCTCTACGAATGGTGCCTGTTGCTAGGTTTTCACCAAATGTACTTATCCAAGGCACCACCAAGGGTGGTTTTCACCATAGGATGGATTATTTCTCTTTACTATTTTTGGATTTTTTCTTTTTTCTTTTTTTTTGATGATTTTTTACTTTTTTTGGATTTTTCTAGGTAGGATAACCCAGCTGACTCAGGTGTAAAACCTCTTCAAGTGCATGATGTTGATAGGCTCCTCCAAGGGATCTCCTTAAGGTGTTGCAAGCCTATATTCCCCAAAACCATATTTGGTCGTGACAACATAGGGACCCAACCAATTTGGCTCAAACTTTCCTTTCTTTTCCCTATCTTGTTGGGTGTGATGATTCTCTTTCAAGACCAAAACACCAACATTGAATTGATGAGGACAAACCTTCTTGTTGTAGCTTCACCTAAGATGATGTTGGTATACTTGAAGGTGATTGTAGGCCTTGATAGGTTTTTCATCTATGAGTTCCAACAGACTTAAGTGTGCAACCTGAGTATCTTCATCACTGATGAGGCTCTTTAGGGATATTCAGATTGATGAGATCTCGAATTTGATCAACAAGATAGCGACGACACCATATACAAGAGAGTATAGGGTGGCGCCAATGGGAGTACAAATGGATGTATGGTATGCTCAAAGGGCAGGATGGAGATGAAGGAGCCAATCTCGACTAGTATTATTGAACACCTTTTTAAGGATCTTGATGAGGGTCTTGTTGGTTGCCTCTGCTTGACCATTACCTTGTGGGTAATAGGGCATGGACCAACAATGTTGGATATGGTATGTATCACAAAGGTGTTTCATAAACTAATTTTTAAAGGGATTTCCATTGTCGATGATGATGGTGGAATGGATTCCATATCTATAGAGAATATGGAAGAGGAAAAATTTGGAGATCTGAATACACGTGATTTGGGAAAGTGGAATTGCTTCCACCCACTTGGTAAAGTATTCAGTGGTTGTGATGATAAATGTATGGTTGTCGAAGGATGGAGGGTAAATTTTTCCGATCAAGTTGAAACCCCATTGAGAAAAAGGCCATGGTATTATGATGGGCTGCAAGTCTTGTGCGAGAGCATGGATTAAATATGCATGTTGTTGACAAGGTAGAAATTTCTTCACAAACTCACAAGAGTCATGCTCCATAGTAGGCCAATAATAACCAGCTTTGAGAATCCTTTTTGCTAAGGCCATGCCATTGGAATGGGACCCACAAGCACCACTATGTACCTCATTTAACGTAGTGTAGGCTTCTCATTCATTTGAACACCTAAGTAGAGTGCCATCATACCCTCTTCGATAAAGTGTATCTCCTACGATGGTATAGCGGGAAGTACATTGGATAAATGATTTATTTTGATTTTGAGTAAGGCCAGGTGGTAAGATGTTATCATGGAGGTAAGTATAAATATCATGGTACTAGGGTGATTTAGGACCTATGATATTGCACACCATCTCACTATCAAGGACATCATATGTCAGGATTAGAAGTTGTTCAATGAGGAACTCACAGTCCGTTCGATCTTTGGGCATGTCAATGAGAGAACCAATTGTAGCCATTGCATCTACTGCTTTTTTCTAGACTCTGGGAATCTACTCAAATTGGATGTAGGTGAAATACTTCTTGAAGACATCCACCATACATTTGTATGGTAACAATTTGTCATCCTTTGTCTGAAACTCATCATTGACCTATTTGATAATCAATTGGGAATCGCCAAACACTTGTAGACGGGTGATATTCCATTGGATGACAATTCTAAGGCCAGTGATAAGAGCTTCATACTCTACTGTATTGTTTGTGCATGGAAATGCTAATTTGAATGACTTTGGGATGTAGTCACCTTGAGGAGTGACAAATAAGACACTTGCACTAGCTCCATTATGTGTATATGACCCATCAAAGTAGAGCATCCATGTATTTGTTTATGCAACTGTAAAGACCTCTTCATCAGGAAATTTGGCTACTAATGGATATGCATCCACCAAAGGAGCATCGACCAACTAATCTGCTATCACCTATCCTTTAATTTCTTTTCAATCTACATACTCTATGTCGAACTCACTCAATAACATGACCCACTTGGCCATGCGGCTAGTTAAAGAAGTTTTAGAAAATAGATACTTAAGTGGATCAACTTTTGATATTAGCTTGATGGGATGAATGAGCATGTAGTGACAAAGCTTTTGTGAACTGAAGACCACTTCCAGACAAGATTTTTCCATTGGGGAATAGTTGATATCATAACCCACCAGTGTTCGGCCGATGTAATAGATTGTGCGCTCTTTAGAGGACTCATATGTTGAGCTAATAATGCCCCTAGTGCAATCGATGTAGCTGAGATATACAACAAGAGTGGTTTGCTTGGAATAGGAGGAATTAATATTGGTGGATGAGGCAAGTACTCCTTAATCTTGTCGAATCCTTGTTGACATTCTGGATCCCACTTGAAAGCGATGTCTGTATACGTCTAAAATTGGTCGTGATTAAGCTTGTTAATTAATTAAATACGATTTATTTAATTAATTCCTCTAATGTCATCTACATATAAATAAATTTAATTATTTATTTATATCGTTCATCTTCTAAATTCTTCTACCTTAAATTAAATAAATAATTTTATTTAATTGCTAACATTTCTACCCTCCGCTTAATTAAATTAAATAAATTCTTATAATTTATTTATATTTAATTATCATTCTATTCTAAAGTTTGAATATTTTTGAATATTCAAATAATGGAATATTCTCCATCCCATATTCGAATTTAAATATTAAATATCTTATTTAATATTCCTCACTCTAATTTCATTTTAAACATAATTAAATATGAGTTATTTAATTATGTGGATTTCTATTTTCATCTCCACTTTTAAATTAAATAAATTTATTTTATTTAATTTCTAACTCATGCTAACTCGCCCTTCCAAATTTTATCTTATCCTTCGAAATGGAAGTTTCCCTTCGAAACTTAATGACGAAATTCGAAGAAAAGGGAAACCTTCCATCCTTCTCTTCCACTTTCAAAAATCTCCCGCCGTCCATTCGAAACAAGCTTAATCCGGACCGTTAATCGATTCAGCCAATCAAACCCGTTCGAAAACTCTATAAAAGCCCATGCAAATCCAAGCCTTGGTTAATCATCCACATTCACACGCATGCACTTACCTACGCATACCTACATTCATGCAATCAGCCTATGCATTCACATCATTTTTAGTATCACATCCGTACTTTCATATTAGCATAGATTTGCATCTAGCATAATATGCATTTTGTATCTCGTTCTTCATGCTGTCTTTTTGTTGAGTTGGATCTGCTGGTCTGAGAGCCATTCGAAAACAACAAAACGCTAAAGTTAGAGGAGGATAAGATGGTTTCGAGAAGCTGCGATTATGGTTTGCATTATTCTGTTTCTTTTTCAGCTTTTCGATTTAATGTCTTATTAACATGTGTTTGATTTCTATTTAATTAATCCAATATTTCATACACACATTAAAACACAAAGACCTAGCATCTCAACTTCAAAACCTCCTTCAAACACTTCATCAAATACCCAAACCCCTAGACCATCAAACCATACAAAGCCTTCAAACCCTCTTCCAAAATTTTCAACAAATCAAATCACCTCAAATCCAACACCTCCTAGCTCAAGCCAATCAATTCATGGCCACTTGTCAAATTCAACAAACACAAAATCATCCCCTATCCATTCATTATCACCCTTCCACCTCATACCAATCTAATCCATCCACTTCTTCGCATGTCAATACCACATCACGACAAACACATGTGACTTTAAGTTCTACCTTGCAACAAGGTCAAAATTCTTCATGTCCTAATGCAACCATTGACAAGGGGAATACCAATCTAGTTCATGCACCCTTACCATCATCCAATCAAAACCAAAACCCTAAGCCCACACCTTCCACCCATACACCTACAAAGGATGTGACCCAAGGGCTACTAGCAAGGAATCAAACATCGCCATGTCATCCAATTGATATTCTTGAACATACAAAAGAGTCATCAAACATCATGCCAAATCCTTTAAGCCAACCATGTCATCCACAATCCCTTGATCCAATTCAAGTGTCATCCCCTTCCACCTCCATTCCAATAAGTCATGAGGTCTTTCAAGAGCACAATCCTAAACATGAGAAAACATTACCCCCTCATCCACATAAAGATCAACACCCTCCCAATGATTCCTTTCATAACATACCTAATGCTATTCATGATCAATCTTCCATATTTGATCAAGACCCCTTTTATGATCAAGATGACCATGATGATCCCCTTAGCCAACTTTATGCATTCCATGGTCAAGAGCTTTCTACCTCACCCATCCATGATGCACAAACATCCACTTCCCTTGATGAGACATATGCCTCCCAAGCACACATAGAAGATCAAACAAATACATTGGATCTAAGTGAACACAATGCTAATCAAGATCCTAATGATCCCCCATCACCCATTATTGACCCCATTGCAAGTCCTCCATCATATCCTATTGGTCTTTCCACCCTCATTCATGAATGTTCCTCCTTAGAACAACAACAAGCATTATCTTCTCCATCCAATAAGGAACTCGTGTCTAGTGTTTCACTTACACCTAGTCCCATTATCCATTGCACACTCCAAAACATGAACCACCAAGGTAAAAGTCTAGACCTTCATGAACAAGGTATTTTGGAGCCCATCCATGTCAAAGTCCCTCCACGCTCTTATGGCCTTGGACATACACCCCAAGGACAACAACCTAAAGATGTTGGTACTTCCTCCATGCATCCCAAGTCCACTTTCCATCATAAAGCCTATCGTATCCCTAAAACATATGTTGCCATCCCTCCTCCATCATCTTACAAATGTCAAAATCATGTGACCATACACCTTCCACCATCCACTTTACCACCATTACTCCCAACACCTAATATCCCCATCATCCAATCCCCTTATCCCTCCATCCATAAATCCTCTAAACATCTTAATCATAACCAATCAATGCACACATTGTATAGACATAAAGCTTCCACCCATTCCACCATACCCATGGGATTCAAAAGCAAGAATTTCAATGCCTCTACCTATAAAGTCAAAAATTCTAAGGGTTCTCATGCCTTAGGACATCAATACAAAAATTCAAAGCAAAATACATCTTAAAAGCTATATAAGCCCATACCTCCAAAAGTAAAGGCCAAAACTAAAATAGTTTGGGTACCTAAGAAAAATGAAAGCAAGTTAAATGAGGCATATACATCACAAAAATCCCAACCATCCACTTCCACCCCACATTCTCATTCCATTCAAAAGTCTCAAATTCCTAAAACCCACAAGAAAAACAAAAATAATAAAAATACTAAGTCTATGTGGGTACCTAAAACACTTCATCCACCACCTCCTAAGTAAACATATCCATTGCTTCCTACATTGCATCCACATCAAAAGCTTCAACGTTTATCACAGTGTGTGCAACCATTGGTCATGGTTCCCTGCCATTTCACAACAATTCCACATATCTCCGTCTCCCCATCCTTCACGCACTATCCTACATATCTTCCCAATCACCTCCCTATGGTCCATGCTTTTGCATAAACCTCTCATCCATCCTTTTGCATAAGTCCTATTCAATCTGCATCATCATCCACTATTCCCCATCCATTCTTGCATAAGCCTTTCATAATCCATCATCTACTTAATCCATCCCTTTCATGTCATATCTTACCAACATCTATGAGCATAATGACACTTGACATGGTCCATGCAATGACATCCATCCCTAGCAGGACTATCAACTTTCATGCAACTAGACACTTGAGTCCCTCCTATCCATATTCCCCTTCTATCCAAAAGTCAAAAGTCAAAAAATTAAAAATTAAAAATTAAAAATTAAAAAAAAGTAAAGAGAAATTCCTTCATCCAACGATGAAAACCTGATAAACAGGTGCCCTGGATAAGTACCATGATGAAAACCTAGCAAATAGGCATCATGTGTAGGTTGATCTTCTATGTCACTTACACTTGGGGGAACACTGTCTTATCTATCCAACCTATCCTTTTCATGTCTTATCATTTCCATCCTACCTACCATCTTTAGCCATCATACATACCTCTCATATTGAGTCCACTTATCCACCCTTCTTTTGATCTTGGTGAAGATATAGGGGAAAAAGGTTGAAACATGTTTTTTGGGTACCTCTTGACATACCTCATCCTTCCAAACAAGCCTATCATTATCCTATTGCCATAAGCTTTTTCATGAAAAATCCTAAGTCTTGTACCTAGAACGAGGCATGTTATTCCTATGTGATATAGTCTTTGGAAATCACATCCTTGCTCTCTTATGATGCATACATCCATTTCATTCACTATGACCTATCCATTCCATCCATCCATATATCATGAGCCTTTTATCCCTTATCCCATCACCCACCCCTTCATCCATCAATCCCATCTATCTCCTTGCACCTAGACTTGGTTTTCCCCTTGTCATTGGTATCTAGCAGAAAGGCTACTCAAATTTTCATCCTTTGACACCTCCAAATGTTCTCATAAATCCAAAAAAATTAAAACATTCCAAAAAAATCCAAAAAAATCAAAACATCTCAAAAATCCAAAAAAATAAAATAAAAATCAAAACATTTCAAAATCCAAAAAAAATCAAAATATCCAAATAAAAAAAAATTCAAAAAAAAAAAATCTACAAAAAATCAAAACATTTCAAAAAAAAAATCAAAATATTTCAAAATCCCAAAAAATAAAAAAAAATCAAATATCCAAGAAAAATCCAAGCAATAAAATCAATCCATCCAATTAATTCTTCCAATTTTATCTACTTAATCCATCATCTCAATTCAAATTCATCCAATCATTCACCCATCCTATCATCCAATCAATCATCATATCATTACAAACAATTTCTTCAAATCAATCACATCATCTTCAATCATTCCGAGCAATAATCCAAATGCAAGTCAATCCTTAATCCATACCAATCAAGTTGATCAATCTTGTCAAATTATCCAATCACATCCTTTGGTCTTGATCCTTATCTTGTTGTAAACCTAATCAATCAGCCAATCAATCAATCAATTATCATCATCCTTGTGTTGCTCTAGGGATATGTCGCTCCCCACAATGACAACACTATCATCATCATCATCAATCAATCAATCATCGGTTTACAGCTTGACAGGGGCAATGCCTTGTATGTTTTTGTATCATTTGTGCATGCTTGCTTGCTTGCTTGTGTGTGTTATCATTTTATCTTGCATTTGTTTCAAATCCATATCATTCTAACTAATATTCATATCTTGTGTATGTTGGAGTAGCTTTTTGCACTATCCTTTGCATTTAAGGTCATATCATACCTTTTGTGCATTAGGACTTTAATGCTCTAAGTCTCCTTCCTCATACGTCTAGACAAGGTTGTATTACGCTGGGGCATGAGACACATCATCACCTTGGTCCTTATATCTTGGTGCATAACGTCTAGTGCTATATCAAACATCATGGTTGCTCACCTTCATTGCAGCATAACATATCATTCCTCTCCTTCATCCACTTTATATCTTGCATCATTCATCTTGTCTATCCTTATCATTTCATTTTGAGAGCCTACCCGTGTTTGTTCAACCCGCCTATCCTCTTGAGGGGGCATCATCATTCCATCATCCTATCTTTATATCATTATCCATTATCCATACCTTAACTTCTTTGAAATGATGTTACTCAACACAAATCTCATAATCTCGAACATCATCTCAAAGAGGGGCAAAATGTATGCACGTAAAAATGGTCACATTATAATAAGTCTGGTAATTAATTAAATACAAGTTATTTAATTAATTCTCCTAGAGTCATCTACATATAAATAAATTTAATTATTTATTTATATCGTTCATCTTCTAAATTCTTCTACCTTAATTAAATAAATAATTTTATTTAATTATTTACATCTCCACATTCCTCTTAATTAAATTAAATAATTATGATTATTTATTTTAATTATCATATTATTCTAAGTTTGAATATTTATATTCAAAATGGAATATTCCTCCTCTTCATCTCATAGTTAAATTAAATATTTTAAATATTTAATTTAATGCCTTCTAAATCTATCTCTCTCATATAATTAAATATTACTTATTTAATTATGCAAATTTCTAAATTCATCTCATATAATTAAGTAAGTTTATTTATTTAATTATGAATTTCATTTTAACTCATCCTTCAAAATGGAAACCTTCCTTTAGTTCTAAATGGAAAAAAATGAAGAAGAGGAAACCTTCTACTTCTCTCACTCGACTCTCAAAAAAATCCTATACCGTTCATCTTACCAGATTGAATCTCATCCGTTGATCATTGCCAACTAAGCTTTTGCCTTCGAAAATCTATAAATTTAACCTTTCACAAGCCATTTGGATCAAATCTTCAGACATCCTTATACCGTCAAAATATTCTATCTTTCATCCATCATTCTCCTTCAAACCTTTACCATATTGTTATGCTGTTGAAGTGAACAACCAACATTCCTCCATTATCAACCTTCAAAAATATGGTATTCTTAGTATAGTATGCATTTATTTTTAAATCTTGTTCTTTAGTAGTCATTTTGTGGAGCTTAGTATACAAATCGGAGAGCTTTAGCAAAAATACTAGAGATAGAGGACAATGGGACATCTTCAAAGGAGCTGCTGCATTGAGAGTTTGCTTTACTTTGTTTAATCAGTTTTTCTTTGATTTAAAGTTTCATTGGTGTGCTTGAATATTATTTATTTCATTTTAATACGCATATTTTCAATCACACAATGTCTTTACGTAGCAGATAGGTGAATGATTGGCACTTGTCGGCTAGTTGGGCTATGAAACATGTGATGGAATGTAGCTTCCCTTGAAGACTCCTTAATTGCTTTAGATTATGTGGTGGGGGCATCTCCATTATTGCTTTGACCTTGGTTGGATCTACCTCAATACCCCTTCTAGAGACTATGAAGCCCAATAGCTTTCCAGATGTAACTCCAAACACACACTTTTTTGGATTTAGGTGCAACTTGTAGTGCTCTAACCACTCAAATATTTTCTTTAGGATCATGGGATGATCTTATTTGGTCTTGGACTTCCCCAATAAGTCATCTACATAATCTTCCATTATGATATGGATGAGGTCATGGAAGATAACATTCATAGCACGTTGATAGGTTGCCCCCACATTTTTGAGACCAAAGGGCATGACATTATAGTAGAAAGTGCCCCAAGGGGTGGTGCAGAAAGTTTTATGCTAATCTTCTAGTGCAATTCTAATTTAATTGAAGCTAAAAAATCCATCCATGAGGGATAGCATTTCATGCCCTGCTGTAAGATCCACCAGCATGTCGATGTTTGGAAGAGGGAAATCACCCTTAGGGAAAGCTTTTTTAAGATCCTAAAAATTTGTGCAAATTATGATATTCCCATTTGGTTTGGCCACAGGAACTATGTTGGATATCCAGTCAGAATAGTCAATAGGTCTTATGAACCTAGCCTCTAACAATTTTTCCAGTTCTTTCTTGATAGGAAAGGCAACTTGGGGATGCATTTTTCTTAGCTTTTGTTTAACAAGGTTAGCATCTGGATGAACATCCAAATTGTGTACAACTAGTGCGGGATCTAATCCTGGCATGTTTGAATAGGTCCATGAAAATTTGATGATTCCTTCCTTTAATAAGTTGACGATGATAGTATTGATGGCGATTTTGGCACCACAACAATGCAAGAAAAATATTGCTATTCTGCTTCTCCTGAAAGAGAAAGGCTACACATGGATGCCTTAGCTCCCAAGGTCTTTGTAGTTGGGTCTCACCTGTGCTGATGTTACTCAGTGGTCAATGCAACAGTAATATTCAAGGGGCCTACTGGTGTTGAGCTTCTAAGATTTTTCTAAGATCAAGCATGAAATAAAACCTACTCTAACATGCGTTTTTAAAGAAATATAAAAAAGGATAAGTTAGAGTTTTGAAACAGAAAAGAACAATAGTTCATCCAACCTTAACCAGACTTGTTAACTTCAAGGAATTTGTAAACCAAAACTACAAAACAAAGTAAACTTGTGATTGACACACAACCTCTTTCATTCACAGTGCTAATTCGCATAACAAATTTTAATTACCATTTAAATAAAACACAACATAATATTTCATTCCTTGAAGACTTCACAAATCAAATGATCAATTTAAGACAAATATCATTCTGGAACACAATATGAAGGAGATTAAACTATGATTGCTTCTACTGTTAGTAAAATAGATAAGCAATATTTACAAAGCTGGCACAATCACCAATGTATAGAGAATCTGAGGCTCCAGATTGTTTCCAACTATACTAAAAGAACTTAGAAAATACATTACAGTTTGTACCGAAATCTAACTGTTAAAGAAGAAGACAAGAGAAGCTCTCATTACTGAGAATCAAGATGCAACTCTATCTCCTTCTGTTAACTGACTAGCTCCTAACAATTCTAACTCTAAACGGTTCTTAGTCTAAAAGTTCTTTAACCCTAGAAGTTCTAATCTAGAAGTGCTCTACAAATTCTAACCGTAAAAACTCTAACCTTTTTTTTTAGAGGCTAGAATGCCTTATATATATAGAATGTACCAATAGGAATGTGCTATCCCCTGTACTAGGGTTTACAAAATATCTACAGACTATAGGAGAGTCAGCCCTCAGATCTTTCTGAGGAAAGTCAAAACTGCATTCAATGTGAAGCCCTGTTGTCCATGCTAAAAAGTTGTTTCGGGGACGACCTTAGATCTTTTGCAGCTGTAGCCTTTACTCTCCTATCTCTGTGTCCATCTTCGAGCTCTATTGGGGGTCACCTTGAATGCTCAGAATATCTCCATTAATATTGATCTACCTCCTTGCCAGTGGTCATTACAGCTGTCCCTTTGAGTCACAGTTTCTCCTTTCCTTCGGCTCCCTTTCTGTTCTGGACTTTTCAGTTCGTTGACCATTCTTCTGGAAATGCCATTGGGCCTACTTGCAGATCTGAACATTTTTCCTAAGCCAATCCATCATCATCTATTCTCAGGAGGAATCCATCTTGCTTGCATTCTGTTAATCTTCTCCACAGGGGCGGTCAATTTGGTCAATGACTCATCTAAGCTCCCTCTGATTCAATGATCACATGCCACGCAGGATTCTTTGGCGGTCAAAAGTGGTCTGAACGATATCGCATGTCGGTGAGACACCATCGATGTCTCCTCGATGTGATTTCATCTTATAACAGTTATCGACATAGCATGAGTCAATCGATGAAACATTTCAGTGGGCTGCAGAAGTTATGTCAATACACACCAAGGTCGCCAAGACAATCGTTATTGGTGTGAGGTCATGGTGATCTCCTTAGTTATACCGATATTCCTCCTTTTCTGGGAAAACCATCGCTATCGGCAAGACCTGCAGTGAACTCCTTTCATTTTCGTCGAGTCCACTTTGCATTGGGAAGGCTCCATCAGGTCGGCAGGATGTCCTGCCGAGCTCAAGATCTTTCATCGAGCTCGTTCTGTATCGGCGAGACTCCTTCAATCTCGAGGAGAACTTTTATCGAACCTCTTAATGCTTTTGGAGTCTCCTCGAGTTCTTTTTTTTCGGCGTGACCTTCGAACTTCGCTAAGACCTTACACCGAGGTCTTGTCCTTCGCCGAGTGTTCATTTGAGTTTGGGGAGAGTTTGTTTAGTCGATGAGACATCTCGCTGAACCTTAGATCTTTCGGCGAGATCTTTCTATCCTTTCAGTGAGACAATATCACATTGGTGGGACCTTTGGCCGAAGCCACTCCGTGTCGGCAAGACTCCTGGTGATATCACTTCCGTGTTGCTGAGACTTACTCCTTTCGACAAGAGATTATGCCGAACTTAGAAACCTTTTGGCGAGGGCTCCCTCATGTCGGTGAGACACTTTGATTCTCTCCCTGAAGACATACTGATAGAATCCCCTGCACTATGTCGGTGTGACCGAAGCTGCTCGGTGAGATGCTACCTCGATGCTGTTGAGTCTCACCGAAGTATTTTCTTTGATGGCGATCGGCAAGAATTTGAGATTTCGTTGAGACATCTCTATAAAGACAAACTCTCACTGAAGTATTAGACTCTTCTTGCTAGTCGGGGAGACTTTGTGAACTTGCCAAGACTTCTTGGTGGGGAGAAAACCTTTCGTCGATGTATGAATCCTTTTGGTAGTGGTCGGTGGGAGATAACGAAGTCGCTGAGACCTCTTTCTGAGAGAGATTCCTATGTCGATAAGGACCTGCATGTGAACTTGGATCTCTGTGACCTGCCCGAGGTCTTGCCGATAGGCAACAAAGATTCATATTGAACAAAATGGATTATGGGTGGGCAAGACCATGACAATCTTATGTCGATAAGATCCATAATGGGGAGTATTCTGATTGTTTGTATTTCAAACGGTCAGAGCCAAGCCACCAATCAGTAAGAGATTAGAAAAGTCTCTCCGACTTTTGCCTTAGCTGATTTTCATCACCAACTGGACAGAAAAATGCCTTCCAACTGAGCACCCTTGGCAAATATCATCCTCTGTGTGATTGAATCTTGCAAAAAAAATGCTTCCATTATTCATCAGAAGCAAATGAAACTAATTATAATAAAATCCATTATTGCTTGTGATTAGTTTTATTGAATATTTAGAAAGAAGGGAGCCAAATTAAACTGAAACAGAACCAAAGTTTGACCAAACCAAAAGAGAAACTCAGGCAGAAGACAGAAGAACTCCCAAGGGCAGAGCAAATAAACAAAAGCAACAAAAGCAAAATAAAGGGGGACCCATTTTGATCCAGATCAAAGTGGGGTGGTTATGCAAGGCATAACAGATAGAATGCTCTTCCTCAGATAATTATTTGGCTACGTATGTGATCTTAGGGTCTTCTTTTGTTCCCAAATTGACTTCTTGCATCTCTTTGATCAAGATGGAAGACCATTCAAACAAGTGAGCTCCTACAAGGGGAAGATGAACATCCCCATCCTCCAGCACCTCATCGAGGTTTTCACTGTTGGATACACCCTTTGTTTTTACTTTTGATGAGTCAGGAAGTGCCTTAGAGAGGTTTTCACTAGATGACCCTTGTTTATTTTGCTTCTTTTTAATTTTGCGGTTAGGGTGTCCATCTTCCCCCAATCCCATGAGATGCATGTAAGTGTCAACTGAAGGAAAAGTATCAATAGGTGCACTAATTTGTATGTCCCAATCAATGAGGTCGGGATGGTGAAGGTAAAGATGGATATGGAGTCAAATAGGGCAAGAAGATCTACATCATCATAAGAGAGTATGGCAGTCTCTTCCTCGGGTATGTCCTCAAGGAAATCATTATCCACATTGACATTATTAGAGGTACTAGTTGATGGAATGAGACCCTTTTTCTTTTTATCATAGCCTAAGCCCAAATTTCTAGGTCGCACAAGTGTGTCAATAGGCTACAATATTCCTTGTTCTTCTATGCCAAGGCCCCCCCCTTGATAATTGTACTTTTTAGCTAACTTGGACACACAAGGATAAGTCTCCTAGAAATACTCAATAAGAGGGGACAAAGGCTTGGGCTCTTCCCTATATATCCATTGATTGATATCATCCTCTAGCTGATCATGTCGTGTTCCTGGGGATCAGAAGGTGTTGGACCCCATGCTCTTAGAGATGAGTGTTATTATCTTCTCTTCTTCCTTTGACGCAGATTGAGAAGGTTGACCATAAGTACGAGGCAATGGAGGAATAGTTGCCACATTTAGAGTTGTACACATCCCGTACTCACCACAACCTTTATCTATGATATGGACCTTAGTGATTGTGGATTTGGGTGTGGTGGATGGAATGGACGATGTAGTGGATGATGGGTTGGAGTATGTATTGGAAGATGATGCTTGAGGTGCCCCCACTTCAACTCCTGGATAGTAGTGGGAGTGGGGGAAGGAAGCTTCTAAAGCATGACAATATTCAAAGGGTTGTGGATTAGCATGTATGGTTACTTCCATCCCATTGAATGGGAACTTCAAGCATTGATGGTAAGTGGATGGGATGACCTGCATGGCATGGATCCATGGGCATCCAAGAAGGTTGTATGGGAGGTCCAGACCAACGACGTGGCACATGGCGTACTGCACTACATGGCCAACCTAAATAGGAAGACAAATGATTCCTTCAGAGTCTCTTTCTACTTTTTCATAGGCTTTGATAGTGATAGTTAGATTATTCAAGTCAACATGGGTATACCCTACCTATTTTATGAACTTTAGCGTACAATGGTTGAGGGAAGAGCCATTATCTACAGGACCCTTTTCACTTTATGACAGGCTCCAAGGACTTCGATGTGCAGGGGATGGTTATGGTTTGAATCGATGGATGGCATATCATTTTGATTGAATCCCAATTGATATGTGGATGATGTATGTCCTACTAAGGCTTGAAATTGAGTAGGATCTATATCATTAGGCATGTGGGTATCCTACAAAGCTTTGGCGAGGATTTCTTGATGGAAAGGGGAAGACTTAAGCAAATCCAAGATGGATATTTGAGCGGGAGTATTTCCAAGATGATCAAGAATATTATATTGGGAGCTCACAGGAGCTGGCTGGGATGACATGGAAGGACTAGGAATGGATATGCGGGTGCAACGGGTTGTAACAAAACATTGTAGGTCTTTACCATTGATGTGGATCATGGACACGCATGGTTCTACTTGACTAATGCACATGACAATGTCATCGTAGTTATAAGGTACATTCTTGTAGCTGATGTTATTCATGTTGTTATTTTGGTTATTGTTTTTGCTTGACCCGGGATTAGCATTGGAGGTCTTGGCACCCTGGTTGTGCTTGGGGAAAGGGTTTTGATATATTTGAAGCTAAGCATTGGACGGCGTCGCCTGATTAGCATCCACTACTAGATCTCCTTTATCTATGAGATATTGGATATATGTTTTAAGTCCCTAACACTTGTTAGTGGAATGACCTTTAATTTTGTGAAAGTCACAATACTCGTTTTCCCTATACCAGGCTGGTTTGGGTTTGGACTCATCAAAAGGCTTAGTCACAGGATAAGTGACTGCATAGCTTGCTTGTAAAAGCCTCTTGAAAATAACATATAAAGACTCTCCCAAGGTAGTAAATGAACGTTTATTATTCCCTTGATTATTTTTATTGGACTATTGAGGAGCATAGGGTGCACCCTGTGGTACATATATGACATTGGCGATCGATTGTTGATGAGGGACATATTGTGGCCTTTGTGAGGTGTTGGCTACTTGGATATGCTTGGTATCAGTGACACCATCATTGAAAACATTTTTGTTTTTGTTCCAATAACGAGACTTATCTCCAGATAGCTTATCTTTATTAGAGTTATAGATTTTGATTTGTCCTTTGGCAATAAGGGCCCTCCTGATGGTAGTGGCCTTTTCTGTGACCTCTAAAAAGGATGTGACACAATGAAGATTAAGGTTATGTGCCATGTTTGGATGGGTCTTTGCTACAAAGATGGTCACCATGTCCTTCTCACTAAGATGATATTTTAGTCGACTAGCCAAGGCACGCCACCTTTGTAGGTAGCTTGCAAAGGTTTCTCCCCCACATTTTTCTTTTAAAAGATCCAAGGTATCAATGTCTTTCCCCAAGTTAAAGGAGAAGTGCACAATGAATTTTCAGAAATATTTGTGAAAGAAGAGATTGACCCCTTTGGAAGACCCATAAACCAATCTAGAGCTATCCCCGTTAGGCTCCTAGGGAATAGTCGTAGGAGATAATTGTCATTGTGCAGTACTTCTTGGAAATGTGTGTAAAATTCCTGTGGTTTTTGGGGTCCTTGGTTCCTTTGTATTTATCAAATTTTGTCATTTCAAAGTGTTTAGGAAAAGGAACAAGTGAAATCAAGGGATCAAATGGATAAGGGAAAATCTCTTCAAATTTGAAAGACTTTTTGGATGTCCCTACTTGTAAGTCTTTTAACGTGGCTTTTATCTCTTCCCAGTCTTTGTTGATAGGTGTCAATGGAGGAGGATTAGATGGATTGGAATAATTGTAAGAAGCATATTATTGATAAGATGGAGATGGGGTTGGAATGGTTTGATTGTATGATGGTGGAGGTGGATATGAAGGGGTTTGTTTATACTAATTGGGATAAGTGGATTGGGGAGTGGCACAAGGTTGTTGATATGACAATGGGTTTTGATAATACGAAGAGGAGGCCCCTTGCTGATATGATGGGGGTGCATCATAGTATGAGGTGGAGGCACCTTGCTGATATGATGGTTGTTGCTGGGAATAATATGGGTTGGATTGATAATTGTAAGCGACATGTTGTTGGGAGGTATATGATGGTTGTTGCGGATTGGACTGTTGATAGTGGATGTTTTTTTGTAGTTGTGAAGGAGTAGCGTAGGATGGTTATTGTTGGGATTGTTGAGGATTGTGATAAGAATAACTGGGGTTAGGATTGGATGTGAAAGGCTACGCATAATAGGTTCTTTGGGGGTGATATAGGAATTGAGTAGCAAGGTTTTCAGGAATTTGTTGGTGGGATTGTTGTAGCTATGTTGGGATTTGTGAACCCTAAGGGGGTTGTTAGTAAGACGATGGTTATTGATAAGGAGGCTGAGATTGGATTTGGGGTTGGTGAGGGACTTGTAGTTGTTGGTAGGATGGAATTTGTTGTGATAATTTTTGATGAGTGGTACCTTGTGATTGATGGGGAGGTTGCGACAAATTACCCTGCGGCTGATGCAATGGTGGTCGTTTTTGTTGTGACAAAATTTTGATATGATGTGAAGGTTGTTGGTGAGGTGGTTGAGATGGGATGTGAGTATGTTGTGGAGGCTGCGATGAGGCTTGTTGTTGTGGTTGTTGTGGATTTCCTTGTGGTTGGTGCAAAGATGGGATATTGCTCTAAGGAAGCTATTGAGATGTGAATGGAGGTGGTGGTAAGTTTGATATAGGTGTAGATCCAGGAGGCAGAGGTGGTGCAATGAAAGGATTGCCACATCGGTATTCACTAGTGGTTAACCCGATTGGTTAGGTGGTGCAGACGGTATGGGGATTAAGCTTTTTGGAATGATCATGCTTGGTGGATTGGGAAGACCCTAAGACATACCAAGACCAAGAGGATTGTTAGGATCGAGCGATGCTCCCATGACCAAAATTGGAACCTAAGGAGGTGGTATAGGGGGTACTACTTGATAAATCACAACATTTCCGAACCCTAGTTGATACCAACCCTCTTGTGGTGGACCCTCAGGCATGTACAAATCACCTAGATTATTTTGTGAATTATGAGGATCTTGCGACACTGGGGATGTAGGAGGTGTGATATTGACATACTTGGATAATTCAAACCCCGACGATGGCTTAATACCCTTCAAGAGTAAAGTAGCAAGTATTTTATCCCCACACTCATTAAGGATACAATCCATCATTTGGACATTGGTGGGATTACTGAGGTATTTGTCAACTATGACCTCAACTTGGTTGACCATGCTCTCATCAGTAGGAGGTGACGTAGTGTGGATTTCAGTGTTAGATTGTGATGAGGCACCATTGGTGGGTTGATTATCTTGAGGAATGTGAGGCTGAATACCTTGGGCCTGTTATTTTGCCATGAGTTTCCTTACTTGCAATTGAGTAATGGGCATGAAAATGCAAAACTACCAAGTGATTATGATGACACTACGCTCTAGGATGAACTTAGATGAATGACCTAGGTGATGATTAAAGGACTGATTAGACTAGATGATGGATTGATTGATTGGATTGGATAGTTGATGGGATTGGATTTGATTAGGTGGATTGAATGATTAGATGATTGATAGGATTGGATGATTGATTGGATTGGATTGATATGATTGAATCTAAACCAAGTTCAGAGTTTTAACTACATGACATATGATGTTGATGATCGGATTAGACTGAAAAAAGGATGATCACGACACTAAATCTACCTCAAGATGGAAGTAGATTGATTGGGCCATGGATGATTATTGACTCAAGATGGATGACAATCCTAAGCAAGTGTAGATGATGACAATCAGGACTAGCCACCTAAGCCAACTTGGATAAAAACCTCTAAAATGAAGTCTAGGGGATTGGGATTGATGAACCGATGATAAATATACAATCTAGGGATTTTCTAAGATGCACCTATGTGATTTGATTAAGGTTTTTATGACTTTTGGAAAATACAGACGGACTAAAATGATGATTATGGGCAGATAGTTGATGATAAAAAAATTTCAATTGCGGCAACGGACTCAAAAACCAATAGGCTTTCAGTGGTCCAAAGGATTAACTCTTAGGATTCTTGTATGGGAAGCACATATGCCTCTACATAGTGAAAATTCTCACCTTTAGGTAACGGGTTCGCCTATCTAAGGGTCAATAAAATCCCCTTTGTGCCAAGCAAATTCGCCTATCTAGATGACAAGATCACCCTTCTATGCAGGATCAACTAAGTCTCGGGGTGTTCAAAAGAAATAAGTGGATATGAAACACAAAATCATCTATTCAGGGATGCAGGACCACCTCTCTAAAATGTAGGATCGCCCAAATCTTAAGGGACTCAAAGGAAATGGGCAAACACGATAAACAAAATCACCTATTCTGAAAAGTAGAATCACCTCTATCTTGGAATATATAGACATGGGGAAAATCACCTATCAAAGGGATAACAAGTCCGCCTTGTTAGAACTGTAAAATTTTGAAATTTTTACATTCTATTGCATCCAAAAGTTCCAGTATTGAGTTCTCATTATAAGCATCAAAGTCTTTCTTTGTATTGGCTTGCTTGTTTTCTGTCAGAAAATCCATTGAATCCATCAAGTCTTTCATTTTTCATTAAAAGACCCGAATCGGCAAGACATTGTAAAAGTCTCCCCGACCTGATTTTTCACTAATATATGTTTGTTGCAGACTATCGGCGAGACAATTTGCTTGTTTCGGCGATAAAAGGAATCATTTTGGAAAAGGGGAGTCATTGTCGAAGTGAAGTCATGGTGAATACAGTGTGTTTCGCAGACCGGTGCATGTGGAAGTTTATCGCTCAAGATAAAGGTGTTCGGGAAAATGTTTCAGTGAACTAATTTTTTCTTGTCGACAGGCATCTTGAAAAAAGTATATCGGCATATGTTGGGGCATCGGTCTAATGTCAGGGCGAAGACAACATGTCATATCGACTAATGCATAAAGGGGTTGTTTTGGCCAAACTAATTGGTATCGGTATGAACTCATAACGAAATCATTTTGTTTTACCGATTGACTTGCAAACAAATGTTTCGGTAAGACTTATGTGCATCGGGAAAGGTCTAGGCGAAGGGGCTATTGTTTGGCTGAACTAAGTTCAAAGGTATTTCAAATATGTCGGTGAGAAGCTATGGAGTCTTGCCAATTCAAATCTTATGCTGATGGAGATATGCATCGCCGGGAGGAGAACTTATTGGCATAAGTTTCACCGAAGTATGAATATTATACTGATAGATGGTTCGGGGTGAGTTTTTTTTAATAAGTGCAATCTGGAGGAGTGATTTCGGTAGGACATTTGGTGTCGGTGTAAGTTTTCCCAAAGGTTCATTGTTTTTCCGAAAGTATTGTTTCAATGGTTGGGTTTATTTCTTCGGTGAGAAAACTTGGTGGACATGCCGAAATGAGAATTCATCGGTGAAAGGGTGATTTTGTTTTAGCGAATGAAAATACATTGAAAAGTACATATCGGTAAGATGCAAAGATATCTACATAACATCTCCCCGACTTTGAAAGTCACAGCAAAGCGGGTGAAATGAAGATTGTATCAGCAAGGGTACAAATTTGTCTTGGCGACCCAATGTAGATAAAGACTTTCAGTGAAATAGGATGATATCTATGAGATGTTTCCCTGACTTTGAATTGTCACAACGACATGAAAAGCAGAAGCATTTGTCATCAAGTTGGTTCCATGTGTCGGTAAGACCGCAGAGTGTCTTGGCGAATGATGAAATAAATGTTGAAAAGGGATTTCGCCCCAAATTTGAATTTTTCTCATTGAAAGGACATTTGATGTGACAGTGCCAGTTTCAAAGGAGGCATCATTCATGCTTCATTAATGGCGCGATGGGATAAAATAGTAATGACAGTAGTGTTTTAATCAATTCCTCATTTCTGAATTGATTACTGGTGAATTGGCGAGCTGAACAAGAGAACCAAGACAATTTTTTAGTCTGAGGAGCTCAAGTAGAATACTGTAAGTAATTGCTTTTCTGTTTTTCATATTTTGATTCTGTAAGCTTGAAAAATGGAGTCTTCTAGTTCTGGAAAGGGTAAGGGTAGAAAACTTGGTGAGAGTAGTCAGTTGAAGGGAAAGAAACAAAAGACTAATACAGAGCATGAAGGCACTGAAAGGAAGCTAAACTAAGACCTTATTGATCAATTACCTGGTTTGGGGCCTAAAGCTAGAAGGTCCGCACAGCTTAGGGCAGAAGTAGACAAATTGGATGACAAATGCAATTTCATAGGGAAATTGGTGTGCCCTAATGTATTTGTCAATGCTGAATGAAATCATGAAGGTAGCTTCTCCAGATGATACAACATTGGAAGAAGTGAGTAAGCAAAGTGAGGAAATGGTCAAGATGGAAGTTACGATCTAGAATGTTGTTGGAGATGCAGACACGTATGAGCACAAGGATTATTTGGACCACCTCAAAAAGACTCACTTGTGGCTAAATAGAGCCTAATTATTCTGTGTCTTATGTTTTATAATTTGTATTTTCTATTTCTGAAAGGATGCGTCCTTTCATATTCTCAATGTATAAATGTCTATTTTGAAAACAATATGAAAATATAGGTAGAATAGGATAGAGAATAGAGAATACGGTGGAACACCATGTTTCACGGGGTTGAGACTATGTTGTATGTTTTGAAGCCATGGAAATATCAATGAAAATCATCTAATTTGTGGGCGAATTCTGGTGTCAATTGTTGTGTTGTGCCTATTGAAAGAATTATTTGAGTTGTCTCTAAAATTGATGTTTCTTGGTTATTTAGATCAACATAACAAGTTTATGTCTGGTTTATCAGTACGTATTTGTCGTATCTATGTGATTGGTTGATAGGTTCTTTCAAGGAAGGATTAAATCCTTTTGATTAATCACAGTAATAAGGGAATTTCATTTAGATCAGTAAGAAGAACTCAATAATCACAGCCTTGCATTTTTATACTGGTTATAAATAAATATGCCAAACAATTTGAATGAATCTAGAAAGAAGTCAGTTGTCTATGATTTTATTTGACTCCGTATATTATATAAGGCACTGGTCTCACCATTTTCATCATTTAGTTTTATTCATACTTTTTACATCTGTTAACTGAGCATTTTAGGGTTTAGTTTTGAATGCTGGTATACAATATATACCAAATTTGTTTTATTTTTTCCATTTCAATTTTCCATCTTGGACAAACCATGGCCTGAAGATAAGATCAGTAGTCAAGTCTACTTCATTTATTATAGGTACACCCACCTAGGTCTAGCAATGCCTGGAGAGTAGAAGGTTTAATTCTTTCAAACCTTGTTCTGTTACCCTAAAACGTTGTGAAAGCTTGGCAACCTTTCATGGTTTAAACCTACATTTTTGAGAGATAACATGCCTATTACTTAAGTTGTATGAATGGGAACATATATGCCTAAGATGGAATCACCTATCGGACAAATAGATTTGCCTATTACTAAATTGTATGGACGAGAATGATACGGACAGACACAAATTCACCCCTATGAACAACAGGTTCGCCTATTCTAGGGAATGTACGGAATTGGAAGATACAGACTAAACACAAAATCGCCTATGGGATGGGAAGACACCTATTCAGGGAACAAACAAACACAGGGTCACCTAACTAAGGGACCCACAAGCAAATTTGCCCCTAACAAGGAGGAACTCGCCCGAAGGATGACCTAGACAAGACTCAAGAATGGAATCACCCCTTTACAGGGTAGGATCACCTATCCACAATGCAAATTCACCTCTATGAGAAGCAAAATTTCCACTGAAGGTAGGGGAAGACTGCAACAAAGGGTAGAAAACATGGAAAACAACAGACAAAAAGGATAGACTGACTCAAACTAACAAAAAGCACTGGTATCACACAAAGAAGACACACAAGGCAGCACAATCCTAAAATTAGTATTAAGTGTTTACAAAATTGATGTAGGCCCACCACCTTGGGTGGAAAACCCAAGGTTAATACACTATGATACTGGGGTGGTTCTCTAGATCACCCTTTCTCGCAAAGGCGGATAGCTAGTGATTCAGTGGCATAGGGTCATCAATAGACGCCACGGGCTCACCTTCATGCTCTCTCTTAAAGACTATAGTATTCCACCACAAGGATTTCTATCTCAACCCAAGGGAGTACATGGTGAGTAACTTCAAGGTATGGTGTGCATCCCCCTACACTACACCAAGCCACGACTAAAAATAGGTCTTTATCTATGCTATACATGCTATCTCGTGCGTCCTTGATATACGCTAGGTACATGAGGCACAACCGTGAACACCAACCCATAACAAGCGTGGATCGGGAGCCCCAACGAGATACTGACAACTCAGACCAACCCTGCACGTCTTATCTAGGTATCAACCTTGCTTCGACGCTTCGCTAGACATGATGTTACTACATTGGGGTACAACTTTAGTTCTCTCCCCTTTATATACCCCACCGGCAACATGTGGTTGGGATCGTCCCCTGGGTGATGAAATCCCAGGTAAGTCCCACTAAGGGAAGGAAATATTAGACATTTCGGCTAGTCCCCAAGATCACACATAATGCAAGGGGATAGCTTAGACACCCTAGTACCTCTTGGGTAGACTGGAGTAGACTAGAACAAGTTGTGATTTATCATCACCCAAGATCACCGAAAGGTGCAAGGGGAGTGGATATGTCAACAACTTGCTCCCAAGCACATCAAAAAATGTTAATTGACCCTTTAATTAAGCTATGTGAACCTAAATTAGTGCAAAAAATAACAGACAAAGCTAACTATTGGGTCTTTGACCAATCATCCTACAGAGAATAGATTAGTAGTTTCAATCATCGGTCTTCATCAAACATGGGACAATGTTGTGCAAATCGTTAGTAAAATACCACAGTCATCGACGAACAAGTTAGCTGGTTAGTACCCGAAATCAAAACCAAATTCTAGCTCAAATTAAAAAAATTAAGGTTCGGGATAATTACCAATTCACTTCTGTGTGAGATGAATTTTCCCTTTCCTATGGGTCAAGATCACATGTTCAAGGAGATGGGCGAAGTCGTAGTTGCTTGTTGGATGGAAGGGGGTATGCGATCTTGCCTCTGTAACTGCTTCAAACTCGCCTCTGTAATCAACAATATCGCCCCTTTCTGGTAACTCTCTACATACCCACCTCTGTGTCAAGCGATTTCACCTATAACTGCAAATCTGCCCCTTTCATGAAAGGGTGGGATCGTGTTTTCCTATTTTTGATGCAGATCTGCCTCTGTAACTAACAAATTCACCCCTGCATGTGAAATATGAACCTTCAAAATTTAAAAAAACAACAAACAATAAAAATGACCTGTGATGTGGGTCCCACCGGGCGTGCTAGATATGTGTGCAAGTGAATTCTAAACTAGGAATGCAAAACAACAACGAAAATGCAAGATAGAAAACATGAGAAAAACACTCAAGATTGGCCTAGTTGAATCTAAACAAAAACACAAGAATTAGAACCTTTTACCTTGTTTAGACTGATAAATTGGTTGGCCCTTTGATTTCTTTATATGTGTGCTCTTCGATGGAAAAATAGCTTGAAACCTAGTGCAAAATGTAGCTAAAATGATGATAGATGCAATGAAGATTGTGGGTATTGTGAAGGATGCAAGATGAGAGCTCAAAGATGTTGCAATAATGGAGGGTGCTTGGATGCTAAGTGTATGCTTGCTTAGTATGAATGTTTGATTTCTATAATGGATTGTGCAAATGAGGTCCATTCCACCATTTTTAGGGGAAGTGCCTCTAAATAAATGGATGGTCAGGATCAAGCCAAGATGGACAAGATCAAAGGCTAGGGTGATTTGAGAGCTCACAAGCCCTCACATCCTAACATGTGGTAGATGATATGGCAAGGAGGAGATGATGTGGACATGACATGGAGGTACTACATAGTACCTTGGGATTGGAAAAGATCTCCTCATAAAGGAGGTATTTGTCCACATGTGGATGAAAAGACATGTGAGGAATTAAAAATTCCTCAAAAATCCTCATGGGGATGGGAGAAGGAATTTTAAATTCCTAAAAATGCATTGAGGAAATAAATGTGAATTAAAAATTCACATAGGGAAGGGGTTTCCTTCTCCAAATAGAGAAATAATTTAATGAATGTTGACTAAGGACATATGCCATAAATGGCATGGAGATTAGGCTGGCCTAAGCAGGTGATTAAGGTTGTGCAAATGCATGATTAGACAGATTAATGATAGATTAGAGGCAAGTGGGAGATTATGGAGGATGTGACTATAATGATGATTAGGGTTGTGTACATCCTAATCATAGATTAATTAAAATAATCTAGATTAAAGAAGATTATGGAGGATGTGACATGAGGAGAGAGAAAATTTGAATTAAAAATTGATTTAATTCATTTAGGCTAGAGTGACTAAATTAAATAAACTGGGGTATTTATTTAATTTAGAGAGGAAAGGGGGTAAGGAATTTAATTTATTTATTAAATACCTTAGGGGACATTAGAATAAGGGCAATATTAATCAAATAATAAATTATCTAATTAATGGTTTAAGTATGCAGGATAAAGGAATACGAAGGGGTGAATTTGACCATATGGGAATGGTCAAATTCAGGTGTGCAATTACAATTTTTGAATATGATTTTTTAAGATTAATAATAGAAAATCCCATTAAATTATATGCTTCAATATCATGTTTATCAGTTTTTATGATCATATACATGAAACTACTTCTAAACAAATTATTGTTTGGCATAGGGGCAACAATATTGTTACCTCAACAAAACCAACCTGTTTATCTTTTGAAATACATTGAAAATTCTAAGATATTCTTTCTTGTTCAACACATGTACCTAAAATACAAAGATCCACAAAGAAGAAAAACAATATGGGCCAATGGGATCTCCACCCAACCATAGGATTGAGATTCAATCCACCCCCGAGCTAGGGTCACATAGCACTTCCACAAAATACTTTCAACATAGGATCCACTACCAAATTGTAACATATAACATCCACATTACTAAACTTGACACATTAAAACCACTAATCACAAGGATTCCTACACAAATTTACACTTTATATACTTGCACATCACAACATATTGCATTCATATTTCTTTATTTCGACACACAAAAAAGGTATAAATTAAATTAAACTAAACAAGGTGGAAGACTCAACCAATGCAAACCCCAACACACTACTTGTAGCCACACAAGAAATTCAACATCAAATTTCACATATATTTTTTATAAGAAAGACCAATATGACAACAAACTCATTACAAATCAACAAAGATAGATAAGTAAAAGGTTAGACCTCACCAAGAAATTTTTCTATCCATATTGAGGAAAACTCTCTCCATGAACTCTCTTCCATTGCTCCTCCTTCACAAACATGACAAGAATTCCAAAATGAAGAATGAAGAAACCAAACATGAACTCAAGAACAATCCAAAAACCCCCAAAAGAGATAAAACCCCCTCCTCCACATTAATAGAGAGAATAAATGGAAGGGGAAAAGACAACCTCCTTTTCAACTTTCCAACAACCCTTTCAACTCCAATTTTCGTCACTTTTCATAATTGAGAAATTAGAGTGGGTTTTGGACTTTATAAAAGGGATTTTATGAAATAAAAATACCTCTTACCCATAAACCTATCACCTAGGAAACATTTTAAACAATTAAGACCACATAAGGACTTCATAAAACATAAATCAAGTGATCATTTTAATAAAATGAATCAAGAGACTAATAAAACAACTCACATACACACAACCCAAACCACACAAAACAAGGTTAAATCACATGCCCATGACAAGACTAATATTTCACAAGGATACAATAATGAAAGTGGCTATATGACCCCCTTATCAACATTGGCCAATTTTTACCTGTTTACTCAACCAAGAATGTGTGTCAGTATTACTCATAATTAATGATAATTTAAACAAATGACATATGAATTAAAAATTCCAAGAATAATAATCAATTATGAAATTAGATCCACTAATCTAAAAAGTAACATACAATTTAACACTCCTTACTCGCATGATGCTTGTTATGGAGTCAAGGAACAATTGAGTGAATACTATCTGTTATCAAAATATCACCACTTATGTCAATAGAATATTTAACGTATAATGCATACTACTATAAGTAATATTGAATATCAATAATTGTCTTCATATTCACACCTACCCACATCTATGATATGTAATCACCTAACATAATGCAATCCACTTAATATACACAGTAATATTACCAATAACCGAGCATATTGATCATTACATAATTACATAGATAGAGAATGGAACTTGTCTGACTATCACAAGAATTCACAACAATCGTTAGATAAGATTAGTCAAGAATATGAACATCTTCATGGTGTAGAACAACCATCACTCATGTGTACTATCCAACATGAAATAACATAGAATATAACATATAAATCATAAAAAACTAATACAATTAATAAGGTCACAAGGAACGGGGTCTTACAAAATGAGAGAACCCCAAGCTAGACCACAAAGAAAATGAAACCCAAACCTACCTACAACAAACCTAAACCTATAGCAAAACAAAAAGAAAAATAAGAAATCTAAACCTAATTGAATTATTTACAAAAAAAATTGAGTAAGAAAGTTTCAAACAACATGGAAAGACACATGACCTCACATGGTTCCTCAACATATTCAGTGGAAAAACCAGGAAAATTCAACAATTGAGGCAAATTCTTAGGACCATGATTAATCCATATACGAGTTGTTCTTCCTAAATAGCCATAATCAAATTGATAAATTTTAGAATTCACAATAAGGAAAGAAATGACCTAATGTGTTGCTTGTTCGAACACAATGTCATGTTTATTTCCCACTAACATGCCTTGTAATGAACCAATATTGGCATCTAGAGGTATCAACTAATGATGCAACATTCCTCTCACATTTGACACATGCAAAGCAGAGTCAGAATTATCAGTAGATAGCCTAAGGTGAAAATTAGATTGAACATTTTTAGATTGAACGTCATGGAACATTTCACCTATTCGTTTGTTTTAATGGAGCCTCACTATTAAAACCACTTAAATATCTTCATGTGCATCAGGGTGTCCATCAAGAATCATCAGAGGTTGATCCTCAAACACCCTTTCACTTGCATCAGTGTGATCATATCCATCAATCATAATTGTAGGATCATTTTCCTTAGCATTATTCAAAATTTTATGCATATTAGTATTACCAATAGAAGGTGCATCATCATCAAAGCATGACACATGTGAACTATTGATAATACATTCATCAAAATGGAAAGGGAAAGTTGTTAGGGTTTAGACAGATTGGAGTAATAAATATTAATAATTATATACAGATTAAATAACCTAGAAATAACAATGAAGAATAACACAAAAGAGATCAACACATAATTTAATGTGGTTCACCCAATATGGACCACATCCACAAAAACTCAACCATCCAATGATTTTATTATCTAGTGCAAAAAAAATTACAATCTCGTGAACACCATACGACAACATACATCCTAGCCACTTATAACAAGCTTTTTGGAACCTTCTAGAATTAGGGTTTTACAAGGTCTTTTTTCATGTAATGTGTTAATGGGAAAACCTTGATGTGTCAATGAGAAGAAACCTTGATGTGTTAACGAAAAAAACCCCATTTTTGGTTACGAGTGTATAATATTTGCATGATCAGTCACCACATACCAACAATCTCCCACTTGGAAACTGGTCAGGCTCCACACCAAACAATCTCCCACTTGGAGACTGATCCTGGATGACACCGCTACACTTGCAGCTCCCACTAGATTATAGGTTTGGCTGGTTTCTTATGTCCATTATCATTCGTGAAGGCCAACAAATACTGACGAGGAAATTAGTTTCTCCCTTTAAACTTCCTTTGTCAACATATCTGTAGGATTATCACTTGTGTGAATTTTCTCTAGCTTCAATTGTCCATCCTCCAAAATTGATTGGATGAAGTGGTATCTGATTTGTATGTGCTTAGTTTTTGAATGCAGAGTTGAGTTCTTAGCAAGATGAATGACACTCTAGCTATTAGTGTATAAAGGGCTATCTTCTTGCCGTTGTCTGAATTCCTCTAGAAAATGTTGTAACCAATCATCTCCTTGCTATCTTTTATAGCAACAACATACTCAACTTTAGTGGTTGAAAGTGCAACAACCTTTTGCAACCTTGAAATCCAACTAACTGCAGTGCCTCCTATAGTAAAAAACATACCTTGTAGTACTCCTACTATCAATATTACCTGCTAGATTAGAGTCAACATATCCTTTTAGAGTAGAATTTGTTCCTCCAAAACATAGTTTCTTTGAAGTAGTACCTCTCAAATATTGTAGAACCCATTTTATTGCATTCCAATTATCCATTCCTGGATTACTCATATGCCTAGTCACAACTCCCACTGCATGTGCAATATCTAGCCTTGTGCATACCATTGCATACATTAAGCTACCAATTGCTGATGCATATGGTATCTTACACATTTTTTCTTCCTCCTCTTGTGTCTTTAGACACATCTCCTTAGTCAACTTAAAATGAATAGGAAAAGGTGTACTAACTATTGGCAAAACAAGGATAGACAACTGAGAGGGGGGGCATGAATCAATTTTCACAGAATATTTAAACCTTTCAAACTTAACTTAACTTTAATCTCAGATCTGATGAATGAACAATAAACCACAAACAATCAACACATCAAAAACATAGAGAACACAAAGAATTTTTTACATGGAAACCCTGTTAGGGTAAAAACCATGGTGGATGTCAGTCCACAATATTATACCTTGTTAAAATTATAAAGAAGAATAATGGGAATGCACATACATTCAAGCACACTACCTAGAGCTCACTACTCAAATACAAGAGGGATCACTACCCATAGAAGACACATTGTCTTACAAAAATTCAGACTAGATCCACAGGGTATGAACTAAGAAAATAGCTTCTACAAAAGCCTAATTACAGTTTTGGTTAAGCACAGAAATACTCCTTCACACTTTGCTCAAAATTTTTCACTCTCTGCTCTACAATTGAATGATTAGATCACTATTCTCACACTTTCTCTTCCTCTTCTCACATACACACCTTAACTTCACACAAACAATGGCTCATATATATCCGCAACATGGATTTACATCAACAACTTTGTCGGCCAAAATAAAATATGAAATATAAAACATATACACAATGTCGGTCCAAATTTACAAGTAAATTTTCAATGTGAATCAAACATTGTCGAACAATATTATATTGTGGCCCAAAACAACATCCTCGAGCACACCAAAAATTCAAATTTTAATCTCTAAGGATCCACAACATGTTACAACCACCATGTCAGCCAAGAACATAAAAACCCGAACACACAAGAGGAAAATCACCAACCACAAACACACCGATCAACGTGGATATGCAACAAAGATAAATCATGATCTAGAAACATCCATAAGCACTAGGAATCAACAGAGAAGCATCCGCAACAACTAAAATTAGTAAAATCACATCAACTTCAATCAGGAACACTAACTAGAGTCACAGAAAAACTATTAGAACACAACTATTCATAATACGATCAAATCTTCATACGAACCTCTAAAACTTTCGGTGGATAAACTAGATATACTCAGCAATAAACCCTTTAATCCACAATGATTGATCATCAACGTACTGAGCAAGACACCTTCACTGTTCCACTGTCAACTTGCAACTCTCTCTTTTACAATTTTCTCAATATCCTTGACATATACAACCTTCAATACATGAATGCTAATAGTGTTGACATCAATGGAAACCACATATCAGCAACACAACCACAACATCCAACAATCTCCCCCTTTGGAATTTATGGTAACACATGATTTGAAAAATACCATCAACACAACTATGCTTACTCCTCCTTTACGTTCTGACTCTTCTCCTCAACTCTTCCACATGATCTCCACAAGACTCTTCTCCCTAGATAATTCATAATTTTTCACATGGCTCTTCTCCCCCTTTGACATCAATGGCAAAGATAAGCATTATCTTTCCACATACAAGCTCTGAACCACATATTTGCACATATGACTACTCCCCATGAGTAGCAACCACAAAAAAATCAATCCATATCAGAATATAGCTATAAAGCACATGGATTGATGCAAGTAAATGCATCTCTAGTTCATATCAGGAGGGGTAATCACCCCTAGCATCCCTCTAAGATACTCAAAAGTATCCTTTGGCAACAACTTGGTGAAAATGTCTTCAATCTATTCTTTGGTAGGCACATACTCCAGTCTAACTTCTTTCTCACTCACTTTCTCCCTTAGGAAGTGAAACTTGATTGATATATGCTTGGTCTTAGAGTGTAGCACCAGATTCTTTGATATTTTTATTGCACTTGAGTTGTCATAGTATATGGAAATTAGCTCATCATATACTACTTTGATATCTTTCAACATTTGTTTCATCCACAACACTTGAGTACAATTATTTGTAGCAGCAATATACTCTGCCTCAGTAGTAGATAGGGATATGGAATTTTGATTTTTACTCAACCAGGATACCAACATCTTCCCTAGGAAGAAGGCACCACCACTAGTGCTTTTATTGTCATCTACATCTCCTTCCCAATCCACATCAATATAGGCACTCAAATTGAGATCATTTTTAGGATACCAAAGCCCAAAATCAATTGTTCCTTTTAGGTATCTAAAAATTCTCTTTACTACAGTTACATGAGATTCTTTCAGATCAACTTGATATCTAGAAACTATACACACATCATTCGTGATGTCTGGTCTGATTTGAGTTAAGTAGAGCAATCCACCAATTATTGACCTATATCTTGTTTGATTTTCCTTAGGAGAATCATCATTATGTGTTAACTTGCATCTGGTTACCATGGGTGTACCAACAGGCTTTGAGTCTTCCATGCCAAACTTCTTCAGCAACTCTCTCACATATTTGGAATGATATATGAAAATTCCATTGTCTAACTGAGTGACATGCAATCCCAAAAATAACTTCATCTCTCCAATCATACTCATTTCAAATTCACTTTTCATTTCATTAGTAAACTTCATACATAGATCATCATCTCCTCCAAAAATAATGTCATCAACAAAGATTTCAATAATCAACTCTTTATCATGATCCAACTTAAAATACAAGTTGTTGTCAGTAGTACCTTTATTGAATCCAAGCTTTAGTAAGTATTTATCCAGTCTAGCATACCAGGCTCTAGGGTCTTGCTTGAGTCCATAGAGAGCCTTCTTCAATTGGAAAACCATGTCTTCCTTATCAGTCAGTTGAAATCCATCTGACTGTTTAACATATACCTCTTCTTACAACTCACCATTCAGAAAGGCTGACTTCACATCGATTTGATAAACTTTGTAGTTCTTATATGTAGCATAAGCAAGAAATAATCTTACAATTTCAATTCTTGAAACAGGGGAAAAGGTTTCTTCAAAATCAATACCTTCCATTGGTGAATACCCTTTACATCCCAGTCTTGCTTTATTCTGGACCACTTTGCCTTGTTCATTCAGCTTATTCCGAAAGACCCATCTAGTACCAATCACATTTTTTATCTTTAGGTCTAGGAACAAGAATCCATGTATCATTATTTTCAATCTCCATTAGTTCTTCCTTCATAGCTTCCATCTAGTGTTCATCATTACAAGCTTCATTGGGCTCAGTCTTGGAGATCAGACAATATTCTTCTGCAATCCTTCTTCTAGTTTGCACACCTTTATTCTTGTCTCCTATAATTTGATTTTTAGAATGATTTAGCTTTACATACCTCAGAATTTTAGGATTCACTCACACTTCTGGTTCTTATGTTCTTTCTTCTGCACTTGCACTTGTCTCTCCTTCCCGACTTTCTTGATTTATCAGAACAATTTGAACTTGATTTTGTGTTTGAGCATTCTTCCCTTTGTCTGTACTATCTTTTTAGTCATCTGAATCATATCCACAGTATCTGGATGACCTAGCAGAGTCCTCATCAACTCTGACATTTGCACTTTCAACCATTTTTCTAATCTTCTATTATAGAACCGGTAAGCCTTGCTTTTAGTGGAGTAACCTAGAAAAATTCCTTCATCGCTCCTTGCATCAAGCTTGCCTATGTCCTCATCTCTCTTGATATAACACTTGCTTCCAAAGATCTTGAAATATTTAACAGTATGCTTATAACCAAACCATAGCTCAAAAGGAGTCTTACCAGAATTACCATTGACATTTACCCAGTTTAGAGTATACATAGTAGTGTTTGTGGCTTCTCTCCAATAGATGTAACGCACATTTCATTCTATCATCATTGTTCTAGCAACATCTAGAATTGTTTTGTTCTTTCTCTCTACAACTCCATTCCGTTGAAGGGTTCAGGGAGCAAATAATTGTCTTTTGATTCCATGCTCTTCACATAAAGAGTTGAACTCTTGGGAAGTGAACTCACCACCTCTTTCTGACCTTAGGAATTTTATCTTCAGACCTGTCTCATTCTTTGCCATAGCTTTGAAAATTTTGAACTTCTCTAATGCTTCAAATTTTTCTCTTAAGAAAGCAACCCATATCATCCTAGAGTAATCATCAATAAGCAGCATAAATTACCTTTCTCCTTATAGACTTCTAATTCTGGAGGGACCACATAGATGAGTATACACCAACTCCAGTATTCCATTAGAATGATGTTTTCTCTTAAAAGAAACTCTAGTTTGTTTTCCCATCTAACATTCCTCGCATATTGTGTTAGTAGGCTTCACTAGCTTAGGTAGATCTCTTATTGCTTGAGTGGAGCTTACCTTGACAATGTTATCAAAATTCACATGACACAGCCTCCTATGCCATAACCAACTTTCATCTACTTGATCAATTAAACAACTTACATTAGCAGCACTCAGGTGAAAAATATTACCTCTTGTCTTTGTACCTGAAGCAATCATATTTCCAGAGCTTCCAAGTATCCTGCATCTTCCATCTTTGAACTGAAGATCATAACCCTTTTCCATCATCTATCAAACACTCAACAGATTATTCTTCAAGCCTTCAATAGAAAGGACATCATCAATGTTATGTTTACCACCAAGACAAATAGATCCTCTTCCACGAATCACACTAGCATTGTTATCTTTGAATCTTACAACCCCACCGTCATATTTCTCTAGACTTACAAATTTTCTTTTGTCACCAGTCATATGATGTGAGCATCCGCTATCAATAACCCACTCATCCTTTTCTTCAATTCAGGCTGCAAGAGATTTCTCAACTTTAGCAGATTTAGTAGCCACCAAAATTTTTTCCTTGATAGCAATGAAAACCCATTCATCTTCATTTCCATTTTCTTTATCAGACTCTTCATCAGTCACACCTTCTTTAGCAAAATAGCATTTCTTTTGAAATCTAGGTTTGTTAGGCTTAGACCTAAGAACACTTTTAGGACACCTTGAAGCAAAATGACCTATTTTACTGCAAGAGAACATTTAAGAGGAAACTTTCCTTTATACTCACCTTGTCCTCTCCCTTCTTTATTTACAATCAGTGATTCTAGCTCTTCTATCTCTCTTTCTTCATCTTCAAGTTGTTTCATCTCTTCCTCATACTTGAATGTATTTCTAGAAGTCTCTCTCAAATCATATCTTTGCTTGTTTCTTCTGGATACAGAAGCCTTAAATGCAAATTCAGTCTTAGGGGCAAAATCACCAAATTCACTCAACTCAAATGTAGCAAGTTTACCAATCAACATATCTCTTGTCACATTTGTTACTGTTCTGAGCTCTTCAATAGCACGAGCCTTTGATTTCTAAGAGGGAGGCAATGATCTAAGCACTTTAGCTACAATTTCTTGTCATCCAAGGTACCACCGGCACATCTAATAACCATCACAAGTTCATCTACTCTTTGCATAAAAGAAGAAATATTTTCATCTTCACCCATATTCAAAGTTTCATACTTGCCTTTCAAACTCTGTAGCTTAGTGACCTTCACAAGAGCATCTCCTTCATACAAAATCTCTAGCTTCTTCCAGATCTCATGATCTGTCTTTAGATCCATCACATTTGTCATTTTTGAATTTTTTAGAGCACTCAACAAAGCTTCAATAGCCCTAATATTAATCTCAGCCTCTTTAATCTCATCAGGAGTGGAAGGACCATTATGAGGAATAACATGTATGTTCTTTGTAATCTTCCAGAAGGGTTCACCAATACAGGTCTCAAATGACACTCCATTCTAGTTTTCCATGAAAAGTAGTTTGTTCCATCGAATGTAGGACTGTCCTTCTTATATGATGCCATCTCGGATCACCTCAAGCTTTTAAACTTCTTTAGAGGAACCTGCTTTAATACCAATTTTTGGAAAAACAAGGATAGACAACTGAGAGGGGGGGTGAATCAGTTGTCACAAAATATTTAAACCTTTCAAACTTAACTTAACTTTAATCTCAGATTTGATGAATGAACAATAAACCATAAACAATCAGGAGATCAGAAACATAGAGAACACCAAGATTTTTTTATGTGGAAACCCTGTTAGGGGAAAACCCATGGTGGATGTTAGTCCACAATATTTTACCATGTTAAAAGTATAAAGAATAATACTAGGAATACACATGCATTCAAGCACATTGTCTAGAGCTCACTGCTCAAATACAAGAGGGCTCACTGCCCAAAGAAGACACACTGTCTTACAAAAATTTGAATTAGATCTGCAAGGTATGAACTGAGAAAATAGCTTCTACAAAAGCCTGATTACAGTTCTGGTTAAGCACAAAAATTCCCCTTCACACTTCACTCAAACTTCTTTACACTTTTCTCTACAATCGAATGATTAGAATACTATTTGCACACTTGCTCTTCATCTTCTCTCACACACACCTTAACTTTGTACAAACAACCGCTCATATATATCCACAACATGGATTTACATCAACAACTTTGTCGGCCAAAATAAAATATGAAATATAAAAACATATACACAATATCAACCCAAATTTACAAGTAAATTTTCAATGCGAACCAAATGTAAGCAAATTTGGGAGCGTATCTAGTGAAAACTCCATGCAGTAGTGCCTTCGGTAACTTTCATTTCGATTAGGTTTCCACAAAGACATGTACAACTATGTCCAAATGTGGAACAGGCAATTTATTTCCTACATTGATCCATCTGAGAAAAACATATGTGAATTCAACAGCAATCAACAACACAGATGAAAGACACTACAGAAAATAGAACACAAATATTTTACGTGGGGAAAATCCTTTCGGATAAAAAAATCCCACACTCCAAAGATCGAGCCATTTTATTATTCAGCAACAAAAATGGTTACAATACAAATTCAGGCTCATAGCCTCTTCAGAGATTCATCTTGTTCATTCTAGATACAACTGGTAACATACTATCCTTGAGAGATCAAACATGGCATTCATGATCAGGAGAGATTCCAGCAGAATAACTCTGCCTCTCTCACTCTCAGCCTCAGCCTCATGGCTTCGGCCTTTCGGCCAGCCACTCGGCCTTTCTCTATCAATCCCTCTCTGGCTCTTAGCTCTTCAGCTTGTCAACCTGTCAGCCTCTCCTCGCTACTCTCTGCCTCTACAGAATGTTCAATGCATACATTTACACATTCGTTCTCAATAGGATTTAGTGAATCAGTTCAAGATCACACAACAGCAATCTACCAACTCAGCATCCCTATCGTCGTAGATGTTTCCACTCCTGTGTATATTTTTCCCTTTAGACCATTCAAAAAACCCAACTGCCAACTATTATAATTTTACTTCCTCTGATTGGTCCATGAGCCAAGTCAAACGGTCAAGGATCAATCCACTAAGTTCACATGTCGATGAGACACAAGAAGTGTCTCCCCGATGCTTAACGAATTCACAAACGATATTGGCATAGCTTCCAACAGTTAGCAAGAGGTTACATCGAACGCCATGACTCATATCGAATCCCTGGACATCCATATCGGTAAGAGATTCCTCCATCGGCAAGACGTATTACCGATGCTCACAAGTCATATTGATTTTAGCTTTGCCATCGGTAGAACATTACAATTTACCAAGAGTTCTCTTCGAGTCTCCTGAAGTTTCACCGAAGCACCAAAGTCGGCAAGACTTTTGTCTTTCGCCAAGACCTCTCATCAAGCAAACATGTCATACCGAGTCAGCAAGACATTTGTCATTCTCCAACACATCACACCGAGCTTCATGTTGAACTCTGAACAATCACCAAGAGTTATACCGACATCAGGATTCCCATCGACAAGACCAACACACTTCGCCAAGACATCTCACCGATGCCTTCAAGTTACACCGCTGTACTCGACAGTCGGCAAGACATACATCTTTTGTCAAGACCTTACACCGAGCACACCAAGTCTTACCAAGTCGGCAAGACTTTTTGTCTTCGCCAAGACTTCACGCCGAAGTCTTCAGGTTACCTCAGCTCACCTTTCACCAGGAGTCATGCCGAACACATCCCACACCATCGGTGAGACAAATGACTGTCGCCAAGACTTCATAGCGAAGCCTTCAAGTCATACCGATGACTCCATTCGCCAAGACATCTTCAGGTTGCCAAGACTACATGCCGATAGGAACAAGTCATGTCGATTTCCACATCGGCCAGATAGACCAAAGGTCATGCCGATATCGGCAAGACTTCCTATCGTCGCCGAGACATCATTCCGATACATGTGAGTTTCCTTGATGACCATGAGCAATGTCGGCAAGACTTTACATATCGCCAAGACTTCATGCCGATACCCTTTGAGTTACTCCGAGTGTATTCAGTCGGCCAGACATCTCCCAATTTCCAAGAGATCTTCCCGAATGTTCAAGTCACCCTGATGACTACAATTGGCGAGACATCTCCCTATCACTAGGACCACATACCGACACACTTGAGTTACCCCGACGGCTCCAGGAGAAAACATATCGGTGAGACAACCCTCCATTGCTAAGACTTCATATCGAAGCAAACAGGTTACACCGATGACTCCAGTCGCCATAGGTCACACCGACATCTGCAAAGCACCCAATAACAAACCCTTCTATCACCGAGACATTTCCACTCTGCAAAGGGCTATAGCGACTGCACCAAGTCACAGTGATAGGTCAATTCGACAAGACAGAAACAAAGTCATAGCGACATGAGCAAATCACAAGATTACTGAACTGTCAGTCGACCAGACACCATGAATGTCACAGTGACCATGCTTTCTCAGAGGATTTAGCCTATGAGATTGAGACACATTTTTCCAATAATCTCCCACTTGACAAAGATCACACAGGCACCTTTAAAGCAACTAGGAACTAAGATCACACTAGCTCCACCAGTTCAAATCCCGCAATACTCAAGACACCCAATCAATATGATTCAACAGATAACAGTCCACAAGACAATTTGCAACAAAGACCAGGTATCCAACTGCAACTCACTGACCAACAAAGCAACCGATCACAGCCATTTAGGAATCCACATAGACCTCAACATGCTCTCATGCTCTATCAAGAAATCAGCTCCAACATCCAAGATGTTCACCTTCAGGCAACAATCCTATCATCTTCCAACATGCCACCTGTGGAAGAAGAATACAATTCCAAGGTGTATAAGCACCATTCCAACGAACACAAGCAAAAGATCCCAACGATCTCAACACCAAGATACTGCGACCACTTCACTGTGTTCAAAAGCTATATAGAAGCAATATCAACTTCAAAGCTTCAAACAGAACACAACAATGAAGTCATTATCCAGAAACAAGATACAAAACATCAGTTAGAACAACAATCAAACTGATTGCTCCCATCCAACTGATTAACCCACGCGACTGAAAATAGCACCCATAGCTCATGCTATACCATCCAATCTTACATACCTCATAGGTATCAACATTAGTAAACATCTGCCAATCCATTAACAGCAAATACAAGTTCCAATGTCAACCAGTCGAAGAAGACAAGACACATACAGGAACTTCGACTGCCAAAGTAATCCAGATCTGCAAGATCAAATGCATCAACAAGTCTACCCATACCAGCACATAGAAAGTGTAGCCATGTAGTACCAAGGAAAAATCTACAATGATATGCACAACCTGCAACAACCCGCCACAAGAAACATTTCTCTCACCACAAACCTTCACGACCATAGAGAGAAATACTGCACATCATCTTCCTGTAGAAAATCCTTCTACGTACACTTCTAATAGCCAGCTATGTCAAGAATGATCTTCTTCACATCCCAATAGAAATCCTTAACAACATCCATCCGTTCAATCATCCAAATCAAACCAATTTTAAAACATGGATGTAAACCTTTCAAAGAAGATCAAGCTAAAACATTTCCCATTTTAGGAAATCAGCCCATACATCATCTCCTACCAATTCTCATTAGTAAATGACATAACAAAAGCTCAAGGAGATAATACAATCTGTACAACTTCCACTATGAATCCTCCAGAACCAAAAGTTAAACAGTAATTCAAGATCCATATCATGAAAGTGAACTTAAATACATTTGAAAGATATAATGATCCAAATACCTCTCAGATAAACTACCGAGTAGACCAAGAGTGGGAACAAGAATACTCCTTCAAGATATGTAAGTCATCATGACTAATCCAAGAGAAATCTCCTCATAGGTCTCTTATTGAACTCACGTTCAACCAAGGTGAAGGCTTCTCCAACTTTCTGCTGAACAACTTTAACAAGAGTAACTAGCAGCAACACATCTCTCATAAGAGAAAAACTGCCTCACCTTATTCTTCATGTATCCATGAGTACTAGCAACCGATCATATCATGCTAAACTTTAACTGCATTACTGCACTAACACGAAGTATCTAGCAAGTAATCAAAGCACTCAATACACAAAGAATTTCTAGATCACTGTCAAAGTTCTAATCATCTGAATCAGGAACTTATCATGACATCATGATATACACATCCCCATAGGAGATACCATGCTTCAAGTGACCTTTCCATTGTCTAATGCACAATGCCAAAACTCCAGTGCACTAAAAGTATACCATGACATAAAGCAAATAAACTCAAACAACATCACCTGTCAGGCACCACCAACATCTTAGCCAAAGACTCCAAGCATCCTCCATGGTTCCAAGATGTTGCACATCTTCAAGTAATGTCCATGCAACAAAGAAAGAACCCTTCTGCAACACTAAGGAAGACCAATCACCACCATGTGATGAACCCACAGTCACTGCTAGAGCTCCCATTGAAATGTGACATCCGAGCTCTCCAAGCATCATGACCACCTACTACAGGTTCCCATAACCAACTATTCAGGCACTCAATAGTAGCCATCCTCTCATCTCAAAGAAAAC
This sequence comes from Sequoia sempervirens, assembly GCA_007258455.2. Taxonomy (NCBI): domain Eukaryota; kingdom Viridiplantae; phylum Streptophyta; class Pinopsida; order Cupressales; family Cupressaceae; genus Sequoia; species Sequoia sempervirens. Next base: position 46,296,015 of record VDFB02105785.1, read on the forward strand.
ACCAATGCACAAGTGACCACAGACAAGGCCAGCTAACAAGTTTGTACCAACAATGAATCAACCTCATGGATATAGATAGTCCACATCCGAGTTGTCTCATAGCAAACATGTAGGTAAAGACAGCCCACAACATTGCACAACTCGTAGATCCATTCAACAGAAATGTGCAAACCCATCATTGCATTGAAAGCTGCATCACTGAGATATCAAAGAGAATAACCACGTAGACAACATGACTCAAACACTAGATCACACCAGATCCGACTTGCCAAACATGTCCACAATGAACACCATAATCAAGGAACACCACCACAAGAATGTTGAGTGACAAATCACTTACCAACACTCCCATGCAGAGAAGAAAACATACCTCCTCAAACCATGCACCAATCATGCATGCATACCTGCAACTATCTCATCCAGGAACACCCCAAAAGGCCAATCCCTAGACAATAGCTTAACAACAACTCCACACGATCACAAGTTTTTTTTTTTTCTTAACCGGGTAAAACCTACAAAACCACAGAGCCATGCAAGTACAAAACATCCTTAGAAAGGAAATAATAGTTCAAGAGAATCCAGACCCCTTTCAGGCCAACTCTAAACCACCAACATGTACATGCATCTGAGAAAGAGAGAAAGGCTATTTCAGAAGACTGCAAATCATCTAATGATTAACTTCATAGCCTTCAAGCATTCGAGGTTAATAGGAAACAGTGCTTTCCAACACCAAGAACCACCACCTAGCATAATCACTTTCTTCCATGACTGAGAAACAATCTAGGCTTCTCCATATCACCCAGGAGCCTGTCACACAGACACCAATATGAAAGCTTTACTGCTACATAGCCACAGAGTAAGTCAATCCACCTCATACTCCAAGGTTATACCTCTACCAGCCAGGAGACACAGATCACAACATGATCAACTCCCTTTTCCGTCTTGATCATCCTTCAAGCTGCATGCTGTCTCAGAATACCACAAGGCTTCCACTCATCAAAGGATCGATACATCAGTCCATTCCTCCAGATTTCTTCCAGCCCAACAAATTGAGAAATCTTCACAAGAGAAATATCCAAAACCAACAACCAAAAGAAGGCTCTGATACCACTTGTAAGGAAATTTGGGAGCGTATCTAGTGAAAACTCCATGCAGTAGTGCCTTCGGTAACTTTCATTTCGATTAGGTTACCACAAAGACACGTACAACTATGTCTAAATGTGAAACAGACACAATTTATTTCCTACATTGATCCATCTGAGAAAAACATATGTGAATTCAACAGCAATCAACAACACAGATGAAATACACTACATAAAACAAAACACAAAGATTTTATGTGGGGAAAATCCTTTCAGATAAAAAAACCCCACACTCCAAAGATCGAGCCATTTTATTATTCAGCAACAAAAATGGTTACAATACAAATTTAGGCTCATAGCCTCTTCAGAGATTCATCTTGTTCATTCTGGATACAACTGGTAACATACTATCCTTGAGAGATCAAACATGGCATTCATGATCAGGAGAGATTCCAGTAGAATAACTCTGCCTCTCTCACTCTCTGCCTCGGCCTCATGGCTTTGGCCTTTTGGCTAGCCACTTGGCCTTTCTCTATCGATCCCTCTCTGGCTCTTAGCTCTTCAGCTTGTCAACCTATCAGCCTCTCCTCACTACTCTCTGCCTCTACAGAACGTTCAATGCATACATTTACACATTCGTTCTCAACAGGATCTTAGTGAATCAGTTCAAGATCACACAACAGCAATCTACCAACTCAGCATCCCTATCACCGTAGATGTTTCCACTCCTGTGCAAATTTTTCCCTTTAGACCGTTCAGAAAATCCAACCGCCAACCATTAGAATTTTACTTCCTTTGATTGGTCCACAAGCCAAGTCAAACGGTCAAGGATCAATCCACTGAGTTCACATGTCGGTGAGACACGAGAAGTGTCTCCCCGATGCTCAATGGATTCACAGACAATATCGGCATAGGTTCCAACAGTTGGCAAGAGGTTACATCAAATGCCATGACTCATACCGAATCCCTCGACATCCATATCGATAAGAGATTCCTCCATCGGCAAGATGTATTATTAATGCTCACAATTCATATCGATTTCAGCTTTGCCATCGGTAGGACATTACAGTTCGCCAAGAGTTCTCTTCGAGTCTCCTGAAGTTTCACCGAAGCACCAAAGTTGGCAAGACTTTTGTCTTTCGCCAAGACCTCTCATTGAGAAAACATGTCATACCGAGTTGGCAAGACATTTGTCTTTCACCAACACATCACACCGAGCTTCATGCCAAACTCTGAACAATCACCAAGAGTTATACCGACATCAGGATTCCCATCGGCAAGACAAACACACTTCGCCAAGACATCTCACCGATGCCTTCAAGTTACACCGCTGTGCTCGACAGTCGGCAAGACATACGTCTTTCGCCGAGACCTTACACCGAGCACACCAAGTCTTACCGAGTCGGCAAGAATTTTTGTCTTCGCCAAGACTTCAGCCGAAGTCTTTAGGTTACCCCGAGCTCACCTTTCGCCAGGAGTCATGCCGAACACATCCCACACCGTCGGTGAGACAAACGCCCATCGCCAAGACTTCATAGCGAAGCCTTCAAGTCATACCGATGACTCCATTCACCAAGACATCTTTAGGTCGCGAAGACTACATGCCGATAGGAACAAGTCATGCCGATTTCCACATCGGCTAGACAAACCAAAGGTCATGCCGATATCGGCAAGACTTCCTATCATCTCCAAGACATCATTCCGATACATGTGAGTTTCCCCGATGACCATGAGCAATGTCGGCAAGACTTTACATATCGCCAAGACTTCATGTCGATACCCTTTGAGTTACTCTGAGTGTATTCAATCAGCCATACATCTCCCAATCGCTAAGAGATCTTCCTTGAATGTTCAAGTCACCCTGATGACTACAATCGGTGAGACATCTCCCTATCGCTAGGACCACATACCGACACAATTGAGTTACCCCAACGGCTCCAAGAGAAAACATATCGGTGAAACAACCCTCCATCGCTAAGACTTCATATCGAAGCAAACAGGTTACACCAATGACTCCAATCACCATAGGTCACACAACATCTACAAAGAACCCGATAACAAACCCTTTTGTCGCCGAGACATTTCCACTCTAGAAAGGGTTACAGCGACTACACCAAGTCACAGCGATAGGTCAATTTGGCAAGACAGAAACAAAGTCACAGCAACATGAGCAAATCACAAGATTACTGAATTGTCAGTCGGCCAGACACCATGAATGTCACAGCGACCATGCTTTCTCAGAGGATTCATCTTGTGAGATTGAGACACATTTTCCCAACACCAAATGTCATCAGCCAATATTATATTGTGGCCCAAAACAACATCCTCGAGTGCACCAAACATTCAAATTTTAATCTCCAAGGATCCACAACACGTTACAACCACCATGTCGGCCAAGAACATAAGAACCTGAACACACAAGAGGAAAATCATTGATCATGAACACACTGATCAATGCGGGTGTGCAACAAAGATAGAGAATGATCTAGAAACATCCATAAGCACTAGGAATCAATAGAGAAGCATCCACAACAACTAAAATTATTAGAATCACATCAACTTCAATCAGGAACACTAACTAAAGTCACAGAAAAATTGTCAAAACACAATTGTTCATAATATGATCAAATCTTCACACATACCTCTCAACTTCCAGTGGATAAAATAGATACACTCAACAATAAACCATTTAATCCACAATGATTGATCATCAACGTATTGAGCAAGACACCTTCATGACCTTCACTATTCCACTTTCAACCTGCAACTCTCTTTTACAATTTTCTCAATATCCTCGACATATACAACCTTCAATACATCAATGCTAATAGTGTTGACATCAATGAAAACCACATATCAACAACATAACCACAACATCCAACACTAATTGCTTTTTCATTCTCCATGTTAAACCTTTTCAGCACCTTCTCTACGTACTCACTTTCAGACAAATTTTTTTTTTGTTTTTCTTGTCTCGTGTGATCCTCATACTAAGGATTTGTTTTGTTGCACCCAAATCCTTCATAGCAAATGAATTTTCTAATTTTTTCTTAAGTTCATTAATATGTTGCATGTTAGACCCAGCAGCAAGCATGTCATCAACATAAAGCAACAAGATAATATAGTTGTTGTAGACACTGAAAAATGTCTTGAATCATATCATACACTCAAATAAGGTTTACTAACATCATTTCCTCTTGAGACCCATCCTTTTTTTGCTTAATTAATTAAATTATCCTACCTAGTTAATTAATGGCATTATTTTCACCTATTAACCTAATTCATTTAATCAGGTTAATTCACCCCCTTTCATGCTAACACTTAATCGTGTTAAATTAAATAAATCAAACTATTTAATTTAATTCCCTAAATCTTCTTATTTAATTAAATAACCCTAAGTTAATTAATTAAATATCATTCCACCTTTCCCCCATTCATTAAATCATTTTATTTAATGGATATCATCTAATTCTTCTAAATCCCCTATTGCATAATTAATATTGTTTAATTATCAATTAAATCTAATTCCCCCCACTTGCAAGGGAATATTCCTCCTCTACACATTCATCAAAAAGGAATATTCCCATGGAATATTCCTTCCCCTTTTGCACAATTTAATTTATCCTTTTTTCCTCACCTATGAGAATATTCTAAAGAATATTCTCTTTCCCCACTCATTTGAAAAAGGGGAATATTCCTTTTTCTCAACAAACTTACTTAGCTTCTTAAGCAAGTTAACTTGCGACCTCTTGGACAAGTTGAAAGTGTGTTTGTTTGAAGGAATGTTAACCCTTGATTAAATATCATCTTACATTCTCACCCGTTGATGAGAATCCATGATCCATGCCTCTTATTTCTTTCATCCTTGACCGTTGATTGATATTTTTGATCTCATCCATTGATCTCTTTTTACCTATTTTATAAATAGAGCTTGCCTCTATTGAATAGGGATCCATCTTGTCGATGGTTATTTTGGCACCACAACAATGCAAGCAAAGTATTGCTATTTTGCTTCTCCTGAAAGAGAAAGGCAACACATGGATCCCTTAGCTCCCAAGGTCTTTGTAGTTGGGTCTCAACTGTGCTAATGTTACTCAGTGGTCAATGCAACAATAATATTCAAGGGGCCTGCTGGTGTTGAGCTTCTGAGATTGTTCTAAGATCAAGCATGAAATAAAACCTACTCTAACAGGGGTTTTTAAAGAAATATAAAAAGATAAGTCAGAGTTTTGAAATAGAAAAGAACAATAGTTCATCCAACCTTAACCAGACTTGTTAACTTCAAGGAATTTGTAAACCAAAACTGCAGAACAAAGTAAACTTGTGATTGACACACAACCTCTTTCATTCACAGTGCTAATTCGCATAACAGATTTTAATTACCATTTAAATAAAACACAAAATAATAATTCATTCCTTGAAGACTTCACAAATCAAATGATCAATTTAAGACAAATATCATTCTGGAACACAACATGAAGGAGATTAAACTCTGATTGCTTCTACTGTTAGTAAAACAAATAAGCAATATTTACAAAGCTGGCACAATCACCAGTGTACAGAGAATCTGAGGCTCTAGATTGTTTCCAACTACACTCAAGGAACTTAGAAAATACATTACAGTCTGTACTGAAATCTAATTGTTAAACAAGAAGACAAGAGAAGCTCTCATTACTAAGAATCAAGATGCAACTCTATCTCCTTCTGTTAACTGACTAGCTCCTAACAGTTCTAACTCTAAATGGTTCTTAGTCTAAAAGTTCTCTAACCCTAGAAGTTCTAATCTAGAAGTGCTAACCTTTACAAAGAGGCAAGAATGCCTTGTATACAGAATGTACCAACATGAATGTGTTGTCCCCTACACTAGGGTTTACAAAATATCTGCAGACTGTAGGAGAGTCGGCCCTTAGATCTTTCTGAGGAAAGTCAAAACTGCATTCAATGTGAAGCCCTGCTATCCATGCTGAAAAGTTGTTTCGGGGACAACCTTAGAGCTTTTGTAGCTGCAGCCTTTACTCTCTTCTCTCCGTGTCCATCTTCGAGCTCTATTGGGGGTCACCTTGAATGCTCAAAATATCTCCATTGATATTGATCTACCTCCTTGCCAGTAGTTACTACAGCTGTCCCTGTGAGTCACAGTTTCTTCTTTCCTTCGGCTTCCTTTCTGTTCTGGACTTCTCTGTATGTTGACCACTTCTGAAGCACCATCTGGCCTCCTTGTAGATCTTTGCATCTCACCCAAGCCAGTCCATTTCAATCTGTTCTCAGAAGGAATCCATCTGGTTTGCATCTTGTTGATCTTCCTACACAAGGGTGGTCAAAGGTGGTCCGATCAACATCACATGTCAATGAGACAACATCGGTGTCTTCCTGATGCGATTTCACCATTATACAGTTATCGGCATGACACAAGACAGTCGGTATGACCCCTCGGTGAACCTCAGGATCCTTCAGCGATCACATTTTTCATGTTGGGGAGACTATTGCTCATTGCTGCGACCTCATGGTGAAGTCTTCCTTATCTCCCCAATGGGCTCCCCATGAGAACCTTCTCCTGTTGCTAAGGCACCACTGGGTCGGCAAGACATCTTGCCGAACCTGATCCATTCGTTGAGAGTCTCGGTGAGTTGCTTTTATTTCCCTGGGCTTACTCTGTCGGCAAGAGTCATGGCGATGCCAGACTCACTGGGCGGGCTCATCTCAGATGTCGGGGAGACTATAATGTTTTAGGGAGACCTTACCTTGATTTTCTCTTCTCTTATCGAGCTCCTTTTTGTTTCGGTGTAACCCTCGAACTTCGCTAAGACCTTACACCAAGGTCTTTCCCTTCGCCGAGTGTTCATTTGAGTTCGGGGAGAGTTTGTTTAATCGATGAGACATCTCACTGAACCTTAGATCTTTTGGTGAGATCTTTATGTCCTTTCGGTGAGACAATCTCACATCGGTGGGACCTTTGGCCGAAACCACTCCATTTTGCTGATGTCATTTTTGTCGCAGTGACCTCACCTCTTTGGCCAGACATTATGCCGAAGGTTTTATCCTTTGCCGAATGCAACTCCCTTCGGTGAGACCCATGCTAATCGGCCAGATCTCCTGCCAAAGGAAAAATTATCGCTGACCTTAGACCTTTGGTGGGACCCCTCTGTGTCGGCAAGACACTTTGATTCTCTCCCCGAAGACATACTGATAGAATCCCCCATGCTATGTCGATGTGACCGGAGCCGCTTGGTAAGACATTACACCGACGAACAGATCTCTCCGTGATGGGCAATCATCACCGTCGGTCGGCAAGACCAAAAGACCTCACCAAGACCACATGTTGAATGTCAATTGTTTGGCCGAGGCGTTCACTTATGAACCGATCGGTGAGATGCAAAATACTTGGGGAGAGCCTCCACCGAAAAGATAACTCTTGCTGAAGTGTTACCCTAGACTTTGCTTGTCGGTGAGACTTCGTGAAGTCGCCAAGACTTCACCCTAAAGTCAAAATCTCCTGCCGGTATGCATTCTCTTTGTTGTTGATCGGTGAAACCTTTAGATCTCGCTGAGACCTTTCTCTGAATGAGAATTTCATGCTGAAGGGAAGCTCCTAGTCATCATGACTTTGATTGATGTCATGCCGATAGTTGACTACACATGAATTTCGCTCGCTGGGACATCTCTGGGGTCTTGCCAACTTTTTCCTTAGCTGATTTTAAAACCAACTGGATTGAGGAATGCCTTCCAACTGAGCCTCAGCTGAGAAATATCATCAAGTGTAGGATTTAACCTTGCAACAAGGAAGGTCTGCATTAGTCCTTAGAAGCAAATAAGACATTTTATAATAACTCCACCATTGCTTATAATTATTTTAGTGAATTCCTAACAAGAAGGAAAACCAACTTAGGTTGAGATAGAACCAAGATTAAATCAGATAGATCAAAAGTCAAAATTAGGAGGAAAAACACAAGAATTTCAAAGAGGAAAGCAGGTAACCAGAAGCAAAGAAACCAAAAGAAAAGGGGGGACCCATTTTGATCCAAATCAAAGTGGGGTGGTTATGCAAGGCATAACACATTTTTCAAAAGCAAACTTATGTTTTGAAATCACTCATACTCACACTCACATTTAGCACACATTTAGCATCTTTTAGTTCATTTTAATTGCATTTAGTTAGCTTTAAGCTTCCATTAATGGCTTCCATGATCACATAATGCATCCATTTAGCTTGTTTATTAATTAGGGTTTGAATCGCTTAGTTTAAATTCCATCTAGATTAGCTTAGCTTTTGCATAACTAGATCATTTTTAGCATAAAATCATGTTTAAATTAGCTTGCATCATGCTTATTTAGATTAAAATCATGTTTACATACACATCTCACAACTGTTCCATCAGTTTTCTTCAATAAAACTGACTGGGGAAAGCTCATTTATCATCGAGATCGGGAAAGGGTCGTTGTTGAGCATCAACACGACACCACTCCCACAACGGGATAAGTTTTGAATGGATTAGAATAGACATTTTAGAGCTTTCATAGTTTGGAATGTTTAGTTTTGATAAATGCTTAGTTTAACTTTCATTTGAATGATCTTGTTGAGATTTGTCATTAGTGGTTTCCTTATGCTTCGATTCTTCGTGGATCAAGTGTAATCAAACCATACTAATCCGTCCAATCACATTTTGGTGCTAGGAGGGAAAAACTAATCAAATTTAATCAATTTCTATCTCAAACTCTATTTTTTCTGACTTTTGTAGGATACAGTGATTCCCAAAAGAATTTTAGCGATGCTTTTGTTGGGCGTCACCATATTGCGATGCTATTGTCATCTAAAATAGCGATGCCTATTTAATATCCCAACGTTGATTAAACCAAATGGTGACACTAGTACTTTTTAGAGGTATCAAAATTTGCAAACGATGATGCTCCTCAAATGGCAATGTTATTATCATCACTATTTTCTCTGTAGAGCGACACCCAAGTTCACCAGAGCGACGCTATCGTGAATAGTGACGCCCAACTCTAGTAAGAAATTTAACGATCATTTTTTAGCATGTGTTTTAATTTTTTGCTTCATCAGATTACTAGCATTCCTCTAACATTGTTTTGGTTTTTATACTAACCGGGTTTTGCAAGTTGGACAATAAAAGTTAAAGTGAAGAAGCATTCTCATCTTTGAATCTTATAATTGTAACAAGCATTTGATGCTTTTGGGGCAATTATAACCCAATTTCTTATGTTTTTCATTTTATGCTTTAGGACCACACTAATTTTCATTTGGGTTTAAAAAGTACGCTCAAACAGGACTAAAATTGAACCCTCACTTCATCATTTTACTTTGGGTTTAAAATTGAACAAGGCAACTTAATATTTCATTTGGTGCATAAAATGAATTCATCTTAGCTTTAGAGGTTAAAATTAATGAGTGTTTGTTGTGTTTTGATTTACATCTTTGTTATTGAATGTGTATGCAATTCTCTCATGCCACTCGGTGATCTTGAGAAATAGAAACATTCCTTAACATTTTGTATAATCACCTACATCTTTCAATTTATATTAAAAATGAACCCCTTGCTTGTGTAGGGAAAAGTTGTGGTGTGTTCGCTCCGTGTTTCATGCAAACTAGGATGATCGAACTACATACATACTTCCTTGCTATTGTTTATCTTTTAAAGAGGGTCTGCCTCCCTACTTCAAAAGGAGGGAATGACCCAAGCAGAAACAAGCTAAAGCCAAGCTCTTTCAAGTTGCTATATAAATAATTTGTTTGTGATGAAAGTCATAAACAATAGGCGCAAATGTGTCATACTGACAAGTGTCACCCTAAGTATCTGTGTGATATGTCAAAATCTATTCTTAGGAAGAGACTGGGAGGCCTCTCGATTCTCCATAATCTTGAGCTAATATTTCCGCGTGTATGGCCACCTTGAACGAAAGCCCTTATTACGAACCAATTGTTTAGAAGCCAAAAACCTTTTATGCTTGGTGGTGTAGGAACCGTAGTTCTGAATCTGCCCCACATTTTTACTATTCATTATTGAAATAGATAAATCCTTAGGATCTTCGAATCTTCATGATTTTGAGATTTGGTGGTCCCAAGAAGTGTGTGTCGTGGAGGGGAGCCAATGTCGCCAAATCTCTAACTGTTTGCATTGTCTTAGTGTTTGGAGAAATCCAAGTGGGGATTTAGTAAGCAGTATCTTTTGAGCCTAGGATGGCAAATGCTTGTGAGTCAGTTTAATACTTTGCTTGGTTTCAAAACATTACAAACAAGCATTCACAATCTTTTCAAAAATTTAAACCCTTTGGTCTAAAATATGGATACCTCTTGAAATAGCCTTGATATTAATACTTTTCCTAAGGATTTCTAAATATCTTGGCTTATATCTCAATCCATACTTTCCAAAGTCAACATAAGCAACTATTCCTTCAACCTTATGATTTTCACAAAATGGACATCATGAAATTTATAATGTTTTTGACATATACATCTAGTTTAAACATTATCAAGACAGGTGTTTGTGGTAAAATAAACTCACTTAAGCAAGATAAACTTGACAAATTGAATCCCACATAACCAGTTGGAGACCGATTGCTCCTATTGAGAAATCGACCTTACACCTGCTATTATTCAACCAAAATTTGAACTCATTAACAGAGAAAAAATTGATATAATTAGCATCTTTAGAAGCTTCACTTTTGAAACCAAAGAAACATCCGCTCAGTGGAGAAACTTTGCAAACATCTTAGACAAAGAAGAGGAACAAACTAATATTGAGGCTAAAAGACCCCTATTACCACAACCTGCATGGTAATAAATATCCTCTTTTTCCATGATCCTAAGTTTGTCTAAATGATCATGCAAAATCAAAATCTCCAAGAGAAGATCTATAGGTTGTCATTTCAAACTTAGGCATCTTACTCCAAAAGCTCCCAAAAAACACCTTGCAACATTTCACCAAAATAGAACCAAGTTGTTATACTACTTCTACAAACATGTTTCAAGGAATAATCCATATTTGTATATGTTCTTTTTTTGTCAAAATCCTGGTCTTTTTCATGATAATGAACCTATCTAAAACATTGGGTCTTTAGGATTTGAACACTTTAGAGGTCTCGCTTCCAACTTAGGATATAATTTCATTTTTTGAAAATAATCGAAAGTGATTCATTTTTCTGTCTCACATCTTCTGTGTTGGTATCTAGTTGTGATTTATGTAGGTTTCGAGCAGTGTCTCCCTCATTAGATGCCCATCTAGATAAAGTACTCCTTTGGTTGAAAATAGGTTTTATTTGATTCTAAAATTTATATAATACGATTAAATGGCCATTTTTTAAATATGTATATTAATGTGCATTAGAGCTTCAAAATATAAGCATCTACTTCTTATACATTTATCTATAATAAGTATGAAAATTATACTACCAAAACATGAAGCACCAATGCAATGTTTTGAATTATGGTTTTGATAGGACTTTTAGGTAGGATTTGGAGTAATTAAATTAAATGAATTTAAATAATACATATTCAGAAATTAAAGAATAGAGGAACAAATTCACAGATAATAAATTTTTAATGTGGTTCACCCTTTGGGCTACATCCACAAATAATAGTCTGAATTTTATTAAAACTTCTTGTGAAAATAGAAATTTAATTATCTTGTAGCAATATGCTATATGCACACTTCAAAATTGTGCTCTTTTTTCTTCACATGCTACATGTGCTCATCACCAAAACCATGACTATCAATTTCCAAAAACATTTAAATTTTTGTGTGTAACTCCCACACTCAAAGTGTTTAGAAAACATTCTCTTCAAACTTCCATTGCGCACACCTCTTGGCCTCTTGAATTTGCATCAAGAAATTGCTCATTTCGAGCAATTGGGAAACTGAATTACAACAAAATTTGATTACAAATATCTTTATTAAAAAGGGGAATTTTTTCTTTGGGGGTGCTTCCCCCAACAATTCTCACTAGGGGCATTTCCAATAGACCCCCACCATGGGATCCACCCTTAGACCCCCATTGGGGGGTGGTCCCCCCAAACCTCATAGGAGGGGCTCCTCTCCCCTTGCACTCCTCTGTTAATTATTTTGGGGGAAAACAATAGATGCTAAACTAGAAAAAATGTTAACTTGGAGCATCATCAAGCTACACATACCAACAAGTTTTCTCTAAAATATAAGTTAAAATAAAATTTGGGGCTTCTTATATGTCTTCTATAAACCTTTCTAGAAGACTTGCATAGAAGACATTGAAATTCATCAACATTTCTATGAGCTTGTAGGAACTGCTTAAAAATAGTGTATATGCATGTTTTCTTCATAGTTCATTTTATAATGATAGTTTCAACTTATTTTTGAGATATGATATTAGCACTGCAAAATCTATAGTCTTCTAATTTCTAAATTTATCGATGTACAATGGGGATGATAATTTCCTTAAAGATCATATGGAAGTAGGGCTTGCATTTCTCAAATACCATACTTGTTTAATTGTTTCTTGGTGTAATGTATCAAAAATTACACACCCTTGCACTTTTGTATTAGTTTTGGATTCATTAGCATCTTCCTCCCCTAACATGTTTCTAGGTTCATTTTGGCCCTTTCCTTAGCCTTTTTCGACCATGATGCCAAGGACTTGCCTCTTATGGTTTATTTATTGAAAATTAATGTTACATATATCTTAACCTTTTTTTATTTTCTAGTGTTTTTCCTTTTTTAGATCTTAAACTATCAAGACACTAGTGTGACATGCTAACATCTCACAATAGTTCATTATTTTTAATAATTATTTCTAAGCATTTTACCACTTGTTACCTACCTAAGTTGGAGGTATTGTCTCTAGAGAAAATTAAAATAGCTCTCTAGCTCCCATATCTCCCTCCTTTCTTCCCATTTTAAAAAATATATCACTTACTAGATCTCTTTTACTCTCTCAAGCTATCAAGTTTTACATCGTACAACATTCTGATCAACAATTTTCAACATTGTTGAGCACCCTTGAGCATTTGTGAACCCTATGTGAAGACTCCAACATTATCACAATGCTCTTTTTTGATATTTTGCAGCATTTTACAACATTCTTGTCTCTAATGGCTTCATCAATCTTCTACAGGTGACATTATTTTGTTTATTTTACTCTTGCCTTCCATTTACTTATTTCAATAGTAGAATATTTATAATGTTGCTTGTATTGGCACCTTGGTATCTCCATCTCCTTGGTATTATCATTCTCGTTAACACACTTTTTTCACTCCTTGAGATGTATTTTATATCATTTTCATTGTTTCTACCTTCCTAGACATACTTAGGATAGGAGTACAAACTATTTTATCATTTTTATTCTTAGCTTGTAGATTGAGTTTTTTGCAAAATGAGGTCTCTCTCCCCCCCTTGTCATTCTTATTTTTGTTTTAAACTACATGTATATTATAATATTTCTTTTCATTTTGTATCATTTGGTATCTCATAGTTTTGGTTTTTTTCTTATTTACTATTGTGTAGGTGGGTTTGAAATATAATGAAATTTTTTAATTTTGTAACTATTTTGGATGATAGTGTGAGATTGGGATGAAATTGGACAAGGAATATACTACATCATGAATATCTACGCATCTTGTGATAGTGTTCATGATAGTGAGCTCCATCTTTTGGTGTCAAGCTCTTTATTTTTCTCTATTTCTATTTTTGTATGCAATTTGTCATTTCAACACTTATAGTTTTTGTAATCTTTGAATATTCATAACACATCATTACATATCTTTTCTAATTCAATTAATACATTAAATTAGCTTAAATTTTCTATATTACACTGGGTCATCAAATATGGATAATATATAAGAACTAGATATGCATTTTTTCTTTCTTAAATTTCAACAAATACTTTCTCCATGTTTAGAACTTGGGTATGTTTTTTATTATGTGGAAAAACAGGTTTTGATGGGACCCGAAACCCATTACATAACGGTTTTGAAGGGAATAGAACTTGGGTATGTTACAAATGGTAGAAATATTTTGTTCTTGTAATTCATGGAGATGGTACAACATTTTGAATTATATAATATCATCCTTAAGACTTGATGTTGGTTCACAACGTTGTTGTTTCACAAAGTGGTCAATATGGCTGTAATGTTCAAGGGGCCCACTGTTTTTGAGCTTTTGGATTGTTGCAAGATCAAACATTTATCTAAAACTACTTTAACCGGTGGTTTTAAAGAAATAGAAAAAGATAGATCAAGGTTTTCAAACTAAAAAGAATGTTGATTCACTCAACTAATCAGACTTGTTGCCTTCCAAGGAATTCCTAAACTAGAACTGCAGAATAAAATTAACCTGTAATTGATACAAAGTTTATTCATACACAGTGCAAACTTTAACAATAGATTGCAAATAATCATTCAAACAAAATATAAGATAAAATTTCATTCCTTGAAATCTTTTCAAATCAAATGATTAACCCAAAATGAATACCATTATAGAGCATAATATAAAGTACGTTTAGATCTGGCTACTCCTACTGTTAATGAAATAGATAAGCAGCATTTACAAATCTGGCAAGATCACCAGTGTACAGAAACCCATGTCTTTAAACTATCTCCATCTATGCTAAGAAAATCAAGAAGATACATCACCTCCTCTTCCTGCTGAACTATAAAAGAAAAACGTCTAACTTCCTTCAAAACCCTAAATCACTTTCTCTAACCTTTTTCTCTACCTTCTAACCTATCTAACTCTTATCTAAAACTTACTTTCTAACCTTTACAAAAGAGGCGAAATGCCATATATATAAAACGTGTCAAATGCGTTGGCCTAGTTTAGGGTTTACAAAAATAAGTTAGTCACATAACACGTCGGCCCTAGAAGAGTTTGAAAAAAAGTCAAACATGCATTAAATGCAAGGGCACTGACCAGAGGAAAGAAACTGACCAAAACACGTGAAGAAGAGGCAAAGCGAAATGATGAGGAAGCATGACTTTTGACGCAGCTTTGCATTAACTGCTTCCCCCACGTCGCCCATACCTTGCTCCATTCTAGCCTTCATCACCAAGAACATCCTCTGCAAGCTGTCTGCAAGTGGCATAGGAAAAACCCTAGTCCACCATTTAATAGCATTGATATTATTCTTCAGATCTGTCCCATCGTATTGTTCCAGTCTCCCTTGATGGATAGATATTCATTGATGATTGCACTGTAGGTTGTTGCATCATCCAGCTCGTGTCCAATTACTGTATCCCATAATAGCCCTAATCCTCTGTAGCAGGATATTCAATACTCGGGTCTTGAAACCTCGAACTAGGATGATGTCATCTTTCTCTCAGGAATCCTACTCTTCACATACAACTTCATTCTTTCTGCCTCAAAGATGGATGATCCCTTTGTGTCTCTCTTAGCCCTTTCTAGTCGCTGCCTTGCTAGACTCAGCCTGCATTCATCAAACACCAATGTGAGAATCCAATTGTTGACAACATTCCATCAAAGTGTTAGCTCAAAAATCATGATAAAACTATTAAATCAACCCTTAAGCATCAACAATGAAAAGTTCGGGATTTCGAGCTAACCGGGGAAAACTTGCCTGGGAGGAATTTCAGAAAATTCTAACCTAGGCGGATTCTCACGATGAGGCACCAACCAGATCAACAATAGATCATTAAAATGAATAAAAGAAGAATACAACAATGAAATTCATCAAGCTAAAGCATGGAAACATAAGAATTCATCATTAGATTCATCAATTTTACCCAATTTCTTAAATTCCACAAAGCATAGCAGAGAATTCAGAAAAATTGGCTGGACCAGAATTTCGCAGATGACCCAAAACTCCGAACTCAGAACAAACTTCTAGGAAGATGAAGGAATTCAAGAAAATCCAACTGGGCAAGAATATCCTGAGGTCGACAGGAAACCCGAAAATAGGCCACAACTCTGCTCAAATTGACCAAAGGTCATAAATTTGAGGACCTTGGGCATGAAAATCGCTTAACACGAGCCTCCTATAGATCTTCTTTGAATCTTAGGCTCAATCTAAAGCAGATCAAGATGAAATGGCGATGCCCTAGGCATGAAACCCTAGATTTTCCATGAATGCACAAGGAAAGCCATGAAATGCCCAAACACACAGGACCTCGAACTCCAAGCAAGACCATAACGTTTTAAAGCACAACAAGATTGAACATCCAACTTAGGAGAATGCAAATGATAAAGCAAAATGGCACAAAGCTCCAAAAATTAACCAAACTCAGAAACCTGACAGCCAAACAGAAATTCAGAAAAATCTGACCCAGGCGGAATTCCACGAAGGCCAAAACTTTCCAAATTACAGTGCAAAATAGGCCAAGCCGAACTTCGAGTGCAATCCGGGAAAATCTGGATGGAGCGGAAAAACCAGGAAAATATGACCAGGCCAGGAAAATCCCAAACCAAGGTAAAAATCCGAACTTGGCCCAAAACTTAAGATTTTCAATATGCAACCTGGGGAAAACACTTGGGCAAGCAAGATAAACATATTAAGCACATGCCAAGGCAAAGAAAAACTTCAAAATCAAGGGGGCGAAACACAAAGAGCAAAAGCAAAAGAGGGGGGTCCCATTTTAATCAAATTTAAAATGGGGTGGTTATGCAAGGCATAACAATTGGTGACTTGGCTGGGAAAATGGTTTAACCATTTTCAAGAAACTGAGGGATTCAATTACCCATAAATCCTGGTTTATGGACATCACAATTCCAGTTAGGTCAGTTTCAGTAAACAAGGTTGAGCTAGAATCTCAAATGTAAATCAACACTGGCTACTCCTGAATGTATGTGTGTGGTTGATGGTTCATCACCCTTTTACAAAGTTTTCCTCATCTTTTGAACAATGGTGCGCAGGATTTGAACTACATGAGTTGATTCCCTTTAACTGTTGTGCAATGATATCCCGGGCATTTCTCCGCTGCTAGTCAAGCGTCCATAGCTCCGACGGAGATACCTCTAGTTTTCTCACAGCATTGCTCTACTGCCAGATAGGCACCCATAGCCCCGGTAGAGATACTGGAATCACCCATTTAGTATTGAGTTTTCTTTTCTTAGATAGTTCTCTTTTCTTTCTCTCTCTTTTTTGCTTTTGAAGTTCCTTCTCAATATGTCAGATGTCCAACATCTGTACTAAGTTGAAAACTATCATGGACCTCATAACAACATCTGGGGAATCAAAATTTTCACTCAAATCTTGCAACACCATCATCCTAAGACAAATAGATCATTACAAAAGGAGATGTTTCTGATGATTTGTGATAGATTCAATCGTAGTTAGTGAAAATTGCTTACTTTACACCTTGTTCTCAATGAATTTCCACAACTCTCTTTGATAATGGACATAAAACAATGAATTTAGAATAAAATCATCCAATCAAAAAACTTGAAAATATCTAAACCAACTTATCTCCTAGTAACCAAAGTATGTTTCAAATAACAACCCCCTTACTCAATTGAATAAAATGAAGGCCCCCACACAAAAAAAAAAAAAGAAACAAAAAGCAAAAGCAAACACAAGGAAAAAGACAAAATGAACGGAACAACAAACTATTTACATATATACAACCCAACAAAATACTGAAACTTTTACGACCCAAAATAATGTTTGAGAAACTGTCCATTGACAGGCAATGGAACAGGTTCTCCTGTTAAACTACTCAACCGAAAAGCATTTTTTCCTAGGATTTCAGCAATTTGATAGGGACCCAACCAGAGCTTATCAAACTTCTGGTGGTCACCTTTCTTTTCATTGGCTTTATCCCACAGTAAGACAAGGTCTAATAATCTTGAAAGCCTTAACTTTGGCTCTTTTGTCAAACCAACGTTTGACAACGGCCTGGTGCCTAAAGAATTGCTGCAAAGCAGCATCTCTCTACTCTTCTAATTTCAGCAAGCCAGCTAACCTTACTTCAATCCTATCATCACTAGAGTAAAATTCCTGCATAAATTTTAGGACAGGTATTTTCAAGTGAATAGGGAACACAGGCTCTTGGCCATACACTAGCTTAAACAGTGAAGTCTTCAATGCAGCCTTGATCCTAGTCCTATCTGCCCATAACACAAATCTTAACTGGGTATGCCAGTCTCTAGGATTGTTCTCTAATAGTTTTTTTATTACTCCTAGGATATTTTTATTAGTTGATTCTTCAACTCCATTTCCTTGCGGATAATAATTTGAAGAATACTTCAAAACAATCTTATGATCATAAGCCCATTCAATGAACTCGACAGAAGAAAAGGTAGGGCCATTGTCACATACCAGTGCAAAGGGTACTCCAAACCTGGTTGTGATGCATTCAGTGAGGAACTTGATCACTACCTCTGTTGTGCTACGCTTGCAAGGTATAGCTTTTGTCCATCTTGTGCAGTAATCCATGGCAGTCAAAATGAATTTATGTCCTATAGAAGAATTTGGGTTAATTACCTCAATGAAATCAAGTGCCCATTGGGAAAATGGCCTTACCTCATAAACAGGCTGCAATGGCATGGCTAGATGACGCTCTCTTGATGCAGAATTTTGAAATATATGACATGTCCTTACATGTTGGTGGGTATCCTTAAACACACATGGCTAATAATAACCAGATTTGAGGATCTGATATGCAAAAGAATCCACAGAACCATGACCCATGCCATGTTTCCCATGAAATTTAGCAACTGCTTGCTTAGCTTCTTGTTGATCGAGGCATCGTAGATAAACCCCCTCAAAATTATTTTTGTATAACAATCCTCCTTTGAGCATATAATGGGAGATTTTCATTCTCAATGCTCTCCTCTGAGTTGTATTCATTCCTTCTGGGCACCAATTATTGAGCATGAAATAAATAATATCGGCATACCAAGAGTCATTAGAAAAGGACTGTGTTGTGTATTGCTGACAAGTAATGTTCTTACTAGCATCCACCATTTCTTTAGACAGGCCTTGACCTCAGACAAGTTTCATAGGGTGCATCTCCAGATCGAACTCCTGCAAACTAGCCATCCATTTCCCCCTTCGTTCTCCCAACTCGCTTTGCATAAGTAGAGACTTCACAGCAGCATTAGGAACCACAGCAATGATCTAACTTCGAAGGATATAATGCCTGAACTTCTTGACAACTCTAACCAATGCAAAAGCTTATTTCTCAAGAGGTGGGTACTTGACTTTAGCATTCTTAAACGAAGAGCTCATGAAGGAAATTGGCCTTTCATCCCCCTCCTCTCTTCGTTGTGTCAAGACAGCTGCACATGAGTGTTCAAAAACAAAAGAATAAATATAAAATGGCTTCAAGTAGTCAGGACTGATGAGGACTGGCGCCTTTGAAATGGATTGCTTAACCTGAGAAAAAGTATCCTTTGCCTCATTACTCCATTCTATTCTAGCATCTTTCTTCATCATTTCGTTCAAAGGTTTAACAATTTCTACAAAACTTGTGATAAACTTCCTCACAAAGTTGATATTTCCAAAGAAAGATCTCATCTCCTTCTTACTTCCTAGCATGGTTAACTTTAGAATAGAATCAACTCAGTCTAGATCTATCGATATCCCTCTTTTCGATATTATGTGTCCCAAAATTTTCCCTTCAGAAACCCCAAACACACTTTTTAGGATTTAGAGAAACGCCATATTGGATACATCTTTCAAGAACTTTAGCCAGGTTTGCAGCATGGTTTAGTCTATCTTTAGAGAATACTGTCAGGTCATCCATATAAATGATGATGCACTTACCAATCAAATCTTTGAACGCTATGTCCATTGCACGTTGAAAGGTTGCTCTAGTGTTTATCAAACCAAATGGCATCCTCCTGTAAGCAAATGTTCCCCACTTAGTAGTGAAGGTTGTTTTCATTTTGTCTTCATAATTAATGTTCACTTGATTGTACCCAAAATAATCATCCAGGAATGACATCATTTGAGACCCATTGACAGTTTGCAAGACCTCGTCCAGAGAAGGGAGTGGGTAGTTGTCTTTTTCCAAAGCTTTATTCAGATTCCTTAAATCTCCACAGCCTGATCTCCCCATTCTTTTTACGAACTGGAACCAAGTTAGCTACCCATGTTGAATGTCGTACAGGGAATATTATTCTTGCAGAAAGCAATTTCTGAACTTCCTTAAAGATCAGTGGTTCAATCAAGGCATTGACAGGACATTGTTTCTGCCGAAATGGTCTAGCTTCAGGCTTCAAAGGAATAGTATGAGTTATCACGGACGTATCAAATTTTTTTAGATCTTCATACCCCCAAGCTATTGCAGCAATATCTTTCTTTAGTGTCCTCAATATATCTTCTCTAATTGCTTCACAGCAGGATTTCCCTATGTAAACAATTCTTTCAAGGCCAGAGTCAGCTAAGTTGATAGTTTCATATTCACCTCATTTATCTTTGGTTGATACCTTTTCCCGAGCCCTTGGATCTAAATCAAAAATTATTTCTAAGGCCACCATTCCCTTGGGAATGCTATTAATTTTTAAATTGAGGACACCTTTCGTATCTCATTCTTCGGGGTTCCAGTCTCCTTGATCCCTGTCGGACTCATTGATGATTTGTCCTTCAAAAACATCTGAGCTTGCTAGAAAAGCAAGGATATGTCGATCATCGTCAAAGACTTGAAAGTTCCTGACATTATCAAAGACAGCCAGGGTGGATATCAATTCTACTAAGAATCTCTTGAGCTTGGAGCCTTGCATGGGCTCCAGGGTACTTGCAGAAATAGCTAATGAATCAGCTAGTTGATTCTCCTCTCTAGGGATTAAACTAATCCCAAAAGCATCAAAGTCTTCAATCAGGTTCCACACCCGATTTCTATAAGCTGCCATACTTTTATTGTGACATGTGTACTGGCTGTGTACTTGCTTGATAATCACTTCTAAATCTCCTTTAACCATCAAGGTTGTAACTTTCTTCTGATATGCAAACATCAGTCCCCGAGCTAATGCTTCATATTCTGCTATATTGTTAGTGCATCCAAATTGTAACCTGTAAGAAGCAAAAAATGTTTTCCCTTTTGGGCTGGTTAACTCAATTCCAACACCACACCCTATTTTAGATTTGGATCCATCAAATGTGGGGGTCCATAGCTGATTATGAGCTGGGGTTGATCTCTTTGAGGTTATTGTGGGTGCTTGGATAAGATGAACCATAGGTGGGGCCACTTGATCTTTTGCATCAAATATTGGGAATGGGTGTTCAATAGGTTCATCAGGTGCAATATCCAATTCTCGTTCAGATATATCATGTAATCCTAGGATATCTTTTTGGCAATTATCTGTATCTTTGATTAACCCTTTGGGTTTTGGTATATTTGTGAGTGCAGGGTATCAAACAAACCCTGGGGTTGTTCAACATAACTATGTTGGTCTGGTATTATGACCAGGGTAAGTTCAGTTTGAGGAGGGACTTCCTCTGAAGGTCTATTATCCCTAGTTAACATTGTTGCATTTTTGGCTTCAAAGGAGAAGTGATTTGAAACGGTCTCAAGGTGACTTGGGCTATTTTCTTCAGTTTGGAAAACATGATTTAGAACACTAATGCAGGGTTGGTAGGTCAAATCTGAATGATTTTGGTAGTGCACCCTGCACCAATTTGGGAGTAGAAGACTCCACAAATTGATATCTTCCCCTAAGACTAGTTGATCCTATTGTAGCTTCCTGATCAATACCTTCTAGTTTACACTAATCATGGGATTAGGGAATTCTTGCATTGACAAGTCATTAGAATCAAGAACCGAAAGAGTCAGAATTTCCTCTCTTTTATAAACCCCTATCTCAGTTTCAAAATAAGCTACCTCGTTGGGACAGTCATACTTAGTGATGATATGTTTGAGGAAAGGTTCACTCTCAATCCTAATATGCATAGGAATTCCCCTCCATGGTAGCCACATATGTGAAAAGTCGAGGGAGAGATATCCCCCTATACTCTTCATTAGATCTTTGCTCAAAAGCATACCGTAAGTCTCAAGAATGTCTGCTACCTGAATATCCATATTGGTTTGAATCCTAGGGTCAGACCCTACTTGTACATGTATATTTCTCAATTATCCAACTACATTAACCTCTATTTTATCAAGTTGGATGACCTTCTTGTCTGTTTGGACAGGATTCAATCCCAATTTCTTGCATACAGAAAATGGCATAACATTGCTAGAAGCCCCTAAATCTAGCAAACAATTATGCAGATTCTTCCCACAGATTCTCAAACTTAAAAGAAATGGTGGGGTCCCTACCTTGTTTCTGAACAAAGTTGCGTTCATGTCCGCAGCAGGTGCCACCTTAGTTTTCCCTTTTGATTTATCAGCTTCTTCCAAAGCTTTCAGCACTATATCTCGTTGGGAAGGGCACCATTTTAGGATGTCAAAGTATATGATAAAGAGGTTTTTTGTTTCTGCATCTCAGAAACAATATCAAATTTTGTGTTATAACTTGCATTATATTTGAAAACACTAGATGAATTACCTTTGCTAGGGAAGTCAGGTGGACCCTTTGGTGGAGGAGGGTTGTTATCAGCACTCTGATTCGGAGGCACCATGTGGTTAGGTGGTGCTGATGTAGTGAACGGACCCTTATTCTGGTTTCTTAGGAAGTGTCCTCCCTTTGTCTAAAAGTCTTGGGCATCATACACATCTTCCTCTTGTTCATTCTCATTCTACATTGGGAATGAAGGTTCCCCTTCAAAGAGGTCATAAGCCATTGTTGTATCCACTGAGCCAACTCCTTTATTTGAATTCCCTTGGAATTTTTGGGCATCTTTCTGTGCCATCTTCACAACCTTCTCCATTTCAGGATAGTTCACCTTGGAATGAGTTGCAGTATCATACAGCCTACACCAGTTAGTCATAAAATTGAGGTCAACCACATTTGCAGTATGTGGCATGTCCTCATTAGCTTGATAACTATGAGAAACCCCACCATTATTTGGCCATGTGTTCCATTGTTTGTTGTTATTAGGCCTCTAGTTATATCCTCTATTTTGATTCTGATAGCCTTGGTTAGGGAGGTTTTGGCCTTGATAATTCCTCTAGCTGTGATTGTTGTTGTTCTGATAATTACCCTGATTATTATTGTTCTGATTAGGGTAATTACCTTGATTAGCATAATTACCTTGGTTCTGAGAGGGGTTCAATTTAAGCTGAGCCATGTCATTTGTGACTTGAGAGAGAGTTTTCTTTAGGGTCTTCACCTTGTTTGTGAGTTGAACTTTCCTTTCACTCTCAGCATTCTTAGCAATAGGTGGCTGACTGACAGGATTTGGTATTCCAACTTGATTATGATGACCATGAGGACTGTGATGAGCCTATGATTGTTGAGAGAAGTTAGGAGCTCCATTAGCAAAGAATGGAACAAGAGATTGAGTCTACAACTCAGACATAGGTCCATAATGGGAAGGAGACATCCCTGGGACAGTATTAAATAAAGGGGTTGGGTTAGGCATCTGATACCCCATAGAAGGAAAACCTCCTCCCAAGTTTCCTTGTTGAGAGCTAGTTTGTTGTTGCAGCTTGATGGCTAGATAATAAACTTTAGACAGAGAATCAATATCTGTCGGCTGATAAGTCCTTTGTAAGAACAAGCCAAGCAAGGGGTCTATAACTCTAAAATATGCCTGAATGGCACTATTCTCAGCAACTAGATAGGGGTCCTGCAATCTCCTATACATTCGTTGAAATCTTGTATTGAACAAGGGCAATGATTCACATGGATCCTTCCTAATGGTAGCAAATTGATGGAACAAAATGGTTGGATCCACATAAACTCCGAACTAATTGATGAAAGCATTCTCCAGATCTGTCCAGCTCATAATAGAACCTTTTGGAAGATTTAGGTACCAGTTGTACACCATATCCCCTAAGGAATAAGGGAACTACCTACAAACCACATCATGGTGAGCTATCTGGGCTCTGGTACAAGCATCCTTAAAAGCTTGTATGTCCTCCTCAGCACTCCTTGATTCGCCATGAATGTATTTCAAAAAAAAATTCTCAAGATTCTTAGGCATATCATGAAAGCCTCCAGGGATAGTCCCCAATGGAGAGGGATTATTCATAAAAAATTCCATTGGCAGCGGTGGTGGAGGTTGAGCCAGTTGTAATGGAAATTGAGGTGGATTTGGTGGTGGATTCACGAATATTAGCTGGGGTATTGGTGAAAAGCCTAGTGGACTGCATGGAGCTGACAAGGGTGGTAGAATGGTTGCCCCAATCCTGTGAATCTTGTGTCTCATTGGGGTCTTGAGTTCTATCAAAGGTGGTGGATTTTCAGTTGATCGAAGAACTCTATGGGACCTCTTTGGTGAGAAAAACCTAATGTTATCTAGTTTTCTCCTCTGGCCCTCCTTCTAGCACCAGATCTATTGAGGTGCCAAATTGACCCACAACATGCAGGTAAGATAAAAGTAAAAATATCTCACCTCTCCTGAAAGAGACAATCAGTAATCAAACTAATCACCTCCCAAGGTCTTTGATGTTGGTTCACAACGTTGCTATTTCACAAAGTGGTCAATATGGCTGTAATGTTCAAGGGGCCTGCTGGTTTTGAGCTTTTGGATTGTTGCAAGATCAAACATTTATCTAAACCTACTTTAACCGGTGGTTTTAAAGAAATAGAAAAAGATAGATCAAGGTTTTCAAACTAAAAAGAATGTTGATTCATTCAACTAATCAAACTTGTTGCCTTCCAAGGAATTCCTAAACTAGAACTGTAGAATAAAATTAACCTGTAATTGATACAAAGTTTCATTCATACACAGTGCAAACTTTAACAATAGATTGCAAATCATCATTCAAACAAAACATAATATAAAATTTCATTCCTTGAAAGCTTTTCAAATAAAATGATTAACCCAAAATGAATACCATTCTAGAGCATAATATAAAGTAGGTTTAGATCTGGCTTCTCCTACTATTAATGAAATAGATAAGCAACATTTACAAATTTGGCAAGATCACCAGTGTACAGAAACCCATGTCTTTAAACTATCTCCATTTATGCTAAGAAAATCAAGAACATACATCACATCCTCTTCCTGCTGAACTGTAAAAGAAAAATGTCTAACTTCCTTTAAAACCCTAACTTTCTTTCTCTAACCTTTTTCTCTACCTTCTAACCTGTCTAACTCTTCTCTAAAACTTACTTTCTAACCTTTACAAAAGAGGCGAAACACCATATATATAAAATGCGTCAGATGTGTCGGTCTAGTTTAGGGTTTACAAAAATAAGTCAGTCACAGAACACGTTAGCCCTAGAAGAGTTTGAAACGAAGTCAAACATGCATTAAATGCAAGGGCACCGACCAGAGGCAAGAAATGGACCAAAACATGTGAAGAAGAGGCAAAGAGAAATGATGAGGAAGCATGACTTTTGACACAGCTTTGCATTAACTGCTTCCCCCACATCGCCCATACCTTGCTCCATTCTGGCCTTCGTCACCAAGAAAGTCCTTTGCAAGCTGTCTACAAGTGGCATAGGAAAAATCCTAGTCTACCATTTAATAGCATTGATATTATTCTTCAGATCTATCCCATTGTATTGTTCTAGTCTCCCTTGATGGATAGATATTCATTGATGATTGCACTGCAGGTCGCTGCATCATCCAACTAGTGTCCAGTTATTGTATCCCATAATAGCCCTAATCCTCTATAACAGGGTGTTCAATACTCGAGGTCTTGAAACCTCAAACCAGGCTGATGTCATCTTGCTCTCAGGAATCCTACTCTTCACGTACAGCTTCATTCTTTCTGCCTCAGAGATGGATGATCCCTTTGTGTCTCTCTTAGCCCTTTCTAGTTGTTGCCTTGCTAGACTCAGCCTGCATTCATTAAACACCAATGTGAGAATCCAATTGTTGACAACATTCCATCAAAGTGTTAGCTCAAAAATCATGATAAAACTATTAAATCAACCCTTAAGCATCAACACTGAAAAGTTCAGGATTTCGAGCTAACCGGGGAAAACTTGCCTGTGAGGAATTTCGGAAAATTTTGACCCAAGCAGATTCTCACGATGAGGCACCAACTAGATCAACAATAGATCATTAAAATGAATAAAATTAGCATACAACAATGAAATTCATCAAGCTAACACATGGAAACATAAGAATTCATCATTAGATTCATCAATTTTATTCAATTTCTTAAATTCCACAAAGCATAGCAGAGAATTTAGAAAAATTCGGCCGAACCGGAATTTCATAGACGACCCAAAACTCTGAACTCATAACACACTTCCGGGAAGATGAAGGAATCTGGGAAAATTTGGCTAGGCAGGAATATCCTGAGGTCGACAGTAAACCCGAAAACAAGCCACGAAACCTCTCAAATTGACCAAAGGTCATAAATTTGAGGACCCTGGGCATGAAAATTGCTTAACACGAGCCTCCTATAGATCTTCGAATCTTAGGCTCAATCGAAAGCAGATCAAGATGAAATGGTGACACCCTAGGCATGAAACCCTAGATTTTCCATGAACGCATAGGGCAAGCCATGAAATTCCCAAACACACAGGACCTCAAACTCCAAGCAAGACCATAACATTTTAAAGCACAACAAGATTGAACATCCAACTCAGGAGAACACAAATGATAAAGAAAAATGGCACAAAGCTCCAAAAATCAACCAAACTCAAAAACCCAATGGCCAGACAGAAATCCAAAAAAATTTGACCTAGGCGGAATTCCACGAAGGCTAGAAATTTCTGAACTACAGTGAAAAATAGACCGAGACGAACTTCAAGTGCAATCTGAGAAAATTCAGATGGGGTAGACAAATCAGGAAAATCCGACTAGGTCAGAAAATCCCGAACCAGGGTAAAAACCCGAACTTGGCCCAAAACTTAAGATTTTCAATATGCAACCTAGGGAAAACACTTGGGCAAGCAAGATAAATATATTAAGCACACGCAAAGGCAAAGAAAAACCTCAAAATCGAAGGGGGCGAAACACAAAGAGCGAAAGCAAAAGAGGGGGTCTCAAATTTAATCAAATTTAAAATGGGGTGGTTATGCAAGGCATAACAAGATTGGTTTGATGATAACCTAAGTCTAGAATGTTTATGTGTCTAAAGTTTCAAGGTTGTTTGTGAAGTGGGATCTTCAAATGTGTTTTGAGATGGATGAGATGTTTGACCCAAATGTGTTAACCTAAAAGGGACCTTTTTTTACAAGACCGAGGTAGTGAAAAACATGCTTTACCCCTAAAGTGATAAACTAAATGTTTGGATAATAGAACTTGGATTCAATGTTTCAAAATATATTTCTTTGTTTCACTTTGTAGCTTGGCAGTCAATGTGTTTAAAAATAAGCCCATTGTGTGGTGTGTTCAATTTTGAGTTAAGCTTTGATTAGTGAGATTGCTTTATTACCACATCAAGATGTCTTAATTAAGTTCAATCTAAAATGTCTATGACTGAGCAACTTTCATTCCAAAAAGTCCAATATGTGAAAATCAAGAAGCTGAAGCCATAGTCCCCTATGTTGACTTTGGAATGTGTGAATTGAGATATAAGCCCAAATATTTAGAAGCCTCTAAGGAAAAATCCTTAGGGACAAGCAACAATATAGGGCTTTTCAAATGTATTCACACTAATTCTGGAAAGGGTTTGAAATTTGAAGAACATGTTGATATTTGTTTGAATTGTTTTTGGAACCAAGCAATGTGTCAAAATGACTCAACAAGAACAAGAAATAACAACCTAATAGATTAGGTACATACTTCTTGGTAGGCTTACCTCATCCCCTAAGGATGATGTAATCCATAAAGATGGAGTGGACAAAGAGGCTATGTCAAGGAAATGTATCATCTTGACACACCAAGCAAAAGAGTCCCTTCCCTATTTTCTTTATTACCTCAACCAAAAACTAGATGTGGTAACTTCTAGGAGTGGTGCGCCTTCTATGCACTACTTCAAAGTACATTTCATAAAACAAGGATAGGTTGCTAAGACAAAGTGCTTAATGACAACCATGAATACTAAGATGTATAAATCATCTGTAAGCCACTAAAGGCTTTAGCCGTTCCTACCCAACCCTTATGTTTGGACGAGGATGAGGCATAGTATGTTATTCCCACCATAGATTGAAGCTACTTTCTTTAGATTTCTCAACCTTTATATAGCCCACCGATAAACGTGTTTTTTTAAGAGTCGCTTATATGAGTTCTCCATTATAGGATGTGTCTCATTAGCATGCCCTTATCTAAAAAATACAAGAAAAATGCTATTTCTCTTCACCAAGATCGCACAAAGCACAAGGGAAGAGGATACATAGCAAGTTCTTGGGGTGACCAAAAAAATTTGTGAAGTTGGAGTTTTTCTCTTCACCCAAGATCACACAAAGTGCAAGGGGAGTGGATACACACTAGAAGTTCACACAAGCAAAGTATTCATGCAATACACTAATTATTTTTAAATCCTCAAAGACAATGATGACTTCATTTCAAATAGAACCAAACTAAAGTATGAAGTTGTATTTTTTCAATTTTAACCAACATTACAATGTTGAGGATGTATGGGTTCAATTTTAACCAACTTTAAAAGATTGTAGCATTGTAAATTTTAAACCCAATTAAAAGTTAGTTGTCCTAAAACATGAAATTAAGTAGCATATGATGGGTTATATCATCCCATAAGTGTTGAAAACACTTTTACAATATATGGTCAAGTGATAATATGCTTATTTAATTCAAGATTTCACTCCTTTTCCAAATCTCCGGAATCAATTAGCCTCACAAAAAAAACCAAAAGTGAGTTGACTAGAGAGTGGATTAAATTGAAAAATCAAGGAAAACATTAAAATCTAGCCCGTTGTTTTACCTTGCAAAAGCATTGCTAGACAACAAAGGCATCGCTCTGGTAAACAGCAAAAGAGTCATTCCACAAAAGTGCCACTATAATGCAAAATTGTCGCTCTGGTGAAAAGAAAAAATAGTTATCTATTGTATTTCTCGAAAAACCTGTGAGGTCAAAAGTGACTCTATAAAAAAATTCAAAAGCGTTGACATAAAGCAAAAGCGTCGCAGAATTTCAAAAGTGACTGACTTTCAAAAGAATCGTTGTTCCTCAAAAGTGTTGCTTTGGTAAAAAAGAAAAAGCATCGCGCTACTTGTAAACTAGAAATCATGGGAAACTCAAGAGAAATTCATCAAATTTGGTTAGCTTTTCCCTTCTTCTAGCACCAAAATGTGACTATAATCATAACATGACCTAAATCTACTAGATTCATACAAAATTAAGCTAGATTTAGTTAGTTAAGCTATAATCCCAATGAAATTATTGAAAGCTTCAAACCAAGCAACCATTAAACAAAACATGAAATAAACCATAAATGCATAAAGGAAACCTAATTTAAACCTCCAAACCTCATCCCTTTGGGGGATTTGTGTTGCATAAGACGTGAAATGACAACCCTTTCCTAATCCCTAGATGGAAACAAGCTCAAAGATGGTAGCCATTGATGAAAACTAAGCTAAGATGATGCTAAAATGGATGTAAAATTGAATTAAGATGATGCTAAAATGTTAAAGATGCTCATAAAGATTGATCTAAATTTCACTATAGTAACTTTGCTCTAAAAATTGGATCCCTATTTCATAGAACAAAGGTTTATTTATAGGTAAAATTGTTAAACCAATGGTCAAGATTGATTAGCTTAATCAAGGGATAAAAATCAATGAGAGGATTAGGCATGGATTAAGGATTCCAATCCATGGTCAAGGTTGAAATTTGACAAGGATTAAACAATTTAATCAATGGTCCCAATTTTCTCTCAACAAAAACACTTCCTAAAAATTAGGAAGTTGTTAAAGATATTTTCAAATTTGGAGGAATGTGCAAAAGAGGAATATTCCATGGGAATATTCCCTTTTGGAGAAATGTGAAAAGGAAGAATATTCCATGGGAATATTCCCTTGCAAGTGGGAGGGTGAGGAAAATTAGGAATTAGATAATTAAAATAATGTTTTAATTGTGAAAATTAGAGGAAATTAGGATTATCATTAAATAATTAATTTATTTAATGAAAGGAGGTAAGTGACATTTAATTCAATAATTTAGATTATTTAATTAAATGAGAGGACATAAGGGGTTTTAATTTAAATAATTTGCATGTTATCCAATTAAATAAGATGGAAAGTTAGTGTGAAAGGGGGTGAATTAACCTAATGAAATTAATTATCAGATTAATAGATGAGAATGATGCATTTAATTAAATAACTAGGATTATTTAATTAAACAGTAAAAAAAGGGTGAATTCAGGAAGAAATGGTGTTAGTCATTAGATTCAAATGTGTAATATCAGTCAAGACAATTTTAAGTGTCTACAACATGTATATTATGTTTTTTGTAAAATCAAAGCATCAAACAACTAGGTCAACTCACATTTTAAAGATCCTTTGGCAGATTGACATATTTTTCTGAAAGTGTGGTGCCTTTACACAAACTAACACTTCCATTTTTACCAAAATGATGCTTTTTTTTGCACATCGACACCTTTGCACATAGCAACTCATTTGCCAAGGTAAACAAAAAAAAAATAGCGATGCCTTGTTTGGACAGTCCAATGCTTCTGTCAAACATCAACACCTTTGCAAATACCGATGCCTTTGTAGAACAATAAAGTGACACCTTTGTTAAAATTGGAAAACAGCAGCCTTCAACAAATTATCTAATTTTAGCTTTTGGTTCTCAAACACCAAATTGGTTCAAGTTAATGCAAAAACGAATTTGGTTCACAAATGTAAGTCAAAATGAAAAAAAAAATTATGTTCTTTATCATCTTGATCTCGTCAAAAACACCTTTTAGGCTCTCAATTAGGATCAAACATCAAACCTGTTGGAATAACAAGGACATACAACTAAGAGGGGGGTGAATCAGTTGTCACAAAATATTTAAACTTTTCAAACTTAACTTAACTTAATCACAGATCTGATGAATGAACAATAAGCCATGAACCATCAGCACATCAGAAACATAGAGAACACCAAGATTTTTACGTGGAAACCCTGTTAGGGGAAAAACCACGGTGGATGTTAGTCCACAATTTTATAACCTGTTAAAAGTATAAAGAAGAATAATGGGAATGCACATGCATTCAGGAACACTGCCTAGAGCTCACTGCTCAAATACAAGAGGGCTCACTGCCCAAAGAAGACACACTGTCTTACAGAAATTCAGATTAGATCCATAGGGTATAAACTGAGAAAATAGCTTCTACAAAATCCTGATTATAGTTCCAGTTAAGCACAGAAACACTCCTTCACACTTTGCTCAAACTTCTTCACACTCTGTTCTGTAATCGAATGATTAGATCACTATTCACACATTTTCTCTTCCTCTACTCTCACACACACTTATGCACACTTCACTTTGCTCAAACAGTCACTCTTATATATCTGCAACATGGATTTGCATCAACAACTTCGTCGGCCAAAATAGAATATGAAATATAAAACATATACACAATGTCGACCCAAATTTACAAATAAATTTTCAATGTGAATCGAATACCATAGGCCAATATTATATTGTGGCCCAAAACAACATCCTCGAGCATGCCAAACATTCAAATTTTAATCTCCAAGGATCCACAACACGTTATAACCATCATGTCGGCCAAGAACATAAAAACGCGAACACACTAGAGAAAAATCACCGAAAATGAACACACTGATCAACACGGGCGTGTAACAAAGATAGAGTATGATCTAGAAGCATCCACAAGCATCAAGAGACACTAGAGAATCATCCACAACAACTGAACTCACAGAAACCACTTGATCTTCATTCAAGAACACGAACTGAAGTAGCAAAAAAACTATCAGAATACAAATCTTCATAACTTTCTCAAAACTTCACGCGGACCTCTAAAACTTCTGGTGGATAAACTAGATACACTCAACAAGAAACCCTTTAATCCACAATGATTGATCACCAATGTATTGATCACACCGATAGACTGATCTTCACTTCTCCATTGACAACTTGTAGCACTTCTTATTACAATTTTCTCAATATCCTTGACATATATAGCCTTCAATACATCAATGCTAATAGTGTTGACATCAATGACAACCACATATTAGCAACACAACCACAACATCCAACAAAACCATCAAAACAACTCACTCCAAACAACAACTTGAAATTTTGACACAAATCTCTTAGACTTACATTTTTCACCCTATAGACATTTCGCTTCATGTTTGGAAACAAACTATTTCTAAGAATTTAGTGGAATTGGTAAAACATCATTTTGGACCAACTCACCTTGGAGTCACAAGTCTACTCCCAAGGTTCACAAGTTCATCATCAAAAAAATCAAACACATCTAAAAACTTGAGTCTAGAATCTTATCAAAATTGGAAAGCTTCATAGCTTACACCTATTCATAAAATCATCCATTAGTGGTCCTAAACCTATTAAAAGTTCTTTATTAGAGAAATTTGAAGCAACTAAGGAATTTAACCAAAATCATTTACATCAAACATATCCTAGGGTTGACACAATTTTATGGTCACAACAAGGTCACAATGCAAAAGAAAATGGAAAATGGAAACGAATCCTAGTATTCCAAACATGACTACAACAAAGAGTGCTAGTTCTAGTGAACCAATCTTTGGGATGCCCAATTTTAATCCTAGAGGTTGTACAATTCTAAATAACAATCAAGCACCCCCTCAACCATCTCAAGAAACAAGGGTTCACATAGAAGACATCACCAATAACCCTTAAGAATTTACCACCAAATAATTACTAGAGATGGAACAAGATCCATGACTTACATCATAAACACAATGTTGAATTTTCATCCAATTCAATACATTCTCAAACTTGCACAAGGAGGTGCAAAAATTTCCCAAAATTTTGATGTGAATACACTAAGGGAACAACCATCTACAAACATTTTTTCCATGAATCGTCCTCCTCAAAGTGAACCTTTGGTCCATAATATTACACAAATAATGCCAAAATCATCCTAATCAAATTTACCAAGTCAACCAACGGTCACTAGGATGGATTCAACAAACCTTACCAATCAACATGGAAATCAATTGGGTCAAAATCTAGGAAATTACACAAATTTTGGAATTCAAAACACTAGCATCACTCAAAAAACCAATATTCCACCCACATTCCATGCTTAAAACACCCACATTTCATGCTCAAAACACCAATGTCCCATTTACATCTAATGCTCAAAAATGTTCACGCCAATCTTCCTAGTGTTCAAAATCATCAAGGTCAAGGTTCTCAAAACCAAGTGAATCCTCAACATCAAGGGAATTCCCAAACATCAAGTAAATCCTCAACAAAATCAAGGTCATCAACAAGTGTCACAACAATATTAAGGGTCTTAAAATCAAGTGAAACCTCAACAAAATCAAGTGTATCAACATCAAGTGAATCCCCAAAAATATCAAGGTTCTCAAAAACATCACGTTCCTCCACAACATCAAATTTTGTAACATCTAATATCTCAACAACATTAAGTACCCCAATATCAAAGTCAAGCTTTACTACATCAAAATCAAAATCTGTCAAATCAGAGTTCACATCAAATGTCACAAAACCAAATCCCACAATATTAGCAATATCAAGCTTATCAAGTTCATCATAAAAGCATGCCTTCATCACAACAACATCAATCACTCTCTCATAGCACCATTTCACAAAGCCAATACATCCCACAAAATCAATATCTCCCACCAAATTAAAAAATCATTCTACCTTGACAACACCTCATCCCATCTCCTCAAATACATCAAGCTATTGCTCAACAACAAGATTTTGTACAACAACAAGGATTACAAGCACAAAAATCATTACAAACCCAACAACAACAATATTCTCAACAATAATTTCTTGTTCAACAACAACATCAATAAAGTTTGCAATGGAATTATCAACAATAGTAATGCACAAGTGCTCAACCAAATGTCACATCTCAACATCAATATGGAGCATACAACACACCACCACATTCATCACCCATAAATCCACAATATCAATCCAACCCCCAATTCACCCCATACAACACATATAACACCAACACATCATCATATCAAAATCCAAATTATAGCTCATCTACCATCCCACAATACAATGTGTATGTTGCACCATTGAACAATCCTCAAGATGACATATCTTCTCAAATACAAAAATTAACACAAAAAATCTAGGACATTCAAGTGGGAAAGACTAAAAAGTCCTATGGGGTCCAATATTTATGTCCTTATCCATTTGATCAAAGCATCACAATGATACTATTTCCCCCAAATTTTGAGATACCTAAATTTGAAAAATACAAGGGACGTGGTAATCTAGAAGAGCATATTAGATATTTCAATGTTGTATGTATGGAAGTATCATACAATGATTCATACCATATGCATCTCTTCCCAATAATTTTGGGAGGGCAAGCCATAGAGTGGTTTTCACACCTACCTTTGAGAATCAAAACGTTTCAAGAGATTATAGATCAATTTGTAGCTCATTTCTCCTACAACATTGATGCAGACGTAACCTTGGAGGAACTCTATACCCTTAAATAGAACAAGGGGGGAAGCATTTGCATCATTTTAACACTGATGGATAAATAAGGCAAGCAAGTGTAAATGGCCCATACTTGAGAGGCAACAAGTAGAAATCATTGCAAGAAACGTAGATACCGATTTATGCTTCCAACTATGAATAC
Organism: Sequoia sempervirens; assembly: GCA_007258455.2. Lineage (NCBI taxonomy): Eukaryota > Viridiplantae > Streptophyta > Pinopsida > Cupressales > Cupressaceae > Sequoia > Sequoia sempervirens. The sequence continues at coordinate 46,330,748 of VDFB02105785.1, forward strand.
AATGTGTGTCAACATTTGAAGAACTCATATCCAAAGGGCTAAATATTGAGAGGGTCCTCATCGCAAAGGGAGCAATACAAATTTACAAGGATAATAGACCATTTTCTAGTTCTAGTGACAAACCCCATATATGGGCCAAGAACAAGAACATTACTAATGATGGTGTAGTTGATGTGAAAGTTATGATAAACACTCCACCAAAAGAAAATACACAACAACAAAAACAATCAACAAACTGTTAATAGTTCCAATCCCCCAAGAGGACCACCACCTAAGCAAAACAATTACCCACCACGATGCAAGTATACACCCTTGGGGGAGCCTATTGAAATGGTCCTACACAAACTGATTCAATCAAACCTAATCACACTCCCGAATTTTAGACAGTATGATGAACCTCAAGTCAAAATTTTGTGGTATAAATATGAAGATCATTGTGAGTTTCACCGAGCCAAAGGATATAAGACATTGAATTGTATGAGACTATTTAGAATTTTATCCAAGACCTTATTGATCAAGGTTAGGTGAGTAATGATCAACAACTTGGAAATAGTAATCTTGGAATATACAAGACACTGATGCTTGATCACAACAAAGGTAATGATGTTGAAAAGGGAAAACTCTATAACCAAGTCAATTACACCTATGATAATGTTGTAGGAGTATGTAACCATCAAATATCTATAATCATGATAAAAGGACCTACTGTTGAGTGTGGAGTCACCACATGAAGAGGGAAAGTAACCAATCAAGGAGCCCCTTTGCAACCTAGAACCCCATTAAGGTAAAATCCCATAGATTATTGTCTCCTGGATCAACTTAAGAAAACCCCCACTCAGATCTCCATATTAGAACTTCTAAAAATCTCTCCAGCCTATAAGGACATCCTAGAGAATGCCCTTTTGTCATTGTCCATACCCACTGCTATCAATACTAATAAATTAAAAGCTATGGTTGGACACATCATGTCCACCCATCCACTCACATTTTCTAAAAAAGACCACCCATCACAGTCATCTCATAACCATGCATTACACCTTGAGGCCTATGTCCACAAGAACAAAGTCAAAAGAGTCTTGGTAGATGGAGGTGGGCCTAAATATTTGTACCCTTCAACTAATAAAGAACCTGGTCTATTTTGAAGATGTGATTGCAAAAGAAAAAGGTGTCACCATTCAAGCCTATGATGATAATGAATGGAGTTTAGTGGGAACAATCACGATACCTATACAAGTAGGACCAACCATTGCAGATTCCACATGTCAAGTCCTAGATCTTGACTTACTTAATAACATCCTTCTTGGTCAACCATGGATTCATGTCATGTGATCCATAGCATCAACATATCACCAATGTATCAAATTTCCATATGATAACAAAGAGGTAACCATCCATGGTGATCCAGAGCCTTTTTACTATTGAAAAATTATGGAGGAAAAGTATTACATGGTGCTACAGGTACCGAATAATTATGAAGTTCTCATACCCTCATCCTATATCAACCTATCCATGTTAGCATTTGAATCCAAGTCATCAACACTGCAAAATATCTCAGAGATCAAGGTGCTCATCAAGGACAATGGTTGTGGGGATTACAACCTGAAGGACTCTTTTGTTGTAGGAGAACTACCACTTTCTCCTAGATCTTATGGTAAACCTCAACACATTGACAAGGTGACTAAGACAATCAAAATAGCATCAAACACCTTCACAAAGTGGGGAGATCTAAATAAGGAAGTCATAGATGAAGACACCACATCAAAATGGATATATCAAAATTGAAAAGAAGAGCCCCCTCTTCCCACGGATAGCAACAACAAAGGGCTCCAACTAATGAAAGGCATGTGATACACTAAAGACAAAAAACTTGGTCTAAATCAGCATGGCTTGTGTGAACCTATCATCCCTGAGAAATTTCCAAAGAATCTTGGTCTTGGATACACCTCGAGCAAAGGTGCAGCCCTTCTTAGCAAGGGAACTTCAATTAAGGAAGTTGAATCTTCCTCTTGGTTAAATATATTGAATAACGAAGACATCAATGACTTCCCCTTTGACATCATAGACCTATTGAAGATACCTCCATTTTCATTATCACCACAACATCCTTTGTATCCTCTAGCCAAAATATTGAATTGAGATTTATTTATCATCAACTCATCTACTGGGAGCAACAAAAACTGCCAATTCTTGATTCATTCGAAAATGATGAGGCTATCTCTGAATTTATGGGGCTTTGAGACCACATACCATTTGGAGATCACAAAGAAAGATTTGACATTGAGATAGACACACAAGCATACTATGGTGGTATGATTGAATCCCTCACTTGAAAAATTGAAAATTTGAGAATCAATACTTGATCTCCAAGTGAAAACCACATTGTGGCACTTTTTGATCATAAAATAATAAAAGTAAAGGATGCATTCGATGATGAAAACCTATTTGAGGTGCCTAAGGATGAGGGATTAAACCTTCCTAGTATTATGATGGATTGGTAAAAAACAATAGTAATTGTAGAGGCATCAAGCCACCAAATGTAGGAACAAATGAAGCACCATAGGTCACATTTTATGCCTCCTCACTAGATGATGAGGAACAAAAGAACTTGGAAACTTTCCTTAGAGAATGAAAAATGAAATTTTATTGGTCCTACGCAAAGATGTTAGGGCTAGACACATCATTGGTCACACATCATCTCACAGTACATCCTCAAGAGAAGCTAATGAAGCAAAAGTTGAGAAAAATGCATCTAAAAATCGCATTGTTGGTCAAGGTGGAGTTACAAAAGCTTCTTGATGTAGGGTTCATACAACCAATCGATTATCTTGAGTGGGTTTCCAACCTAGTATTAGTCTCCAAACCCACTGGGGGCATCAAGATATGCACAAACTTTAGAGATTTAAATAAGGCATGTACCAAGGATGACTTCTCACTTTCCAACATAGATATCATTATGGATCTGATAGCTGGCCATGAAATTCTTTCTCTCATGGATGGATTCTCAGGTTATAACCAAATAATGATAACCAAGGATGATCAATGTAAGACAACATTCACATGTATGTGTGGAACTTATTGCTATAATATAATATTGTTTGGTCTCAAGAATGTTGAAGTGACCTATCAAAGAGTGATGACCTTAATATTTCATGACATGATCCATAATACCTTAGAGGAATATGTAGATGACATGCTATCCAAATCATTAACAAGGAAGGAACATTTGGCATATGGTGTAGCTCATGTTGGTGTGCGAATGCTGGTTATGTATGCCCACAAAGCTAGATTTAACTGGACATGCCAATCACGACCGACATCATTTACTGTCTTCTTCAATATCTTCAAGATTGTTTTGTTTGAAGCTTATGCTTGACCATTTCCTTGTGGATAGTAAGGTGTAGAGAACCTGTGTTGGATGTGAAATCTTTCACAAAGTTTGTCAACATCCTGATTCTTGAAAGGCCTCCCATTATCAGTGATGATAGAATTAGGAATTCCATATCGACAGATGATATAATTTAGGATAAATGAAGAGATTTGTTTACTGGTCACAGTCATCAAAGGCAGCTTCGATCCATTTTGTAAAATACTTTGTAGCTATGATGATAAATTTATGCCCATTTGATGATGAAGGATGAATTTTTCCAACAAGATCTAGTCCCCACTGAGAAAAAGGCCATGTCGGAGTGAAAGGCTGCAGTTCCTGTGTAGGTGCATGAATAAGATTCCCATGGATTTGGCATTTAGAACACTTCTTGACAAAATTAAAAGATTCTCTCTCCATGGTAGTCCAATAATATCCCATTCTAACAAGTTTCTTGGCTAAGGTTAAACCACTTGAATGAGTTCCACAAATACCACCATGAACCTCTTGTAAGGCTTTTTCAGATTCGTCACGTTCAAGACATCGAAGGAGTGTACCATCAAGACCACGTCGGTAAAGGATATTGGCGATCAAGGTATAGCGCGATGATTGGCATATGAAATTCCTTTTTTGGTTTTGGGATAAGTCTGGAGGTAAGATGGTATTTTTCAGATAGGTATAAATCTTGCCATATAAAGGTGAATCAGAATTGGTTAAATGGCATATGACTCGGGTCTTAGGATTATCATAGGCGGGAGAAAACAATTGTTCCACCAAGAATTCGTACCGTGTTTGATTTTTTGATAATTGTAACAAGGAAGCAATTGTAGCCATTGCATCTGCGGCTTTATTATCAGTCCTTGAGATTTGTAAAAACTTGATTGCCACAAAATACTTTTTAAAATCATCCACCATGTTCTTGTAAGGTAGCAGCTTATCATCTTTAGTTTGATAATCATCATTGATTTGATTAATGACAAGTTGCTTATCATCTTTAGTCTAATAATCATCATTGATTTGATTAATGACAAGTTGTGAATCACCATAGACTTGCAACTCTATAATCCGCTAGTCCAATGCTATCTTTATTCCTGTGAGCAATGCCTCATATTCAGCTATGTTATTTGTGCAGGGAAACATCAACCGATATGATTTTGGAATAGTATGTCCTTCAGGTGTAACAAAAAGAATCCCTGCCCCCAAGCCATGTTGCGTGTAAGATCCATCAAAGTACAATGTCCATGATTTCTTAATTGTTACTGTGAAGACATTTGCATCAGGAAATTCAATGTGCATTGGATTTTCTTCTAGTAAAGGTGCTTCGGCCAACTGATCTACTATGACCTGTCCTTTTATAGCTCTTCAATCTACATAGTGAATGTCAAACTCACTTAAGATCATTACCCATTTTGCAAGTCTTCCTGTTAAGGTAGCTTTGCTTAAGAGATATTTTAATGGATCGATTTTGGTTATCAACTTAACTGTATGAGCCAACATATAGTGTTGCAACTTTTGGGAAGCAAACACTACTGCTAGGAAAGCTTTTTCAATGAAAGTGTAGTTTAGTTCATGACTTGTTAATGTTTTGCTAATATAGTATATTGCTCTTTCTTTGCCTGTAGAATCCTCGTGTGCAAGTAAGGCTCCCAAAGATACTTATGTTGCTAAAATATAGAGTATGAGGGGCTCTCCTGGAATTGGTGGAATTAGGACTGGTGGATTCATAAGATATTGCTTGATCTAATTGAATGTTGCTTCACACTTTTCCTCCCATTTGAATGGGACATTTTTATGTAATAGATGTGTAAATGGTAAGCTTTTGTCTGCCAGTTGAGCTATAAATCTCCTGATGGATTGTAGTCGTCCTTGCAGTGATCGAAGCTGACTGATATTTTGTGGTGGCGGCATGTCCATTATAGCTTGAAATTTTTCTGGATCAACCTCTATGCCCTTTTATGAAACAATGTATCCAAGGAGTTTTCCAGATTTAACGCCAAAGACACATTTCTTTGGATTGAGTCGAACATTGAACTTCTCCATTCTAATAAAGATCTTTGACAAGATTTCAAGATGTCCTTCTCTTGTGTTGGATTTGGCCAATAAGTCATCCACATAATCTTCCATGAAGGTGTGCATCATGTCATGGAAAATGGTTGTCATTGCTCTTTGATAGGTCGCTCCTGCATTCTTAAGCCCAAATGGCATGGCATTCCAACAATAGGTACCCCAAGGGCATGTGAACGCTGTTTTATCTTGATCCTCTGGTGCAATCTTTATCTGGTTATATCCTAAAAATCAATCCATTAATGAATACATTGCATGGCCAGCAGTTAAATCAACAATCATATCTATGTTTGGCAAAGGGAAGTCATCTTTAGGACATGCTTTGTTCAAATATCTGAAATCCATACAAATTCTAATCCTTCCATCTGGCTTTGAAACAGGTACAATATTGGAGATCCATTCTGCATAGTCAATAGTCCGAATGAATCCAACATCTAAAAGCTTCTTTAACTCTTCTTTAACCAATAATGCAACATGTGGATGCATTTTCCTGAGTTTTTGCTTCACAGGTTTTTCCCCTTCGTTTATAGATAAATGATGCATTATCAGATTAGGATCTAACCCTGGCATATCAGCATATGACCAAGTGAAGTTGATTTGATTCTAATTCAAAAACTCCATGAATTTCAGTACTTCTTCTACTGTTAATGATGCTGCAAGTTGCAAGATTTTTGGCTGCTCTGCTGTACTTATGTTGATTGATTTTGTGGGCTCAATCAAAACAGAAGGTCTTTCTTGATAATGTTTGGGAAGAGTGTCAAGTTTCTCATCCTTCAGTTCCTCAAAAAAAATTTCACTGTCGGATTCACTCTTTATTTTTCTCTTGTTGTGATCTACCACTGCCATTTTTCGGTTTTCACCGATAGATCCATCTTTTATTTCATTTATTTTGCAGCTAAGAGACTTGACACCCTCCCTATCAAAATCTTGAGTATGAGATTCTTCATGGAACAATTGTTTTCTTGATTAGATGAACAAAGGAAATTTATAATATCCTCATCATCATGGAATGTAGGGATATGGATAGGTGCATCATTGTCCCAATCAATAAGTTCCGGATAGACTAAAGGCATGGAATCATTAGGTTGGGTAAGGTCTTGAGCTGTCAAAGTCATGATACAGTTGTCATTTTCATGATGGACAAGGTCTATAATGGTATTCTCCTGTTGATTATCAATCTCGTTAAAATTTGAATCGTCCTCACTTGAGTCATGATCGCTTTGTAAAACATAATCAAGTGGAGGCCTTGAGCCCTCCCCTTGTAAGAATGTGGGTTCGAATTTGTGTATGACATCCACCCTTTTCTCTGTTAAGAATGTATCATCAAAGACATCATCCCATTCGTATTCATTGGAATCAGTTTTTGAACTATTCTGCAATTGGAAAATTGATCCATAAAATTTTTGTAGAGTGACATCTTCATGGTGTTTATCTGAAATTGATTCTCCTTCATGAGTTTGTTGTACTCGCTGTGAAGTTGACTCTTTTGTATCCTTACCATATCCAAGTCCTGTTTTATCTTTTGGATGTATTGAAATAGGTTGAATTGGCTCAATGATTCCTTCTTTTCTTTTTCCTATAGGATCATTTCCTTCATAGCCCATTCTTTACATGATAGTATACCCTTTACCATATTGTTCGGTAGGTAACTTGATGTGTAAGAGATATTCATCTTCATCTTTGTATAGCCAGCTTAGGATGTCCCTATCTTCGGCTTCTTCCTCAGTAGTGTTAGCTTTAATGAATTTTCCATCAAACTTTGTGATTGGCACAGAAGCTTGGGATGTAGAGGCTTTTGCAATCTTTTGTTTTGATAGAGTCAGCTGACCATATGACCTCGGAGGAGGTAAGCTAGAAAGGGATAGCGAATATTCACCTACTCCTTTGTCTTTTAAATGTAGCTTGGTGTCAAGATTCTTTGTTAATTCTTGCAATTGGCCTTGTAGATTGGAAGAAGTAGTAAAAGCCTCCCTTTTATGCAGCACAAAGGCAGCTTGAGTTGCTCGAAGATTTGAAAAAGTTTGGGTGCTATTGTAGTCAGCTTGTATAGTCATTTCTTGTCCATCATATGGAAACTTGAGGCATTGATGATACGTTGATGGTACTGCCTGCATATCATGAATCCATGGATGACCCAAAAGTATATTATAGGAAAGATCACGATCTAGAACCTGACAAAAGATATTTTTCACCACAGGTCCCACTCTGATAGGTAGCATTATTAGTCCTTTAGAAGCTCTTTCTTCATCATCATATGCCTTGATATTTATTTTCCTTCGTGGATCAATGGAATTTTCTGATATTCCTAAGGCATGTATTAGCTTTAAGGTACAAATGTTTAAACCGGCTCCTCCATCTATCAAGACACGTATGATTCGATGTTTATGGATCATGACTTCAAGATAAAGTGATGAATTATGCGGATGTGTCATGGAGGAATCATCTTTTTCGAAAAATGAAAGATAAGTGGGGGAAGACAAATGTCCCACCATGGCTTGAAATTTATTTACATCCATATCAGTGTCAACAGTTGTGTTTACAAGAGCTTCTTCTAAAATATTCTTGTGTACGGGAGATATTTTGAGAAGTTCAAGGATGGAAATTTGAGCTGATGTTTTTCTCAATTGATCAACTAGATTATAATTACTTGGAGGGGAAATAGCTGCTTTAGATGAACTTCCTTTTAAGATAACTTTTGCTTGTCCTCTCGTAGTCACATTAACCTGTTGATATTCTTGTTTTTCCTTGATTTTGATAACATTAATCTGTTGATCATCTGCATAGATGTGACGAATTATGTTGTCTTCAACACTATTTATGCTTTTCGCTTTGGTATCAGATGTTTCCCCCTTTTGATAGTTTGGTAAAGGATCTTTGAATGCTTGATGATCGTCGTTGGTATGATGTCCTTCAATTTTGATGGTGTCCATTATCAATTAAATCTTGTACTAGATTTCGCAAGGCTTGACAGATATTTGTTCTATGACCTTTACATGGATGATAATTGCAATAATATGAGTCATTCCATGATGGTGGTTTGAATCGTGGCTCAAAATATCTTTGTGGTGGTAAGGTGATAACCTTATTATCGAGAAGCTCCTTGAGAGCAGACTCAAGAGATTGACCCAAAGTGGTAAAATTCCGTCGATTTGAAAAGAAAGGAGGTCTTGGTGGATTTGATGTTTGGGTATTGCCAAGATTGTTATTGAAATTACCACGATTATCCTTGGTGTTTTGATTGGTCATGTTTTCTTGGGTGGATTTTTTTCCTTGTTGATTGTTGTTTCCTTGTTGGTTGGTATTTCCTTGTTGGTTGGTGTTTCCTTGTTGGTTGGTGTTTCCTTGTTGGTTGTTTCGTGGAGCACTTGATAGATTGAAGATAGATGATCTTGTTCGTATATTGTTTGCATCCACGATACCATCATTGACAACATTTTTATTTCTGTTCCAAAACCTTGTTTTATCATTGTTGTTATGGTTGGATGAACTTGGATTATCAAGTTTTATCACTCCTCTTTTGACTAAAGCCCCTTCAATGGTGATTGCATTTTCAATCAATTTTTCAAAGTTATGAGGACAATGAAGATTAAGCCTATAGCTTAATTCTTGATCTAGGCTATTGATGAAAATATCCATCTTTTCCTTTTCAGGAATAGGGCGGGAATATCGTGCAAACAATCTTCTCCATCTTTGCAAAAACATAGTGAAAGATTCCCCTACCTTTTGTTTCACTTTACAAAGATCAAGCATGGTTATCTGGTGTTGGATGTTGTAGGCGTATTGTGATATAACTGATTTATTAACTCCTCAAAGGTTTTGATGGGGGGAGTGATCTTGGAAAGCCACTCCATGGATTGTTCCACCCAAACTTCGTGGAAACAATCGCATTAAGTAGGTATCTTCATAAGCGAATTCTAGACTCATATTTCGGAAATATCTCACATGTTCAATGGGGTCAGTTTTTCCATTGTACCTATCAAATTTAGGGATTTCGTAATGTTTTGGAAAAGGGATCATTTGAAGACTCCTATCAAATGGATAAGGAGATATGTCATCCAAAACATACTTCTTTGTTGCACCCCCTTGCATTTCCCTTATTTGCCCTTGTAATTCTTTTATTTGTTGAGTAAGGGCACTAAAATCATTAGGAGGAGTTTCAGGATTCTCCTTAATCCCTTCTATATCAAAATCGGAAGGTAATTTAGCTCCTTGATTAGCTAATGAAAGAAAATATCTTTCTTTGTTTCGTTCTAAAATTCTTTCCATAAAAGTATGGAATTGGGGATCTTGTTCTGCTTCTTGAAGTTTTTCTTCTGTTATCTCTTCTATATGAAATGGATTCTCTTCCTTCTCACTATTATCACCCATTTTGCTTGTGGTACTTTCTCTTTCATCTTTTTCTATGTGCTTTCGAGATCTTGTGACAACAGACATAAGCTTTGCCCCAAATTCTACTAACTTTTGATCAAAAGAATGAAATAGTGCAATTTTTGATGGTTATGGAAGTCAGGATAGAAATGAAGATTATATGACTTAAAAGATTTCTAGTCTTTAGCTCATGTTTTTTCCCTAATTGAAAGGATGAAAATCCTGTTGGCGGGAATTTAAGCAAAAGATCAAGAAAAAATGATTTTTCACTTTATGAAGTTTTGATCGTAGCTTTGTAAAAGATGGATTTGTAAGGAATGCCTAATGTGATTGAGTTCTCTATTGCAAAAATTGATTTGGACGAGTAGAATATTCAATTGTAGGTTGGGGAATATAACAAAAACGAATACGCTGACTATGTTTGTGCCTTTGAGAAAGGGCTCTTCTTTGAAACAAAGCTTGTGAGTATAATGGTTCTACAACATAATCATCAGTGAAACCTCTAACACAGTCATGATATCGATGGATAAAGGTTCTATGTTTAAGTAAAACTTTTTGACTTTGGTACAAGAATCGTCTTTTCTTCAATAGTTTTTTGTAGCTAAGTGGCTTCTTTGGCTTTTTGATTCATTTGAGAATGGATTTCTTAACAAAGGTTGTGGATTTCCAATCTCTTAACATGAGGGTAATCAATGTAATTGTGAGTGTTGGATGATCTTTACTGAATTAATGTTTCGAAGACACATCAAGCAAGTTGTAGAATAGTTGTTTTTAAGTCCTATACTAAACATCAAGTGTATGATCAAAATGTTTTTCAAAAATTATTTTTACAAGTTTTACACATGACAGATAGTTCAAACAAACTCACTCTTAGTACTCAAGTAGGTCACCATAGTAATCAACAGCCCACATCTTAAAACTGCATCGACTCACACAGCCGTGTCACCCTTGAAAAGGCGCTCATGTTTTTGTATTTTCCAAGCGCGTACTCAGAGTGACGGAAGTGGATACCGGATCCTTTGAGCAAACGGTCCTTGGCAGTTATATGGTGAGTATCTTGGGGGTAGATTCTTCCCTCCCCTGCACTGTGATTATTATGATGTTCGGAAACTGACTTCGGTTAGATACTACACTAAGTTCATAGTAAGGGTTTCCGTTCGGTGCGGCAAATGATAGACTCCCTCGAGAGACCTCCCAACGTTTAGAACAAAGGCTTTGGGGATGGTTATCAATGCACACTACCATCGAATGGGATTTTCATCAACCATCCACATTTGATTAAAGTGGGTTGGAAAACTTGGCTTTAGTTGTTCCCACTTAGGTCGTTCTCGTAGGGTGAGTACTTTTTCCCACTACGGCAGGCCTTCTAAAAGGTATTATCAAAGCTTAAAATTGCATGAAATGAAATAGATGAGTTTGGCATTTTGATCACCCAGTTAAGGGGAGAGCATAGGCCTATCACCGTTTTAATCAAAGCAAACAAGAGTTCAATTTTAAGCCCAAATGAACAATTTTCTATGCTAGGTGAAGATATTGCTTCACAAAGACATGGAGTTCTTTTTAGTCCAAAATAGAAAATGAAGTGACTATCCTAGGATTGCTTGATTCCATTTAAGTGACTATCCTAGGATTGCTTAATTTTGAATTAGGTGACTATCCTAGGATTGATTCATTCCAATTAAATCTCTTACTGGCCGCGGTCGCGTCGGATCTAGTCAAATATTACTTTAAATTATAGATTATAATCACAGACTTAGAAAAATCTATGCTAGAAAAAAATGCGCTAAAACAGACATCAAGAGCACTATAGAATAAGTAACAGGCACTGCAGGATCATTAAAGGGTGTTGAGGAATCCCTGAAGAGCGTTATGGAATCACTGAAGGGCGCTATGGAATACTTAATGGGCACTGAGGAATCCCTAAGAGCTGAGGAATCACTGAAGAGCACTGAGGAATCACTGATGGGTGCTGAGGAATCACTGAAGGGTGCTATAACAGAGTTAAAGAGCGCTAAACTGGGTGTGAACTGCGTTGAAGCATGTTTAATGCGCTAATACGCTCTTTTAGCCGTAACCTATCAGAAAAACCTACGAAAAGATGTTAAAATTGGGGCAAGTGCCCCACGATGGGTGCCAAAAATGTGTGTGGGAAATGTTAGTATCAAAATAAGATAATAAAAACACACCAATGTAACATTAAACTAAAGAAAACTGAATAAAATGAAATCAAAAGGTTCAAACAAAGCTTCTTCAAAATCATTCCATTGTCCTCTATCTCCAGTGATTTGCTTGAAGCTGATGCTCTCAAATTGTGTAAGCAAAGCTTCTTAGAATGGCAACCTGTAGAATGAGTATGCAAAGGGAGAGTACTTCTCTATCCTATATGCTAGTGGAGTGAAATGTTGGTATACGGATATGCACAGGGGCTGTGGATTTTGGATGTTATTGAAACTAAGCTATGAGGATGATAGGCCATGATATGGATTGCTAATATGCTAAGCTATGCTATGCTATGATTCTAGAGGCTATGAATGCTAGAAGGTTGTGCTATTGAAAATTGGCTATAGTTTTCCCGTACAAAAGCTTCTCTACTTTTCAAAGACCCGATAGCCCTTTTTATAGATTTTTGCAAGCAAGAGCTTGGCTGGCAAAGATCAATGGCTGTGAGATTGTCTGGTAATTTTGAATGGTGAGAGATGGAGAGGTTGAGAGGAAGATGGAAGATGTTTGGGAGGTTGGAGAGAAGAATGGAGGTTTGTCTTCAACTCACGGGAACAACTTTGCTCAAAAACAGAGAAATTAATTTTCTGTTTTGAAGTTGTTTCATTGTTGGAGATAATCAAATATTAAATAAATAAATTTATTTAATTTTGTGTGAATTTGAGCATTAAAAACATTTTTAAAATATTTGATTTTTAGGACTATAGAAGATTTAATTAAATATTTGGAATATTTAATTGTGAATAGACTTTAGAAGAATTTAATTAAATATTCAGAATATTTAATTGTGAAGAGACTTTTGAAGAATTAATTAAATATTTGAAATATTTAATTGTGAAGAGACTTTAGAAGAATTAATTAAATATTTGAAATATTTAATTGTGAATAGATTTTTGAGGATTTAATTAAATATTTGAAATATTTAATTGTGAATAGATGAATGTTTAATCTTTATTTGAATAAAATATTCAAGCCAAGATTATATGATAATTAATATAAATAAATCGTAATGTTTATTTAATTAATTAATAAATGGATAAGAAAAGTGATTAAATAAACTTATTTATTTAATCGAAAATGAAAGAATGAGCAATATAAATAAATTATTTAGTTTTATTTATACGCAGATTGAATTTAGAGATTTAATTAAATATTAAAAATATTTAATTAATTACTAGACTATTGTGATGTGACCATTTTTAGGTGTATACACTAACAAGTGCATCTTTTGAGTCACTACAAGTAAACTTTTGGGATACATTGTGTCACAAAGGGGAATCAAAGTGGACCCAGCCAAATTCAAAGCAATCATGGAAATGAAAACACCGCAAACCCTTAAGCAACTTTGTAGCCTACAAGAGAAGCTCTAGTCAATCAAAAGGTTTATTGCATGACTGGCAGATAAGTTTCATCCATTCACTCGTCTCCTTCACAAGGGTCTAGCCTACAAATGGGATCAACATTGTGATTAGGTGTTCCAACAACTAAAATATCATCTAGCATCACCACCTATCATAATGCCACCAATAGCAAAGAAATTGGTAATACTATATATCTCAACAACCTCAGCAAATTTAGGGGCTCTCTTAGCTCAACACGATGAAACAGGAAAAGAGAGGTCCATATACTATATTGGTAGAACATTGGTATGATATGAACTTAATTATACATCCATTAAAAATCTTGTCAAGAAATGGTGTTTTCTTCCCAAAAGTTAAGACATTACATTCTCTCCCATCATATCAAACTCATCTCCAAGGTTGATTCACTCAAATACTTGTTATCAAAATCCACTCTCACCAATCGCATGGAAAAGTGGGTAATGATCCTTACTGAATTTGACATGGAATATGTTGATTGGAAAGATATCAAAGGGAAATTCATTGCAAACTAGCTAGCTAAATCCCCAATCTACACGAAAACCCCACTGGTATTAGAGTTTCTTGATGAATTAGTGTTCACCCTTAGCTCTATGGATTAGTGGAAATTGTATTTTGATGGTTCCTACACACAACATGGGTCTGGAGAATGCATTTTATTCATCATCCAACAAGGTGATTGCATCCCCAAGTCATACAGGCTAGCATTTCCATGCACTAATAACATAGCTAAGTATGAGGCCCTCATCAAAGGGTTAAGAAATGTAATGCAATGGCAGATCCAAGAACTTAGAGTCTATGGACATTCCCAACTAATTGTGAATAAGGCCAACAATGATTACCAAGCTAAGGATGGCAAGTCAATTCCCTATAAGAACATGGTTGATAGTTTCAAAGATTATTTCATTGATACCACATTTGAGAAAATACCTAGAATCAACAACCAAGTAGTGGATGCCATGGCCACCATCGGATATTTGATAGATATGCCACACAACAACTTGAAATGTGAGTTTCTCGTCGAGCATTTTCTTGTGTCAACTTTTGATATACCAGAATCAGAGTTTTTGTGTGAAATTGTTGGTGCCAGTTTCCCATGGTATCATGATATTTTCACTTATCTCCATTATGGTATCCTCCCATTCAACCTTACCAAAAACTAGTGAAAAACCCTTTATCTGAAGAGCCTCTTGATTTATCCTTTTAGGTAGTACCTTTTACCGAAGGAGCCTCAAAGAAACTTTGTTATAATTTATAAACCAAGAGGAAGCTTTAGATGCCTTGAAAGAGGTACACGAAGGCATTTGTAGGTCACACTTGAGTGGCATAACCTTGTCCAACAATTTGTTGAGAACAAGATACTATTGGCCCACCATGGATCAAGAAGTGAATCATTTTGTGAAAAATTGTTTATAGTGTTAGCAACATGGGGACCTCATCCATGCACTATCTCAAGAGCTCGGGCCCATCACCACACTTTAGCCTTTTTCACAATGGGGACTTGACCTCATAGGTAAAATCACCCCTAACTCTTCCAATGGTTATAAGTTTATAATCAAAACCATAGAATAATTTACCAAGTGGATCGAAGCCATACCTATGGCCTACATCATGGGAAATAAAATATCTAAGTTTATCCTAAACTACCTCATTTGCTACTATGGTGTTTTGTAGGCCATCATCACCGATAATAGAATACTTTTTAAAAACCAAGATGTATGTGAGCTATGTCGTCAATTCAATATCCAACATCATTTTTCTACACCTTATTACCTCCAAGGAATTGGTCAAGCTGAGGCTTCTAACAAACCATAATTAATATAAGAAGACAGTCAATGAAACTAGTCAGGATTAGCATCTACAATTAAATCACACCCTATGGACTTATCGAACTAGAATCCACACACCTATAGGTGCTACACCCTATTACTTGGTCTATGGAACCAAAGCCATCCTGCCTATTAAGGTCGAGCTTCCATCACTAAGGGTTTCCTTGCAACATCTCATCACAGATGAAGAACATAGAGTATCCAGGTTGAATGAATTAGAACTGTTAGATGAACATCATCTCGAAGCACTCAATCACCTATAGGCCTATAAGAATATACTCAGGAGAAGTTACAACAAAAGGATCAAAGTTCGGTGCTTCTAGGTAGGGGATCTTGTCCTGAAGGAAAATCGTAAGAATATATTACATCAAGATAGCAAGAGAAAAGTTGAGCCAAATTGGTTGGGGCCTTTCATTGCCATAGTAAGCTATGGTTCATGAGTTTATCAACTAGCCACACCTAAAGGAGAACCCTTGAAGGAACCCATCAATAGCATGCATCTCAAAAAAAATCATGCCTAGCCCAAGAGGGATATTCTAAAATACAAAAATCTAAAAATAATTAGAAAAGTAAAAAAATATAGAAAAAATAGAAAAAGGATCAAAATAGTCAAGACAAAAATTGTCCTCTAGTGAAAATCACTTTGGTGGCACTTTGGGCAAGTACCTTGGTGAAAACTTGGTAAACAGATGCCTTACATAAATAAGCACCATTTTGCATCTATCATAGGATCTTTCACTTATTCATCACTCATAATAAAATCATCCATCCATCCATCCCATCCACCACATCCATCTTCCATATATTTATCCTCTCATTCCTCTATCCATCTGCATTTGTATCATAGCTTGGTATTCAACAAGTATCTATCCCCACTAGTACTACTTGGCATTATCCTAAGGTTAGTTTTTTCTGCCTATATTGAGGTAGTCTATCACATCAGATAGGGGGCATATTCCTATACCCGGGTCATTGGATCGGGTTCTTGTGTATTCCCTTAAGGTTATTCTTATAGAATCCAAAAACATTCAAAACATGTCAAAATCCAAAAATATTCAAAACATGTCAAAATCCAAAAACATTCAAAACACATCAAAATCCATAAACATCCAAATCATCTTGAAAATCTCAAAAACATTGAAAACGTGTCAAAATCCAAAAACACTTGAAATATCCTCAAAATCCAAAAGCATTTGAAACATCTCAAAATTTCAAAAACATCCAAATCAAGTCAAAGCCCCATAAAAAAGTTTAAAATATTAAAAAATCAAAAATGTTATTAGGTCCAATAGTCAAACTACATTGCCTCTACGCATGTATGTAGGTAAGGCCATCATTGAAGAGCCTATGAGGCCTAGGTTAGTCCTTTAGGATTCCATTATAATAACTGTCACTTGTTAGGTTCGATCAAACTACGTTGCCTCTATGCATGTACATATGCAAAACCGTCATTGATGAGCCCTCGAGGCATAGGTATTTTCCCCCTTAGGAATTCTCTTGGTCTAACCTTGGAAAACCCAAAACAACCTCAAATATCTTTATAAAATCCAAAACAACCTCAAATTATCTTCAGAAAACTCAAAACATTCAAATAACTTCAAATTATTAAAAACAACCTCAAAACATTTCAAAAAATTTAAAAAAAAATTGAAATATTCCAAAAGCAAAATCACCCATCCCATCTCGCTTTCACTCACAATAAACTTTTACCCATGATAAATTGATCATCATTGTCAACCTTTGGTAACACAAATGGAAATAGGTACAACAAATCAACAAAACATAAAACTATTAAACGCAAAATATTAAGTCTTGATCATGGTTAAATGCATCAGTTAACATTTGTATCAACGACCTATCAAACAGTTAGAATTAATCAACATCCTCTAACATGCCCTATGTATATATCTTACCTAAAATGGGAATCATCATTAGAAATCACCTTAAAACACATCCTTTGGCAAGAGATATGAATAACATTAATTGTTTGATTCATTTGATCTTTTCTTATAATTTATCTTATTGGTCTATTTCGATGATCTCTTGATGATGTCTACAAAATGATTTAGAGAGAAAGGAATGTGGCATTGATCATTCCTTTCATTTTTTGTGCTTTTTGGATATTCTTGTAATACAACCTTGTTGAATACTTGTCTTGCATGGGTGAAAGTAGTCTCAAGTAAAAAAATGGATAGGACATATCAGGTTCTTCATACCTTTTGTGTATTAGTCTCCTTACATTGATGGCTTCATTCTTTCACACAATCAAACAAGATTTTCGTATGTCAGGTATGAATAAAGATACTTGTATCTATTTGCAAAGTCAAAGTACATACATTAGATACAACATCATCCTAGTTTTCAATACCTTGGTGCATCGTGTCTATTTTCTATATCAAAAATAAGGATTGCTACAATCAAATGAATTCTAATCCAAAGAGAAAAAGCAATATCATATATCCTATCTCTCATCACATATCCAATAAAATCTGGAATAATCATAGGTTTGTTTGAATATTAAATCAATCTTAATAAAGGCTAATCAATATCCATCTCCTTCTTCTACTTTTTTCCATGCTAACATTTCCATCCTGGTATCATGTCATACAACAAAAATAACATAAATACATCCATCCTGCATCCACAAACCATCAACATGCATCCTACATAATCATCACATATCAAGAGAAAAGATAAAAAAGAAATCATCCATAGTATTGCATTATTTGCATCCTGCATACATGAATCATCATGCATACGTATACACATGCATCCACATTGTATCATAAACATAATAAACAAAATAACCATCATCCATCATAAGCATGTCATAACATCTCATAAACATTTGCATTCATACATAACACATTTGTAATGCATCCATAAGTATACAAACATTGCATAAGATCGTAAGAACGAAATAATACATCATAGTATAAATGTTGCATCATCGATCATCTCATAAACTCGGACCAACTCTTCACGTCTTATCTAGGTATCATCTTAGCTTTGACACTTCACCAAACACGACGTGACTAGATTGAGGTACAACTTTAGTTCTCCCCCCTTTATATAGCCCAACGGTAACACGTGGTTGGTATCATCCCTCGAGTGATGAAATCCCAGGTAGGTCCCACTAAGGGAAGAAGATACTAGTTGTTTTTGGTTGGTCCCCAGGCTCACACGTAGCGCAAGGGGAGAGCTTAGAGGCACTAGCACCTCCTCAGTAGACTTGATTGGACTAGAGTAAACTGTGATTTATTGTCACCTAGGATTGCCAAATGGCGCAAGGGGATTTGATACATCAACAGTCACTCCCAAGTGTGAAAAACAAGTTAATTGAGCCTCTAATTAAAGCTACGTGTGCCTAGCTAGTATGGAAAAATGACAGATAAACTAACTAAAAGGTCTTGGACCAATCGTTCTGCAAAAAATGTGTTAGTAGTTTGTAACCATCAGTCTTGGATGGGCGAGAACAAGCTACACAAAACGTTAGTAAAAACTAGGGACACTCACAAACAAATGAGTTAGCAAATTAGTACCTAAAAACATAACCGAAATGATGATGAAAACTGGAAATTCAGGTCTTGGATTTACCTCAGATTTGCCTGTGTGTGAGGAAAATTTTCTTGTCTGGATGAGAAAATTCACCCCTGTCATGAGAAAATTTGCCTATTCCTGGTAAGAAAATTTGGCCATTCTATTAGGATGGGAGAATTTGCCTCAAAGCAAATTTGGTTGTTTAGTGGGGATGGGCGAATTTTCCTTAGAGCAAATTTGGATGTTCAATGAGAAAATTTGGCTATTCAATGAGGATGGGTGAATTTTCCTCAGAGAAAATTTAGTTGTTCAGTGGGGATGGGCGAATTTGCCTCAAAGAAAATTTCGTTGTTCAGTGAGAAAATTTGGTTGTTCAATGAGGATGGGCGAATTTTCCTTAGAGAAAATTTGGCTATTCTGTGAGGATGGGCGAATTTGCCTCAGAGTAAATTTAGTTGTTCAATGAGAAAATTTGGTTGTTCTGTGAGGAAGGGTGAATTTTCCTTAGAGCAAATTTGGTTGTTCAGTGGGGACAAGCAAATTTTCCTTAGAGAAAATTTGGTTGTTCAGTGGGGACAGGCAAATTTTCCTCAGAGCAAATTTGGTTGTTCAATGAGGATGGGCGAATTTTCCTGTGTTGCAACTTCACCCAAGTATCAGGAAAATTTGCCTCTGGATGCAATTTTGCCTATTTCCTAGTGAAAATTCACCCCTGTAAGGTTCAAAATTTCCTGTCAAGGCGGATTCACCCCTGTGTGTGAAACCTAAACCTGCAAAACTCAAACAACAACAAACGTAAAATGTTGGACCCATGACGTGGGTCCCACCAGGCGTGCCAAAAATGTGTGCAGTGTTAATCTCCTAGTCTAAATACAAAATGAAAATGAAATGTAAACAAAGAAGTACACAAACAACACCTCAATGATAAGCCTAGTTGAACTTGAACAAAAACAAAGCAAAGAGAGTTAGTTACCTTGTCCAAGTTGATTGGTTGGTTAGCTTTGTTGATTTGTTTGATTGTGTGCTCCTTCAGATGGAAAAAGCTTAAAATCGGATGCAAAATGATTGTGAGTGGATGAGGAATGCAATGGTGTAAGTGGGTATGTGAGTAGATGCAAGATGAGAATGCAAAATGAGCTCAAAAGTTGCAACAATGGAGTATGCTTGAGTGTATGCTTGAAGGCTTGATTGCTCGAATGGTGAATGCTTGAGAGAATGGTTAGGGTTTTCAAAAATGGCTAAGTGTTAGTCATTTAGCCAAGGGAGATGGAATGGATGGTGGAGATTGAAAGGGGGAGGAAGATCAAGGGTTGAGATCAAGAGTTGACTAAAGGAATTAAAAATTCCTTTTTTAATGTGCATGAAAAGGATAAAAGGAATTTAATATTCCTTGGAAAATGAGAGAGGAATTAAAAATTCCTTAGGGGATGGGGAGAGTTGACCAAGGGGTTGATTAGACTAGTTGATGAAGGATTAGAGGAAGGTTAGGTGGCTAATGAGGATTAGGAGCCAACTTGCAAAAGTTGGAGGATGTGACACATCCTAATCATGGATTAGGAATGTGCACATCACTAATGATGGGATTAGGAGGTGGATTAGGATCAGGTGTTGATTATGGGGGATGGGAGATAAAGGGAATTAAATAAGTGAGTTATTTATTTAATTCCTTGGAGGAAAGGAATAAAGGGTAAGGTATTTAATTATTTAACTAAATACCTTAGGGATTTAGAGGACTTTAGGGGTATTAATTAAATAATAGTAATATTACTTAATTAATCCATATAAGAGGATATTTAGATGAAAAAGGATAAATTTGACCAAACGTAAGTTGCCAAATTTAGGTGTCTACACTTAGAATATTTGTTGTTTTCAAAATGGATAACACTAGTGATCATAATGTCTTCCTTGTATATTATATTAATTAAGCATATAGTTTAGACACATTTAAAAAAGAATAACATTATAATTTCTTACACTTTTTGTAGACTTGTGTGAGGATTGTGTGCAAATGCCTAATGATCTATCTCTTACATACTCCCCCATATTTACACATAATATGCATATATAAGGATATTGGATATGTTGAGAATGTCTTTAGGATAAATTTAGTGTCATCATGATTAAGTTACAATATATCTAGAAAATTTTGTTAGTGATTTATAAAATTAGCAAAAGAAGGATTATATTGGTGATATATTACACAATCCTTTAATTTATCCTTCATCAAATAAATTTATGTCACCTTATTATACAATGTATGATGGTAGAGGTGACCCATTGTTGTATATAATAGCTCCTTTATGTTGGAGTAAATGATTTTTACCATTTACCCACTTAAGCTTTACTTAAGTTTAATTAATCTTTCAGGTAGTTTTTCCCATGCTGGGAAGTTTCTCATCTGCCACCTATTTCACGGATTTAAAAGCTTGTATCATATGTAGTTTTATCATCTCATTTATTCACTGTTTATTTGGTGGAATAGCTATGCTTCTCTCTATCTCGTGAAGGTTATTTTTGTAGATGGTGATCTTGGGCTCCTCCAACATGGTATCAGAGCAACCCATTTTGCAATCCTTCTCCTAAGAGTTTTCGCTAGAGATTTTTTGAGATCGTTTGTTTCGGCATTTGAATTTTTTTTCAAATTTCAAAATTTCCTCACTCTGCCTTATTTCTGATAATTTTCTCATTGTTGGTGTGATTTTTTTCCATTGGTGAGAAAGGCAATGTTTTCCTATATGGAGACAAGGAGAATATTGGTGGTGTTTTCTTTGAAGCCCAAATTCTTTGCAAAGAGGACAAATTTTAATTGCCTTGTCCATTGCTGAGACTTTGGAATTTTTTCCTGAGGTGTCATTATTTTTTTAGAGGGCTCAAACTCTATCTATTGCGTGATTTCTTGTGACTATTCTACTAGAGGAGAGGCCTATTTTTGTTGTGATTAGAGGACATGTCATTTCTCTTATCTGGGAGAGCGCACTCTTTATTCCACTAGGGATATTAGAGTCTTCAAATAAGCTCGTGAATTCAATTGTTGTTTTTGGTATATTTTGCGGGGGTGCGTAGGGGTATATCTACTCTATCATTAAAGGCCACAATTTCCCAAGCATTGAGAGGCCCATTTTTTTTCCAGAAGCTATGATCATTTTCCTTGTTGCAGACAACATTTTGCATTTCCTTGTTATTGGAGCCGTGAAAACCTGTTGAAGTCCTTTGAAGGCTGCGATATGTCTTTTTTCCATGTTGTTGTTTGTGATTGGAGGCTCGATTTTCCATTTGGAGGTCACATTTTTTATTGATGAGGCACATTTTCTGAAGGGCACTTACCAACCAGGAGGCATCAATTGGGGTGCGCTTATGAGATTGGAGTTTTGGAAATTCGTTCTCCTTGCACAAGCCTTCACGTTCCCTTCACATTAGCTCAAGTTACCATTTATCTGAAGGTCGTGGGTTTCAATTGGAGTACGTGCATTTTATTTTTTGTGGGAGGTGTGGTTTGAGGCCATTTTTCCCATCACAGGCCCATGTTTCAAATTTTCAAAGGGGTAAACTTTATACTTTGTAAATTTTTTATTGAAATATTTCAACTTAAGGCTTCACATTGTTGAACTAGAGGTGGGATTGTCTGGAAGATTGCTAGAAAATTTATCCCACATTGGATGCGGATAATAGATTCAAGTTATTTAAATACCTCTTATTTCACATTGGTGGCGAGCAAAGGCTCACCTTGGTGCAAGCAAAGGCTCACACGTGTGGTGAAAATTTGTTCCTTGCCAATGTAGCTTTAGTCAAGTTTTCCTAAGTGTTTGGAGGATCTCCAAATTGGTCTAATTCTACTTGTGGATTAACTTGTGAGGTGGCGCCCAAGTGGATTGCGTGTAAAGGTGACCCTATTTTTTTTAGATTTTCAAGTCCTTTTTTGCATTATTGCTTCTTGAAGCATTTTGGGAAGGCTTCATTTGCAGTATTTGGGAGTTTCTAATTGTTGTTTTTGATTAGTTAAGTAGGGAAGGGCCCTGATCCCATGGTTATAGCCAATAGACAAAAAGGAACCAAAATAAGGTGGGAAACAACACCACCAACAAGAACCAAAAAACAACAACCAGATTAGCACGCAAGCCATCATATAACATAGTAACTATAGTCCAACCAGTAATAATAAAAAAATAGTAAGTCTCTACTAGCAAACTTAAAACTACGTAAACCATTTATCAAGTCAACAGTGTCACAGGTGGTATTCCACCAAAGCAGAGCTATTATAAAATAGCAGTTAGAGATTATGAAACAAAAGGACAAAAAATAGAAAGTAGTCATCAAAGCAACAACAAGAAGCCATTACTTGGATTTCTTCAATAGGTCCCCATATTCGCCAATGAGAGAGATGTACTCTCTCCAGTCAGGTCCGTCAGACTCGTCCAACATCTTTAAGACATCAAGCTTCCCCTATTTTTTCAACTTCCTGGTAATTTTGGATTCTCCAGAAATAGCTCCCATCATCGCCCTCATCACCAGTCTATTAGTTACCTTCATTAGTGTAACTAAGGCCTTTTCCATATCATCAAACTGAACTTGTAGAAAATTTAGTCTACTCTTCATGAAATCAATGCTTGAGTCCTCAGTATTAATCTCCATACCCATATTCCCTACATCCTGTACATTCTCAACATCATTCTTTTGTTCCTCAATTTTCTCAATTTGTTTCTCCTCTTTGTTGAAAAATGAGGTGACTTCTTAGCTTAATATTATGTAAAACTTTAATACTGCTGATCTAAATAATTTTTTCATTTGTTACATATATTCTTTGTGGGTGATTATCTTGATTAATCCATTTTACTATTGTAGAATGTAGACAGAAGTTGATAGAAGAACTAAACAGGATATTAGAAAGATTACACAATATGTACCGTGGAGAAACCCTTTCGAGAAAAAATTTCACCAAGAATTATTCTATTATTCAATATCTAAATTACAATATCTCCAATTCTTGCTTGAGAATGCTTCTTCTGCCGTCACCAATCTTCTTCACAACCTGCAATAAAAACTCTCATAACTCTATTCAACTTGCTTGAGATATATAGGCTTTAATCAACTTTGTAAACTCAACATGAGTTACAATTACAATGCACAAGCCCTATCCCTAAAAGGTACGCCATATCTCATGCAAATAGGGTTATCTCATGAAGAACAATGCTAAAACATGTGCTTCTTCCATTTGGGTGTCCCAAACTGAAGCTACAACTCATCCTTCACTTCAGTGATAATTCCAAAGCTCTTCCTCAAAGTTGGCGCCCATAAGTAATCCTACTTAACTAAGCCTTCAGAAATATCTCAACATGCAAAAGAGGTAAATCCAAGAAAGCATCTTGGGTGCCCAAGTTGGCTCCAAGTGATTTCTTGTTAATTGAAACATTTACTCAACACCATTCATTCAAGAATGGTCATCCCCTGCTAACTGGAGGGAGTCCCTGTTATCTGTCATACAAATCAAGTTATTAGCCATGCATTCCAAGTTAACTGAAGCTAACTACATGCAACTCAAAATAACCAACATGCATGCAACTAAAGATAATTGAACCATAACTGAACTGAACTGAACTGAACTAGACTAAACTGAACAGAACTAAATTGATTCTAAACTAAACTAAACTAAACTAAACTAAACTCATATGAACTGAACTTCATGCATGCAAACATCAAACCCTAACTCCAAGGATCTTTACATGCATTCAGAAGTGTTATCTTTTACTATGAATAGTTAACTGAATTCAAGGTGAGTGTCACCTTACCATGTGTGCACCCACATGATCCTATTATTTAGGAATAACTACAAATGTCAATTTCATGATTTATTTCATCAAAATATTAATCTCATCCTAATCTTAGTGTTGTTGAACACATTCCAAGAACTTAGGAGATACATGAAATAATTAATGTTTAGGATTTGCAATTACATGGCATCCTATTTCCAACATTCTCCCACTTGACATTATACATTGCAATTATTCTAAACAAGGAATAATAAAACAAGTACAAGACTAAAGGCCAATGGAATTCTTGCACCAACTAATCAAACCATGCTAAATTCAAATGCAACCTACATAATCATGAAGCTTCCAAGCAAATGATTAAAACCAAGAGAACTTATCTGTATGGTTTCATAAGATAATTTGTAACATTAATTAAAGTGTTAACCTTCTCAATTAATACCTTCCCATTATCAACCAAACCAATACCTTTCCCAAGTCTCTGTATCCAAACTGCCTCTTTGGAGTTATGCTAAACCACTGAGTGTGTTGTATTCACATTCAACCAAGGTGTAGGCTCCTCGGTCTTTTCTGTTAAAAAACTTTTCTTACAAGTAACCATTCCAACAAATTTCTCTTACCATAAGAGAATTTCAGCCTCACCTATTTCTCCAAGTATCCATGAGGACCTGTAACCAACCAATCCATGCCAAACTCCAAATGCAACACAACACTTTTATGAAGTAATCAAGAAAATGATTAATGTACCCAATACTTAAGGGAACTAAACAAGATCAATGTCAAAGCTCCAACCTTGAACATAAACATGGCATCCATGATCTAACCACCTCCTCTTAGGAGATCACATGCACCATAACATACTTATACATCCTAGTCTCAAGAGAACCATGTAATATGCCAAACTCTAAATGCATATCAAGATTAAACCATGACATCAATAACAAATATACTCTAAACCAAGAAACCATATCTCTAATCACATGGAGATAACCTTACCAATGATGCATCCAAGTCACTGCCAACAACTCCCACTGAACCGTGGTACCGAGTTACACATGGCATCGTGACTATCATCCTCTCTATGAAGATTACTTTAAAACATGAAGCAAAGAGTTATCACAAACAATATTAGTTGAAATAACCAATGCATCATTACTATCATCTAAGGACTCCTTTGTAGAAGAGTCAAAACTTTCTTTCTTGTTCTTACAATCCTTCTTTGAATGTCTCGGTTTCCCACAGTTCCAACACTTTACCTTAGTCCGTCCTTCTGACTTACCCTTCCCTTCCTTGTTTCCCTTAGGCTCATTTTTCTTAGGCCTACCTTTTACAAACAAGGCATCTTGGATTTCCTCCTTATACTTCCTCCTCATCTCCTCTAATAGGAGAGTAGGAATAATGTTGTCCATCTTTGGATCTACACCATTACCACTAATTGCAACAATTAGATTTTCCCAAGAATTTGGTAAAGAAAAAAGTAATAAAATGTACTTATCCTCATCCTCTAGCTTTACATCTACATATGCTAAATGGTTGAGAATTAAATTGAAAGCATTTTAATGTTGTGCAACAGATTCACCATCTTTCATTTTCAATGAATACAACTGCCTTTTTAGATACAACTTATTGGTGAGACTCTCAGTTTAATAAATATCCCCTATTCTCTTCCATAATTTATATGCAATGGTTTCATCAGAAACATTTAAGAGAACAACATTAGCAAGACATAACCTAATTTTTCCTCTTGTCTTCTTATCTAACTTAGCCCAATCTTCATCTGAAATAGTTGTAGGTGCCTTTGTCTCATTATTAACTGATAACCACTGATCTCTTTCTTCAAGAATATATTCCATTTTTAATTTCCACATTTCATAGTTAGAACCATTGAACCTTTCAATCTCTAACCTTGAATTCATTGTAACAAAACTTAATTCCAAAATCAGCAAATAACAAAAAAAATAAAAGCTCCCACTAAGCCAAAAAACCTCCAATCTTTTAAGAGAAAGGTGTCCCAATACTCTACCCAACCTCAGCTCTGATACCAAATGTTGAAAAATAAGGTGTTTTCTTAGCTTAATACTCTGTAAAAATTTAATACTGCTAATCTAAATAAGTTTTTCCTTTGTTACATATATTCTTTGTGGGTGATTATCTTGATTAATCCATTTTACTATTGTAGAATGTAGACAGAAGTTGATAGAAGAACTAGATAGGATATTAGAAAGATTACACAAGATGTACCGTGGAGAAACCCTTTCAGGAAAAAACTCCACCAACAATTATTCTATTATTCAATCTCTGAATTACAATAGCTCCAATTCTTTTTTGAGAATACTTTTCTGCCTTCACCAATCTTCTTCACAACCTGCAATAAAAAGTTTCATAACTCTATTCAACTTGCTTGAGATATATAGGCTTTAATCAGCTTTGTAAACTCAACATGAATTACAATTACAATGCACAAGCCCTATCCCTAAAAGATACACCATATCTCATGCAAATAGGGTTATCTCATGAAGAACAATGTTAAAACATGTGCCTCATCCATTTGGGCGTCCCAAACTGAAGCTACAACTCATCCTTAACTTCGGTGATAATTCCAAAGCTCTTCCTCAAAGTTGGCACCCATAAGTAATCCTACTTAACTAAGCCTTCAGAAATATCTCAACATGCAAAAGAGGTAAATCCAAGAAAGCATCTTGGGTGCCCAAGTTGGCTCCAAGTGATTTCTTGTTAATTGAAACATTTACTCAACACCATTCATGCAAGAATGGTCATCCCATGTTAACTGGAGGTAGTCCATGTTATCTGTCATACAACTCAAGTTATTAGCCATGCATTCCAAGTTAACTGAAGCTAACTACATGCAACTCAAAATAATCAACAGGCATGCAACATGCACTTGCATGCTGTATACCTTGATATTTCTACTGCTCTAAATGTGCAAAACAACTAAGAAACATGAATAACAAAATACCAAGGACACCTCAAGATTAGCCAAAGAGTGGTTCAACGAAAAGGAATGCAAATAAGATAAAACACAAACACTTTTACCTCCCTTGTTGTTGATTTCTCCTTGATTGGCCCTTGCTTGGATTGGTTGTGTGCTCCTTAGATGATGGATTGAGTGACTAAGATGCAAGATTCTATATGCAAGATGATTAACAAAGATGGTTGAATGATTGAAGAGGCTTGAGGATTCAAATGGATAGCATGTAGTTGCAAATTGACTAAGTGTTGAGAAGGAAAATTGGCAGCATAAGGTTGCTCCAAATGAAAAGTGTTCTTCTTCAAATGCCCTTGAGGAGGGGGTATTTATAGGAGATTTTGAATTCTCTAGAGAATTCAAGGGTCAAGATTGATCCAATAAGGTCAAGATGAAGGGCTATGGTGGGTTGAGAACCCACAAGCCCTCACATCTTGACATGTGGAGGGTGAAGTGGCCAAGGGGGGATGAGATGGAAATGAGTTGTCAAAAAGGTACATGAGGTGGAAAAGGACATGCACCTTGGGGAGTGAGAGATTTCCACAAAAAGGGATTTCTTGTCCCCAAGTGGGAGTGAAAGGGACATTTGAGGAATTTTGGAATTCCTCAAAAATCTACATGGGAAAGTGAAAGGTGGTTGGGGATATAAATGTGAATTAAAAATTCACATTCATAGGATGATCTAGAGGATAAAAGGTGGGCTCCAAAAGGTGGGACTTGGTCACATGTGGAGATTGTGACAAGTCCAAGGTTCTAGAAGCCTTGGAAGAATGAAATGTGAATTAAAAATTCACATATAAAAGAGGGGAATCTAGGAAGAATAAAAAGGAATTAAAAATTCCTTGGAGAATGATTAGGCTTAATTAATCAATAATTAGAGGATAATTAGGGGCTAATTAGGATTAAAAGCCAACTTGCAAAATTTGGAGGATGTGACACATCCTAATCAAGGATTAGGCATGTGCACATCCTTAATGAATTAGGAAATGGATTAGATTAGATAAAAATGACGTGAGGAATTAAATAAATGTAATATTTATTTAATTTATTTGATGAAAAGAGGATTAAGGAGGGTAAGGTATTTAATTATTAATTAAATACCTTAGGGATTTGGCAGAATTAAAGATATTAATTAAATAATAGTAATATTATTTAATTAACTAGGATAAGAGGATGCTTAGATGAAAAGTGATAAATTTGGATAAATTAAGTGTCCAAATTTGGATGTCTACATATGCAATTGAATATAACTAAACCATAACTAAACTAAACTAAACTAAACTGATTCTTAACTTAACTCATCTTAACTTAACTGAATTAAACTTCATGCATGTAAACATCAAACCCTAACTCCTAGGATCTTTACATGCATTCAGAAGTGTTATCTTTTACTCTGAATAGTTAACTGAACTCAAGGTGAGTGTCACCTTACCATGTGTGCACCCACATGCTCCTATTATTTAGGAATAACTACAAATTTCAATTTCATGATTTATTTCATCAAAATATTAATCTCATCCTAATCTTAGTGTTGTTGAACACATTCCAAGAACTTAGGAGATACATGAAATAATTAATGTTTAGGATTTGCAATTAAATGGCATCCTATTTCCAACACTCTTCCTCTTCCTTTTCCTCATCTGATCCTTCTTCCCCCATATCATAAGTTGAGTCCTTGAAGTCCATATCCTCATAATCTTCTTCCTCTTGGGCTTCAAACTCTTCATAATCCAGGTCTTCCTCATCACATAGTCACTTTTTGTTTTTGTTTTTGTCCTTAGAGGCAGCTTTAGCTAGGCAGACAGACCTTCTACCACCGCTTCCTCTGCTCCCTTGCCCCTGCAAGGTCTCCTTCAACTCCTCATTATGCACACCTTCCTCAGAAACATTAATGATATCACTAGGTTTAATGTCTCTTTTGAATTTCTTTGCCTTAGGAAGTTCCAATAGCAAAGGCGAGTGTTTTCTTTTCTCTAGTGTAGCCTTGATGAGCTCTATCTCATAAACTCATTTTTCCTCACTTTTTTATGACACAGGAGTAGATGGGTTTGATACATTGGCCACAGGGGGTAGGATTTTTGCAGGAATTAGCACCCTACTATCAGCGACTATAGGAGGTGGGTAGGGATTGGGTTCCAAAACAAGAAATTCATCAACAACAGGATTTTCATCAACAGGTGATTCCTCATTATCCCCATCAAAACGGTTGGGATTTCTACTAGTCAAAGGGTTACCGTGAGGATTAAGAGCCAAAGCATACTTATATAGGGTTAACATCAATCCTTGGTGTAGGGGAGGACTGGCACCCTTCTCAATATTGAGTTGTAGGGAAGACAACAAGTAAAAGGGTAAATTAACTCTTTCTCCATACCTAATGTGATTGAGCAGAGGAAAATGGTATGCATGTACTGACACATACCTTCCCTCTAAAGTAAAATACCGCATAAAAAATAGGCTAACCAAAGCAAAGGGAGGAGGAAGATCCAACCTAGCATACCCATTTTGGAATCTTTTTAGGTTCTCCCCTTCATGCAGGAATTTGTCCACGAACTTCTGATAATCAACTTTTCTTTGCAACTTTAATCCCTTGGTTTTGTAGACCAGTTGCTTTAGCTATGAACCTTTTCGTGACCTCGAACTTCACTGCACCAATGGTTACACTTCCTTTCCTCCAGGAATTGGTGAAATTAGTCGTTAAGTTCTCATTGTAACCCTTTAGAGATTGAAAGAATTGAACCATTCCAACATTTTCGAAAAGCCTCCATAAATCCACATTCTGCTTAAGGGCCTATCAATTAGGGGGCTCAGTGCACTTCCATGGGACTCCCATTTTGATTCTCTACAAATTCTTAGGCTACAACGAGCTTTTCTTCATAATATCCCACTCCTTTTGCTTTCTTTCCTTAATGCAAAAAACACTCTTTTGCCAAATAACAAACAAAGCCAATAAAAAATGCAAAATCGAGAGTTTCTTTTTGTGAAGGTCAGTGACACAATTCTCGGTGCCATTAACCCATCATTTTTCTTACAAGTATTAAAATCCTTATTAATTATCATACCTTGCTCAACATTACAATTTCGGGAATGGCTGACACTAGGAAAATCGACATAATTTGAAATGACAGCCCTTAACAGCTTAAAAAACTCTATGTGATCATCGTTCAACTTGGAGAATGAAGAATAATTAATTTTACTTCTAGCCAAGATCATCAAATACAACCTCGTATTCCCAATATCATCATTACACGATAATCCTTTAAACACCACATGACACCCATGCTTCCCGCTTAACTTCAACATTTCATCTTTGCATATTGTAATCATTTTCAAAATTTTCATTTAGTATCAAGTCTCTTAAAGACTTCAGCATATTACCATTTGTCCAACAGGTCCATCCTGTACAACTCAGAGCCACGTTGGCAATGTAGTCAGCAGCTTTGTTGCCCTCTCTATAGACATGTTGGACCCTGTAGTTGGTAAAGTAATTCTTTAGGGCTAGGCATTTATCAATTATATTTTTTAACTCCCATGGTGGCACCGCCACTCCATTTAGAATATCCACTATGAGCTTGGATTCCCCTTCTATTATGACATTTTTAAATCCAAGCTCCTTAAGAGTTTTGAAGCCCCCTAACGCAACCATTACTTCAAATTTATTATTAGAACAGACACCCATATTCACACCAAAGCTCACTATGCATTCCCCTTTGTGGTTTCTTAATAGACCCCCTACCCCTGCTAATCTCGAGTTGCCTTTTGAGAACCCATCAAAGTTACACTTTATCCAATCCTTCTACGAAAGACTCCATACAGTATCCATTCTAGTTAGCATCGTTGACCAATTGAGTTTAGTAAGATCCTTCCTTATGCCCTAATTCTACTTAACCCTCGTTTCATTGTAGTTAGGCCAAGCTTTAGAAAAATTGTATCTTCCAGCCTCAATGTTTTTCTTAATATGTGTTTTTATAATCAAACTAACCTCCCAGCTACTTTTCTCCACTTCCCTAAATATCCTATTATTCCTTTCCTTCCATAATCCCTAGGTGACAAAGGGAGGAACTTGGTTCCAAAGGTCAACAATAACATTGTGGGAAAAAGGACAATTCGACCAACTTTCTATAAACAACTTCATTGAATGAGGAAACACCCAATCAAAGGACAACAACGATAAGAAGTAAGACCACACCTCCCTCACAAATTGGTAGTGAAAGAAAATGTGCATAATTGACTCCTCTTCCTACTTACAAAGGGAGCATCTATTAACTAGTTGGAATCCCCTCCTCATGAGGTTGTCAATTGTAAGAATTTTTCCATGAGTCGCAGTCCACCAAAAATAGTTAATTTTGGGAACCAAGTTCTTTAACCACACCTTATCCTAGAAATGGTCTATAATGGCATCCAAAGGCTTCACCTTCTTCATAAGCCTTTTTGACCAAGAAACAGCCTAAAGAGCTATCTTTCCAAAGCCATTCATCTTCCTTTTCTCTATCAAACCACTTGGCCTCCCCAATCAAATTATGTAGCCTTAGAAGGATCGGATCCCAGTTTATGTGTCTCTGGCCTCTCAAATTATCCCTCCTTAATAGCATTTTGAACTCCTTCCATTTAGGTTCCTCCATCTCCTAGTTAATATAGTCAGAAACGTTTTTGCCACAGATCCTGTTTAGGCTTTGTTTGAGAGGATTTAGTTCATCTATTGAGGACATAGTAGAAGTCTCTATCCATTGGTCCTTCCAAAAGTCAGTAGTATTCTTATTCCCAATTCTCTTTCTCACCCCCAACTTCAACATATTTTTTTAATTTAACAAGATGATTCCATAAAGCAAAACCACTAGGTAGGTCAAACAAAGAGAGAAAACAACATATTCCTATTCCTCAAGTACTTAGCTTGGAATTTTTTTACCCAATCTTTAGAGCCTTCAAGAAGATTCCAACCAATATTTGAAGTGCAAGATTTGTTAAGCATGGATATTCTTCTTATTCCCAAACCCCCTCTCCTTTTGGGAGTGCACACTTTATCCCAACTGACCAGGGACAGTTTGTTTTTTTCTTTAGTTCTTGACCATAAAAATCTTCTTTGAATATGTTCTATCTTTTCCCCTATAAAAGCAGGAATTTTGAAGAGAGATAGGTAGTATATCAGAATATTTTGAAGGGATGCTTTGAGTAGTTGAACCTTTCCAGCCAAGCTAAGAAGCTTCCCCTTCCATCCAACAAGCTTGTTTTGAACTCTCTCAATCAGCTGATTCCAGTAATTATTTTCCAACTTCTTAGAGATCAAAGGTAGGCCAAGATAGGCATCAGGTAAGGCAGCTTCTTGACATCCCAAAATTTTTACCACTTTGTCCTTAATCTTTTGATCAGTATTGGAGAAGTAATTTTTTCTTTTTTCATAGTTTATACACTGGCCGGAAACAACAACATAATCATTAAGAACATGTTTCCAAAGACCTACTTCCCCCACCGAGGCTTCCCCAAACATGAGAGTATCATCAACAAATTGTTGATGGGAATCAAGCATAAGAGATGAGGCTGCTTTAACACCTTTTAGAGCTTTAGAGTCCAATTTTTGGATGTTCCTACCAAGGACTTCAGCAACAATTATAAAAAGGTAGGGAGAGAGGGGGTCACCTTGCCTAAGACCACGACCACAAGAGAAAAAACCTTGGGGGAATCCATTAACTAGAACAGAGCACATGGGGGAGGTAACACAAGCAAAGATCATCTTTAGGAATCTTCCTTCTATCCCAAACTTCCTGAGAACATCTAAAAGAAACAACCAGGAGGATCTATCATAGGCCTTAGAAATATCAATTTTGAAGGCTATCCCAAGTTTCTCTGAATGGTCCATTGAATGGATAATCTCATGGGTGGAAATGACAACATCAAGAATGTTTCTTCTGTGGACAAAACCTTTTTGGTTTGGGGATATCATTTTACCAAGCACCGGTTTAAGCCTTAACACCAATATTTTTTAGAAGATTTTATAAACCGTATTGCAAAGACCAATAGGTCTATAATCCTTCATAGCCAAGGCTTCAACATTTTTGGGGATAAGGGCTAAAAAAGTAGCATTCAATTGGTTAAGCAGCCTCCCCAACCTAAAGAAGTCCCTAGCAGCATTGAAAATTTCATTTTTAACAATATCCCAATAGGTCTGGAAAAAGGTAGGAGGGAACCCATCTGGGCCAAAAGCTTTAAAAGCTCCAAAGGAGAACACAACCTTTTTAACTTCTTCCATAGAAACAACATTAGTCACCATCTTTAAATCAAGATCAGAAATAACTTTAGGGATCACCTCAAGAAAGTCAGCATTTACCTGATTAACATTTACAAGAGCCATATGGTGAGTGGAGAAGAAGTTAACAGCTTCCCGCACAATATCATTTTTAGTGGTAGCCATGGAGCCATCCTCTTTTACGAGCAATCTAATCTTGTTTCTGCTTTTGTGTTTCAAAGTGGATTGGTGGAAGAATTCAGTGTTCCTATCCCTTTCAGTTAGCCATTGGACCCTTGAAGTTTTTGTTTCCAAAAGATTTCCTCCTTTTTGTTTATTTTAAACCATTGAGATCTGAGGTCTTTTTCCTTAGCACATATCTCTTCATCCATCTGACTAGCCTCCATAATATCCTAAACCTCTTTTAATTTGTTTCTCGGGGTGTTCTTTATCTCAAAGATATTTCCAAATGTCACCTTATTCCACACTTTCACTCTTTTCTTTATTCTACTAAGCTTTTCTGCTAAGCAATACATTGGGGTGCCAGTTATAGGTTCCTCCCACCAAGTTTTAACAAGCGCAGCAAAATCCAGGTGGAGACTCCACATTGCTTCAAATATGAAAGGGAAAGGTCCCCTATTATAATCCACACTTCTTTTAAGCACCAAGGCATTATGATCAGAGCCAAACCTAGGAAGAGTTGAAAGAGAAAGGAATTGGGAGATATTCCAATTGGAAGAGATCATAAACCTATCTAATTTGACTTGGATTAGATGGTTTCCATTCCTTCTATTGGACCAAGTGTACTTAGTTCCTTGGAGGGGGATATCAATAAGAACCACTGAGTTTAAGAATTTGGCCAGCTCCATAATGCTATTAGAATAATCATCCTGCCCCCCTAACTTTTCTAAGGGAAGGAGAGGAGAATTGAAATCCCCTCCCAGCATCCAGTGATCATCTTTTCTGTAAGAAATAACATCACTTAACTGTTCCCAAAGCAAAAATTTGTCCCTACTCAAGTTAGGAGCATAAATGTTTAATAGGTTCCTTTCCCCTGGGAAGCAATGTCTTTAAGGGTAATCATCAAATTGTTCCTACTAGTTGAACAAAAAGTACATTTTAGTTTAGAGGGATTCCAGAGAGTAGCTATACCTCCTGAAGCTCCTTCAACCCCACTAACAAAATAATTCACACTAGGCCAGATGCTCAAAATAGCCTTATCAAAAGTCTCTTTCTTCATCTTAGTTTCTTGAAGGAGGAGAATGTCCACTTTATTGTCAAGAATACAAGATTGCACCAAAAATTGTTTGTACGGGCTATTAAGGCCCCTTATATTCCAGGAAAGATACTTCATAGGTAAAGCAGAATACAACACCACCCTATCTTTAGAGAAGCAACCAAAGCTACTTCTTCTTGGGCTTCGACCCTACAATTGAGTCCAAGGTTCTTTGTTTTCCAACAGTCACATCCTTCACAGTATCCTTACTTCTGGAATCCTTTTGGGAAGGTCTTCCCACCTTATTTCCCACTCCCACATCTGACTTCTTTTTCTTTTTGGATTTAGTTGGTGCTTGGGATCATTCATCTTCATCCTATTTATCACTAGACCCTTAAGGAAAGCCCAGTAGAGCCAAAGAGTCACTCAGGTTTCTTGCCCCTTTTTGTGATAAGAAATGCATGTCCTGTAGAGACAAGTTTGTATCGGGGTTCACATACACACCTTCTTCAAGCTCATCTCCCACTCCTAGAATCTAAACCTTCTCTTGGGAAGCCTACACATTTTTCTCCATAAGAGATCTCACAATTGGTACATTCTCCTTATTAGCTTCATCCCCCCATTCATCTCCACCATTTTAGAAAGCCTGGAGTTGGAAAGGTGGAAACAGGGGTAGAAACTTCTAGGTTTAGGCAAATCGAGTCTTTAGATACAACAAGAGGCTCAGAAATAGCCTCGTTTCCCAGGCCTGGGTTATCTTTTTTTTGGGGAATAGACCACTCCTGAATAGGAACTATAGTTGGCTGGGTGCATGAAGCCATTTCATTAGCAGAGTGTTCCTCCACTAAGATTTTCTCCTTAGCACTAGTACCCTCGATAGATTTGTTCCCACAAGAATCAATGAGATGACCAAACTTCTTGCATAGCTGGTAGAAGAGATGGGAATTTTCATATTCCAGGGGTTGGGTCCAGTTACCAAACTTAGACTTAAGTAGGATTGAGGAAGGTAAGAGTGTATTCACTGCCACGTTTACATAAATACGGGCATACACCAGTCTTGATGTCTCCTGAGTAATCTTATCTATAGCCAGAAGAATTCCAAAGGAGTTGGCAATACCTTTTAATATTTTTGTCTCCCAAAACTCTAGAGGAAGGCCCGAAAGGCAGACCCAAGTTGGATCTGAGACACCTAGTTCAGCCGATGGATCAAAGCTCAGTTTCCATTTGTAGAGGGAGAGAAAAATTTTAAACCCCGAGTCAAAGGCCCAGGGACCACCAGTTAAAACCTTCAGGATATCTTCATAAACCATGAAGGAGAAAAGGAAGATACCTCTTGGCATAACATTTATGGTGACACTGCCTTTGAGATTCCAAGTGGAAGTAGCCCATTGATGATCCAGTTCAATATTTGGCCTATACGCCAAAAACTTTCTGACTAGCGCCAGTTTGAGGTTGCCCATCACCTTCAACATTAGAACCTCAGGGACATCTACTTCCCAACTAGTCACCAAGTAGGAAGCAGATTCCAATAACCTTTTACCCGAGGCTGGTGAGTCAGACCCCACCAGTTTGTCCATGTAGGAAGCCGATTCTTCCATAGAGAAGAAAGAGTTAAGCCCAAAAGATGGAGATCTAGACAACTTTCTAGAAATACCATCAATATTTTCCCTAGGGGAAAGGATGGAAGTATGATGAGGGGACGTCATATGTGATGAGGGGATGCCATATGTGATGAGGGGACGTCATATGGGGAACAACTAGACTAGTCCTTGTCACCACAGACATAGCGCCAAACAAGAAGACAACATTCTTGGAATTGGAAGCCTTCCTAGGCCCCCCTCTCGACCATCCCATGAAATAGTCAAATCACAACAGGGGCCGAAAATTCAAAATAGCCAGAGTGGGAAACTTTCAAAGTAGAGCAGAGTCGAGTAGGAAATTGTGTTGCATCTGTTAAATATTTCAATGTTGTTAGTAAGTTTGTTGCGCCTAAATCTAATTGTTGTTGAAGGTTACTGTCTTTTTTTTTTTGAAGATTTGTCATAGTTGATTATAGGTTTTTCATTGCATCCTACAGTGATTATGTTGAAAAGGGGAAATTATAAACAATGGAGAGATGGTATCATAAAACATCTAAGATGGCTTCATTTTTTGCCACATTTATATAATCTTGTTCCCCTTCCTGGTACTAATAGTAAGAAATTTGCATGGAATTGCAAAAGGGATCATGTCTTAGGAGTTATTACAATGCATATTGATGATGCCACTTTGAATGCTATTGATCATTTTGAGTGTCCTCATATTCTTTGTACTAAAATTTGGGAAATACATGGAGATCTTGATACTCAGCTATTCCCAGATGATCATGTTTCAGATTGTCTTGTGCCTCTTCATTTTATATACAGGATACCCTATGATCATGCTACTATGCAAGAGTTTGAAGTTTTGGAATACTTTGAATCTTCAGATGAGGATGATGAGGGTTCTTCCAATGCCCCTTCTTCTCCATCAGGGACAGTTGATGTACCTTCACCTTCAGTGATTCATTATGCAGAGTCATTGATTAAGGCTCCTATCATTCTTGTTCTGTAGGACCATTCATTTTGTGGTGTTGATTCATTGAGCACGTCCAGTGATTCATCATAACCAACATCTCATTGTCTTCTTGATTGGGATTCTTATTTGTCATACATTGGTTCATTGTTCATGGAATCTCACATTTTTTACTTGGAAAACACATTTGAGGGTATATCCTTCCTATTTGATGATAGTTGTGGTACAACTGTTGTCAACCCATTTTTGTCTCTGGAGAATTATCAAAATTAGTTTCTAGTTGTACCTTGTTTGCCACCTCCTATTGTGATTGGGAATGTTCTTGATTGTTTCATGGCATCATCTTCCAAGTTCTTGGTGACACATGAGTAGATTTCAGAGACACCAT
This sequence comes from Sequoia sempervirens, assembly GCA_007258455.2. NCBI lineage: Eukaryota > Viridiplantae > Streptophyta > Pinopsida > Cupressales > Cupressaceae > Sequoia > Sequoia sempervirens. The sequence continues at coordinate 46,368,634 of VDFB02105785.1, forward strand.
CATACATTTTCATGCTTCCTTCTTTCAATTCCTCTCTAGAGTGGGAAGCATTCCTACATTTGTATTTGGTTTTGTTTCTTCTAAAAGGGAGACAAGTTGTTTGTTGACACCGGATTATGTTTTTTGTCCTTGGGGGGTGTGATTAAGTCCTCCATCCATGCATCTTGTTTTGTTTTTCTTTTCTCTCTTTTAGAGATGGGTTTTTCCCACTGAGTTTTTCTCCTTTTTTTTCTCCGATTTTGAGAGATTGCATTGTAAATGGGTACCTAACATGGTTGTGTAGCCAGGACCCATATTGCTTTTTTGCATTTTTTCATAATAATTCTCCCTAAGTTGCACTTAAGGGGAGGTGTTGGAGTAAATGGTTTTTACCATTTACCCGCTTAAGCTTACTTAGGTTTAATTAATCTTTCAGGTAGTTTTTCCCATGCTGGGAAGTTTCTCACCCGCCACCTATTTCACGGCTTTAAAAGCCTATATCATATATATTTTTATCATCTCATTTATTCACTCTTTATTTGGTGAAATAGTTATGCTTCTCTCTATTTTGTGAAGGTTATTTTTGCAGATGGTGATCTTGGGATCCTCCAACACTTTAGAACCCCATGTTTACATTATTTTTATTAGGACATGTTACTTGTAGATTGTTTCCATGGAGATTGAGTGATTATGGAATTATTGTTTTATTCTTTATCTCATTCTTCCATTATCTCTTTTGGATAGTTAGATTCAAAGTTTCAAACTATGGTTGCTACCATGAATTTCACTTACTAGATACTGAGTTCAAAGTTTATTTATCAAAGGTTTAGTTCCATTACTAAAGGAAAAATAATCTTACAAGTATTATCATTCTTTTTTAGATTTCTATCTTCCTTATGGAAATGTGAGTGTGCCTTATTGGAAAACAATATTTTTTTTGAAAATAGGCACTATGTGTATGAATACAATTTATCAACCATAGTGATGATCATCATGCACATGTCAAAGCATATGAATTTATAGAATTCACTAAATTGGAGGATTGTATGCATGTGGCATTGGAACAAATTTTGCAACAATAACTTATCATTTTATCTCCCATTAAGCCAATTTAAACATCTAAAGGAGTTGTATGATATTTCAAAGCTAAATAATTTTGTGATTATCAATACATACATGGACATAATACAAATAAATATATCACAAGTTCAAACTTAAAATTCAATATACTATTGAAAAAAGTGTGACAAGTTGAGGATTTCACAATCATGCAATTACATATTTAGAACAACTGTATGATGAGGCTAAACAAATAGAATTGAATGATTAAATTTATTCTAATTCTAGTGGCAATTTTATTGGTTTTGATAATAATAACACAATATGTGTTGATGTTACAAACGAGGGTATCAAAGAAAGTGAACACAAAGGAAATTAACAAGAATATGAAATGCATGACATGATAGTTAATCCAATTATTTCAAACAATACATCACATTTGGCACCTTTGTATAAAACTTTTGTCCCTAGAGAAATAATTTTGATCCAATGAGTATATGAGCCAACTTAGATCCTTAAGAGCATTAAAATATATTATAAACAATTTAAACATTCCTACTAGAAGCCAAATAATGGAAGACTAATAGTCACCATTGAGAATTCCAACTTAAATGTCACTTTGAAGACTTGAACTTGGGTCTCCACAATGAGAGCCTAATGCTTTAACCTCTTGATCTCAACTCCTTGGACAATCTTTTTCATTACGTATTGCATATAATATTTTTATTTTTATTTTTATGCTTTTCAATTGGGGGACAAGGTTGTTGGTCGCTTTGGATAGATGCATTCATGATTGATCATTAGGGAAATAGTGGGAGCATATTTATTCTTTAAATCTACAATGCTCACACATGAAAGTATCTTAGGTATGGATCTCCTACCACATATTTATGCATAGCATTTTTCTGTTTATACTAAATTTATCACAGTTAGGCTTATTTTCTATGCACATCACCATGCTTAAATTTTATCCGACTTCTCTCTCTCTCTCTCTCTCTCTCATTGACTTATGTGCACCCCTTTGTGAAACACATAAAATAAATGGTGGGCATACTATTACTAATTACACTCTTATTTTACATGTAGTTCGTAGGTTGATCCTAGGTTGTTGCTCAAATTATTATGCTTCTAGTTGTGCTTGTCTTTTTTGTTTTCCTTTGGTATGCTTCATTGAACATAGATTTGCATGCATGTCAAATAGGGTAAAACACATACCTATGAAAAGTGCATCCCTTGCACTTTTAATGTAGAAGTGAAAGGTGCATCCATTTCTTGTTTTACACCATGTTGAGTGGGTTTCCTAAGTGCATAGCCCTAAAACATTATTTCCATTCATTTGGTGACCTTGGATCCACTCCTACACTTGGAAATAACTTTTTATATAATCTCAAATCACTCCTCACTCTTAGATCATGATTTCTTGTACCCAATTTAGGGTTGCACTTGTGACCTTGATTGTATTCAAGGTAACAAGTCTAACCTTGCCATCTTTGTTTAATTTGAAAATTAATTATGGTTACAAGTCAACTCAATTATGACTAGTTGTTAATCATCAAGTCCCAAACAAAAAATGAATAAACGATGTGCCTAGGATATGTATAAATATACACCATCTTGGATCATTTAAATCATCCTTCAATCCATTATCCTCTAGATAATCTAATCACTACAACTTAGAAAAGGATCACTTAGTAGTCACACATGTGTCAACACTCATTTTTTGTATCAATTGACTCATTCACTTCTACTCTTGCATAAAAAATGTGAATATTTTAGCTCTTGTACTATGTCATCACTTTGACACTTCATCTATTACAAAGAGTATCAAGCACTTAACATTAGTATATTGAGTCATTACTAGTTGCTCACACATCTATTGCAACCCCGCTTAGTGTGTCTTGTGATTTTTCTACAAATCATTGAATCAATGAATGGTGCTTGCCTAAGACAAAAGTAGGGAAGCTAGTCAATTTCCCATCCCAACACAACAAGTCTCAACAATACTTCTTAGTACCACCAAACTTTTCACTTATAAGTGTAGGTGCAAGTGAAGAGTTTTGACAGACATCAAACCCCTAATATGTCATAGTTCAAGGCTACATAAAATGCATAAGGTCATATCTTATGGGTCAAATATGCACTCAAGAGGTTCATGACCTTACGTTCAACCCTTTTCTTGGTTTTTGCACAGTTTTACATTTCACATTACACATTCATTCATTTATTTAATTAAGATAACCTAGATGTTTTAAAGATGTTTCTCTGATTCACCAATCCATACCTCTAGCTTATAACCAATTTGAAAATAATACATATTTCTTCCATCCATATTGAACTCATTTATTTAAATTAATTTCACATAATCATTTTGTTTAAGTAACATAAATATTTTAAATATGTTTATCTCCTATTCATGACCAATTTAGAAATAATGCACAGATTTTTCCAATTCACTCTGCCCCCACTCCAATCATTATGATGGAAAAGTAACCGAGTCTGGTTTTGGATGTGCTTGACACATGTAAACCATGTTCTAACTATAGTTGAACTGCGGGTAAGAAAACGTGTAATTATACGTATAGATGTACATACCGTGTATTCCTTCCGTCTCTGCGGGAGGAAATACTTGGATTTAACAGATTACTAGGTATACGCGGCCAATTTTTAGGATACGCGGGAAATTTTACCATACAATACACGTCGGCGGAAGCGGCAAATTGCAGAAGATGTCATCTCATTAAAGACCAGATTTTGTTCATTCTTAGGGAAGTCATCGATCCTCTTTTTGAGGTGCAGAAGGCTTCACAGGGTGTTATGCTCTGTTAATTAAATCACAATTCCATTCCATTTCATTTTATTTTCTTTCATATCCGATAGCTGTTGAAGCGTTGTTTACAGCCGTGTTTTTCTAATCCAATCTCATAGCATGCAGCCTCCTGAATCTCTTTTTTGAGGGTTTGAAGAGATTTAAAAAGCAAGCCTCCGCTTTCATGTTTTTGGGGTAAATGTGAGATCTGGGTATTGTTCTGAATCGGATTGGGCGATTCGATCTGTGGTTGTCGATCGGTGAGTGGGAGAAATCAGTGGGTTTGATTTGTTTGAGGTTTTGCCAATTTGATCGCCTGAAATTTGTTTGATCCATCCGGTGGTATTTGGCTATCAAAGACAAAAGGCGGAAGAAGAAGAATAGGGTATGGTTGAATCCGTCTTTGTGATTTTTCGGTTGTGAATCTCACAAATTTAGAGTTTGTTGTAGCTTAATTTGAAATGTATACAAGCAAATTAGAGGCCTTATTTAACTGCAGAAGCCCGTATGTTTTGTTTTAAAAATAAGATACGGTCTGTCAGTTTTAGGATCATTAGTGTTTTCTGTGACTGGACTTTATCATATCCCCAAAATTAGAGGGCTTATTGAACTTTAGGAGCTCATATGTTTTGTTTTTAAAAATAAGATATTGATTGTCAATTTTGAGACTTGGGTATTTTCTGTTATAGTGGTTGATTGTTTCCCCAAAATTAAGGGAGAAATCAGTTGGGTATCGCTGATTTGGTGGACTTTCTGGAGAAATTAGATCTCATGGCAAGTTTTTACAGAAATTAATGGGCAAATCGGGTGGATATTGTTGATGTGTTGTTCTGTTGTGAAAAAATCTAAGTCTCGTGGGAATTCATCCAAGGCGTCCAGTATTTTTATTCGAATCCAAAGGGTGTTGACTGTATAGGAACAAAGGGTTTGTGTAGGTTTCCAGAGGGGTTCTGTGTTTTAGATTGATTCTTGACTACGTGGGGTTGCTGGTTTGACAGAAATTCCAGGATCCAATTTGCAGTCACCGACAACTTGGATTGTGATAATTGGTAATCGTTTTCAATCAAGAAGCAGAATTTTGAAGGCTATCATCTACAAAGTTGTGTTTTTGTTGAATATAACTGGGCATTTTCACATTCTGAACCCCCTGAGTGCGTCAGATTTAGTTTTTATCTCCTGAAAATATTTTGATACCAGACTACTTGGTACTCGGACGTCTCCAAAGCAACTGAAGATCCTGTTATTTTGGGTTCACATCAGATAGATAAATCTGTATCTCTGAACGTCTTTTAAGAATAATCTTGCCATTGGATTGACTATGATGGCACAGCCAAAGTGTGTAGCTAAAAAAGAAGCTGGATCTGCTGCTGCTCACAAGGAAGCCCATTTTAGGGGAGTCAGAAAAAGGCCGTGGGGAAGATTTGCTGCAGAAATCAGAGATCCATGGAAGAAAACCCGTGTATGGCTTGGGACTTATGATACACCAGAGGAAGCAGCGAGAGCATACGACACTGCAGCCAGAGCTCTCAGAGGTGCCAAGGCAAAGTGTAATTTTGCCTTCGTTCCTTGTGATGATAGGAGTTCTAGTTTAAGCAGCACCGTAGAATCTTGGAGTAGTCCTAAGACTACTAATAACAGTAACAATAACACAAGAAGGAGCTTATCCTCAAACAAAGCAGAGGATTTTAGAAATAGTATTGATCTGAATATGAACGTTGCCCAAGAGGCATTTAAGAAGAGATATTTAGAAGGGAAAATCCCCGATGTATTAATAAAACAAAAGCCATTCAAGAGAAGCTGTGCACGAGACAGAGCTGCAGAGGCTTACAATTGGTCGAGACAAAACTTTCCACAAATGGGTTTTGATCCAAATGCCTGCCACAGTGACTGTGATTCATCCTCATCGGTTGTTGATGATGAAGAAGTAGGCACAACTTCTAGCTTAAGGCCTGAGGGAGCTAGGCCACTATTGCTGGATTTGAACCTGCCACCGTGTGACGATGAAGAGGGTTTGGGCAGCATGGCATTATGTCTTTAACTTCACCGGTTATGCTTTGATTGTGTTCTTCCTATTGGGTTCCGGTATCCTTCAAAGGTCATGGCCCATGTTAGCGTATTAAGGGAAATGCATTTTCCTATTTCTTGCCATTGAAGCAGTCATTTTTAATTCAATGCAATCCTATAGCAGAAGTTCTTTATCATCATTGTCTTAATAATGAAAGAATTCTTTGTTTTTATGCCAGTTGATTGTAATGGTTAAAGTTATTACCATTTCAACCACATGGAAGTGCATCTATTCTTCGTTTTTAACAATACGATTGGAAGAATAATAATTAATCACAGGCGATGGGAGGATGTGGAAAGCGGCTATCACCACCATTGAATTTTAGCCATGACCCAGATTACTGACTCTTGGTGTTATCCCTGATATTCGAGGGCTTTTAAAAGCCATTTAAAAGTCTGTGACTGGCAAGTCATCTGGGTAGTCTGATTTCTTATGCCATAATTTCTGAGCCTGTTTGACAATGTTAAAACTGTGACACTGACTAAATCTACTAGAATCAAGATAAATCTAAAGTGCATTTTTTCTTCGTCTAAATGGGCTATTCTGGAGATAATTCTATTAATTTGGATTTACTCTGTTTCACCTTTGCTTATTATTGGCTTGTATCTGTATTGGGATAATCTTGTTACCTGGTCTATCTGGTTACCTGTTTTAAGTAATCTCCATGGACATTTGCTATGATCTTAAGAATCTTGAGTTCAGTTGGTCTAGGTTAGGAACAGGCAGGGGATTGCTTGGGGCATTCTTTCCCCGAGTTTGCATAATCCTTGCCCATGAACCTGTCTGAGACATGACTGGGATTGTCAAGGTTTGCTTAGGGTTTTGGGGGTTTGATGTCAGTCTACTTGATGTTGATTTGGAGGTCTGTCTAGGTTGCTGGGCTGTGTTAGATGTATCTGTGGCTGGAGAAATTGAGTAGCCAGACAACCAACTGAGGCGGAAAATGGGGTACAGGCCTGGTTTGTGCCCTGAGGCTACTTTTTAAATCTGATTGCTTGAGGTTTACTTTGTCAAATCCTTGCCTGGTGATATAAGATTTGATTGTGGTCTGCTTGCCTTTCCTGTATAGATTATACTTGATGTTTATTTTGAGGTCTGTCCAGTTCACTGGTATAGTTTTCCCATATGTGTATCTCTGGTTGGAGAGCTTCAGCTAGCAAGCACAATCTCTGGTGGCTTACGAGTAAATCTAATCAAATTGATTGCCCTAGATTGACAGACTTGCCTCGAATCTGCTTGAACCCATCCAAAAATATTCCCAGGTCTATCTGCTTGGAAACTGAATCAGGGTTTGCTATATATTATCTTGAGATGTTGCTTTCGGGTCTATGCTTGTGAGTGGCTTTCCACTCTTTGACAGAAGTTTGTTGGCAAATAATAGATTCAGCTTATTGTTATATCAAAAAGAAGACAAATATGAAATCAATGTTCTTCAGCGGGAAGTTGTAATTGGCAACCATTCACGAGAGGGGAGATAAATGAGAACATTGAGTACTTGTAAATGCAAGATCACATCAAAACTCCAAACTGGGTTGCTTGGCTTTATATCTTTGGTTTTTATTTGAATTTGAAAATGTAAATAACACTTTTTTTTCGAAGTGTCTAGGTGAATTAAACAAATAAAATTATTAAAATAATTAATTTAGAAATATGAATTGAGTTAAAAAATATTGAGTAGTGTTGAAATAAATGTGAAAATTAAATAAATTTTTAACTGTATTTGATGCAGATATGATTAAGCAAATATATTTGAACCTGAAAATCCACTTTCTTACCCGATTGTATAACTTATCTGCATGAATTGTAAAACTGACCTATGTCCGGGGATTTAAACTTCTATTCGCAAATGTAATTTGATAGTCTGAGATACTTTTAAACATTGTCTACAAGTTTGGACTTAGTTAAAATGGTGGTTCTGATAATCAACTTTGTAGATCTTTCTAAACGAGGGGTATTCTCTTTGTGGCAAGCTTTTAAGATATTGGGATAATGACCAAATAGAAATAGTGGTAAACAGTACATGATAAATACAAGGATTGCCATAAACGAGTGGCAATTCATAAAATTGGAAAGTGATAAAGAGGGCATACAAAAGACCTAGTAGACAAATAGGGTTTTGAAGTGTATAGAGGTGATGAAAGTCAAAATGATTTAAAAAACAGCTAAATACTAATATGGATTCCTGTCTAAGTTTGTAGTTTGTAGTGATGGTTAAGATGCTGGAATGATGATGCCAATTAGGCAAAGGATGATGTCCTTTTATGTTTGGCTTAGACAATCAATTTGGAACATAATGGCTAGTAAGAATTGAGTTGTCTTAGTTGAGGATCAGATTGGAATTTTGAAATGTGGGACTGAAGCACAATTTGCAGAGTTGATGGGTAGTTGATGATGTTGGTGAGGTAAGAGGTGATGTCTTTTTATACTTGGCTTAAACGCACAATTTGGAAGTTTTGGCATGGGAGTCGTTTTATAATGGCTAATAAGAATTGAGTCGCCTTGCATTTAGAAATAAATTGAAAATTTGAAATATGCAGGTTATAGGTGAATTGTGAAGTTTATGGGTGGTTGATGATGCCAATGAAGCAAGGGATGGTGACTTTTATGCAAAGATGATAGGTCAAACTTGTAGACTCGATAATGAACCAAAGAGAGGAAATGGTAATTTGAGAGTCAAATAATATTTGACAGTTTTGGCATTGGAATTGGTACATAATGGCCAATAAGAATTAAGTTGTCTTGGGTTGAGGATTAAATTTAAAATTTAAAATATGTGGCTTAGAGGCACAAATTGCAGAGATGATACGTCAATAGACTCAATAATGAACCAAAGACAGGTAATGGTAATTTGAGAGAAAATAAAATAAAATTGAGTGGATTGGTGTGATTGTATATTTCTATAAAAAGATACCAAATCAACTAAAATTATGCTCTAGTCAAATACAATCAAAAGTATGCTTTGGTTAAATATAGTTAAATCCTTAATTACATTGAAAATGATACAAATGTATGCAACTTATTAAATGCATTGTTAATAGGATATAAATAAGTGAACTAACTTTTATTGCAAGGTAGTAGAAAAATAATTTGAGTTAAAAGCATGTATCATGGTTGAAATTTTATCCCATCTGATTTTATTTTTTAATTAAATTATATCATGAAAATTTGAATTTGGTATCATAGTTGGTCTCAACATGAATGTACCTTAGAGAGTGTGTTGGAATTAAAATATACTTGTTTATAGACTTTGAAAATTTTCATCATGAAAGGGCAAGCAATATAATGGTGGGAAATCTCATGCGTAACAAGTAGGTTCTAAGTTTGAATGTGATTGTATCTAATATTGCCATTAATGTACCTATAATTCCTTGTAGAAACAAATACAATCGTTATCACGAAGTGGTAAAAAATTAAAATTAAATTTATGCAAAAATGCCTAAAATAGCTCAAATAACTCTTGCACATGACAATATACATACACTCCAAGTTCCTGGGAATGAATCTACACCTTTACATCGTTCAATAATTTGATCTCCTTTAATGAATGTTAATTCATTCAATATTTAGAAAAGAAAGACTATTAATTACCACATTTTGATAGGGATGAAGTGTAAAATTGCTATTGACTATTTGACTATTGTAGAGTGTGATGTTGAAGTAGAGTGTAGAGAGATGAAACACTTCATACACAAAACCTCTCCACATGATCTACTATATTTGTATTGTGATTGGAAAAATAACAAAAAATGATTAAATAAAAAAAATATCCCAAAAAAATAGTATTTAAATCCTAAGCTCATAAATTGACAATAAAAATTAAAATTTAAAGAAAAGTGTCTTACTCTTTTGGTAATGGGTAGCAAAGGAGGGTGGTACACCTATCTCATCCTTTCTATGATCCTCTCCCATGAGGAAGGTTAATGTCACTAGGGAGATTTGTTTGAGAACAATAATCAAATTTATCATGAAACCTTGATCAAATTTGAGCTTAATACACATTGAAAACATCTTTACCGAGTGTCATCCTCGTGCCATCACACTTGCATTTCACTTGCACAAAATACTCACTAGAAGATTAAAAGAACCACTTTTGAAAAGACATGAAAGAAAGAAATAAATAAATCAAAGAGGCATTCTTGTAATGGCCACACTTTTTGTTTTCCTCGAGATGTTTATTATTGGCATTGTAATTCTAACTATGTATCATGGGATGCATAGGTTGTGTTGGCGTATGTTGCATGGAGTATTTATTAATATTTTAGTGTCACTATTTTCAGTAATAATCATTGTTGTGATTGTTGATTATGCTTCGAAGTACTTTGTCTAAAGTCAGATGTTAGTGCAACTAACATTTACAATGGCTCTCACATGTGTTACTGCCAAGTATTGATGTCTTTGTTCTTTAATTTTTCAGCTATATATTTCATGGTCAGCCCTTCTATTTTCCTACTTGTGTTCCAGTTCTTTTTTCTTACTTTTGTTCTGTTCTTTTTGCCTGCTTCAGAGCTTATGTTTTTTTTGCCTGCTTCTATAATTCTATTATTTTTGCTTAAAATGGGATCCCAATTCAAAGTTTTAATCCCTTGTCACCACTAGGAATTGAGAGACAATTTACCTTTCTAAAGGGAAAAGCTACGTCGCGTTTTCTTATATCAATGTGATCAAGTGGGGTTGGCTATTGGGTTGGCTATTACAATAGTGGTTAGTAGAGACTGGCTTCATAATAATCCTTCGGCTCTCTCATTTGAGGTTGTTTCTTTATTTGTTTCAAATCTAATGGATATTCTTTGGTGTGCAAAACTAGTCAAGTTCCTCATTGGGAGTTATTTCCAACCTCTGTCTTCTCATTTTTTGCTATGTCTGAAGCTTTGGAGAGCTACAATCTTAGGTCTAGTTTATCCACAATGGGACTGGGTGGCTTTCTTGATAGGAACAAGCTACTAAATGGTGATAGTAGTGTCTCAATTCTATATGGGATGGTCATTAGACTTGTTGGCGACAACCCTTCAGATTTTAGTAGATATTTGAATGCTTTACGTACTGTTGTCGATGAATCATTATATTTTGAGTCATATAATATTTTTAATTCAGTTCATTTTCTCATTAAGTATGTTGAAGAGGACCCACATGCATGTCCTCTCTTTCTGCCACCTTTTGATCTTGCAAGCTTTAGTGAGAGTTGTACAGATTAGTCTTTTGTATTGATGTAATATTTTGCTTAATTTCTTCAATTTCAATATAAAGTTTATTGTGTATAAATTATTAATCATCTGTAATAGCATTTTGTCATGATGTGGAGGTCATGGTCAATGTTTTTGTGCGTGGGCCTGGTTAGGCCCTAATTGTATGATGTATCTAGCTTTTGTAAACACATTTTTTTTATTATTAATATAATACATGCAACGCTAGGTTGCTCTTATGAGTCAAAAAATATATACTCAGAAAATTCAAATTAATGTACAAAAATAATTCACTATTCGATGAACGTTCGACGTACTTCTTCATTTCGTTCCCATTTTCTTAAGTTGTAATAGAAAATTAAAATTAATGTACGCAATTTTTTTATCATTCGATGAACGTTCGATAGATTACTACAGTTGCATTCCGGAATGAAATGTGTGAAGCGCTAGACTTGCGAATTCGGATCTTTGGAATCACCCTAGAGTTGTTAGATTTACAAAGAACAACGTTTGACCTTTTGTTTGTCTACGCTATTAAAACCCTAAAAACCTTACCCTTTTAGCCCAGCATTATAATCCTTGATTACCTTTTTTAAGTGCTCTAAGTCATAACCTTATGTCCCCCTTGCATCATGAGATTCCCCGGCCCCCTTTATTTCCTAGTGCTCACTTAAAAATACTTTTTTGCATGTGCTGAAAATAAATCACTTAAGTGACCCATGGTTTATATAGTTCCCTTGCTTAGCAAACCTTTTTCGTTAATCCACAAGGTAAAATTCACTAAGGAAGAGGGAAGCCTCGAAATGACATAAAATGTGGTTGCAAAACCACATATTAACGCCATATGTACTTTCATGATGTTCTTAATTTAATGTGTCAATGGAAAATCTTTAAAAAATAAGAAATAATTCTCTTTTGATATGAAGCAAGCTAAAATGTATTGATTTGATAACTTGATATTGAAAACTGCACACTGTATTGTACATGATGTCATGAATTCAGTTACCAATCAAAATAAGGTTTGTAATAGATTTCATATGCTCACTTAAAAATACTTTCACACGAGTTGAAAATAAATCACTTAAGTGAACCCATGCTTAAAATAGTCCCCCCCCCCCACTTAGCAAACCTTTTTTGCTAATTCGTAAGGTAAAATTCACTAAGAAAGAGGGAAGCTACAAAATAGCAGGAAGTATGACATGTGTTTTCTTTTTATTGATTTCCACAACTCCATGAGATTATTGTTTATTAAAGAAAATGTAGTTGCAAAACTGTGACTTAACGTCATATGTACTTTCATGATGTTATTAATTTAATGTGTTGGTGGGAAATCTTTAAAAGATAAGAAATAATTTCCCCTTCTGATCCGAGGCGAGTGAAATGTATTGACTTGATAACTTGATATTGAAAACTGCACGATGTGTTGTACATGATGTCATGAATCCAATTATCAATCAAAGTATGATTTATAATAGATTTCATATCCTTTGAATGCTTACTACTTGAGGTACTCTCAAGTGACAAGTACGGTCTGCATGTAGCCAGACATCAATAACAATAACATTCTAAGTAGCTCTCACACAAGTAAGTTGGTTACTTGGTTAGTGCAAAAAACAAAATTATACCTCACATGACTCACAAGTAAATGTCAAAGCCCATAAATAGGGATGGTAAGTTCAACTAAAATCATTTTTAAAAGTTCATAAAATGGTTTTACTTTTGAGTGCAATATTATGAATTTTGATAAGTATTTTCATTTTGTAAGGTTAATAAGGAATACAATTGTGTTGTGGTATTATTGGGGATACTCTAAATTATCCTACCTCTCAGTTATGTAGTTACAGAGTAAAAGAGATACCAATTTCCTTCAAGTTCATAATGGGTGGAATTGGAAATAAGTTGATCTAGTTCACTTGGTCCTTGAGCCAAGTTTTGAACCAAGATGAGGAGCTCTAATGGAGATAAGTGCTTTCACAAAGATTTTGGCCACATAAGTATTTTAATCTTGTTTACATTGAAATTTGTTGATTTTTCATACTTCATTTTGACAGAGGCCCTCAAAGAGGAACTATGGACTTTCAAATTCATTTTGTGCTATCCTGGTGCCTTGGAGTTGCCCGAAGAGGGTGGTAGTAGATTTACTACCCCTTATCTTCTACATAATTCAAGTTGGTAACCAAGATAGGTACATTTTCTATATTCGTGCCTCCCATTTCCCCAACTAGTAGGCAAGCCCTATGGATTTTCAAAGTCATTTTGTGTTATCCTGGTGGTTTGGAGCTATCATTTGAAATCCCAAGCATGGTCGACAAGCCCCGTGGTTTGAAAATATGATTTGCATCTCATAACATCACTACCAAACTACCAGTACTAGCTTGGAATCAATTATGTCTAATGTAAACTAACATGTGTCATTTATTCAAGATCTTGCATGCTCTACCCATCTTTAAAAATCTATGTAACATTGTAATTCAATTGTAATAAAACTAGCACTTGCACTAGAGGTGCAAGGGTTACACCGATAGAAAAATATATAGAAGTAAACATGGAAATGAAGAATAGTGTAAAATATATACACTCTTGTTTGCATGAGCTATTTGCATATAGTCCTTATAGAGAATCATCTACAATAAACATCTTGATCTATTTGCGGTGGTATTTGTTGTATTTCGGTGCTAAGTTCTTGCTCAGTCTTATATCTGCAGTAAAATAGAGTCATGAAAATGTGCAATGGATAAAAAGTAGACCAAACAACACTACTAATGATAGTTAACATCAATGATCATGATGATACTTTAAAATTAAAACGATCCTCATATGTAGGTGTAAGGGTTACGCTGATAGAAAAATATATAGAAGTAAACATGGAAAGGAAGAATAGTATAAAATATATACACTCTTGTTTGCATCAGCTATTTGCATATACTCCTTACAGAGAATCATTTGTAGTAAACATCCTGATCTATTTGTAGTGGTATTTGTTGTATTTCGGTGTTGAGTTCTTGCTCAATCTTATATCTGTAGTACAATAGAGTCATGAAAATGTGAATTGGATAAAAAGCAGACCAAACAACACCACTAATGATAGTTAACATCAACGATCATGATAATACTTAAAAATTAAAATGGTCCTCATATGTAATAAGATTTACAACAAGACCCAAATGACCAAATCAACCAAAGCATCCAACCTAGAAAATATTTGGTGAACTCAATGTTTTGGTTCACTTAAATACAACAAACTAGCATAAAAGTAGATGCAATGAAACAAGTAGATGAAATCAAACATTGCTTATTGTTTGCATATTTCTGGAAGACTCTCAAAATATAGTCCCTGGTATTCTATAAAAAACAACGTACCTTGTGTAGATAGGTTTCTGAATTCTTTGGAAAGTCAAAATTGATCACAACATTAACTGCTTGGATATTAATGCCCCTTATAAAAAGATTTGTCAAAAGTGTTTGGAAATATCAAATAATCACATACAAATAGTCAAATAAATAGTAGGCATGAAAATTCAAAGACATAAAAGTATACAGGTACAAGGTATTTATGCACCTGAACAGACAATATTTCTACAAGCACCATTGTGGAAGTCATGAAAGACTCTATTCCAGTGAGATTGGAGCATCTTGGCATGTATGTAAAACCATGAATACCCAAGCTTAGTGATTTTTTTGGCCAAAAGTTCAACTCGATTGACATAATTATAGAAATTTATTGACTGGTTAATTTGAAGTTGCAACAACCGTAAAAATATAGCACTATCAACAACAATAAAATATTTCTTATCTGGTTCTAGGCTGACAAGATTCTATAATCAATGGTGGAGATTGTTATAACCATTAGCAAACTTCATTGGAATGGCAACCTTTGGAGGGTTTTGACTTGATCTTCTTACTACCTCTCAAAATACTGCTTGTAAGCACTTTCAATTAAACACATTGTTATGTAATCTATCAATAAAAAATATACAAAATCCTAATTGCATATATTTCTAGTCAACAGAATCCTAATTGAATATTTTTCAAATTGTGAATGTGAAAAAGTTCTTAAAGTTTTTCCCTCCATAAAATAAGCTTCATAGTGACAACAAGATAATACCGAAGCATAAACCAACCTTTGAGAAAAGTGTGTTCAAACAATGAACCTTCTGCCTCTCCTCAACAAAAGCATAATACTGAGTAATACCTTTAAGTGTTAACTCATCCATGAGATTGATCACATAAGGCTTCTGTAGAAACTTATCTTTGAACGATTTCACAGTCACAGGAAATGTGACTGAATAAAATAAAATTTGACGATTTTCTGGAAGGAATGTAATTAGATGCTATAACAATGGTTGAAACTCTTGAGAAAGAAGTTTATCCACCTGAAAAATGAGAATTATCAGAATGGATGGACTCTAAAGCAAAAGTCTTATTTTGTTGTTTGAATAGCTATTCATATAGATATTTGGCAGATAACTTTGACTTGATTTTTTGAAAAATTCACATGAGAGCATCCTTCATATTATAAAGTAACAAATGTTACCCACATGGAGGAGACACGACATAGGTGCACGAATCCCGCATTTCATTCAACAATATGCTCCATGTTGGCTATCATCATGCAGTATTTTGAAAGCAAACAATTGGCGAGGAAGAGTCCTCCCCAAGCAACATATGAACAATTGATGTTTCTGACAGCTTCCTGACCTAACTATAACCATTCATGAAGGTGATAATCTAGTCGTTGAAGTGAAGAATAATGCACCATATAATGTTACTATACACTAGTAATAAAGAGTTGAGACTATTCAAGTTTTCATCTATTCGAGTTTGGCTTAAAAATAAAATTATGGTAGAGTTTTTTATTATTTATGATATTACTACAGAAATGATGAGCAAGATATTTGTCATCCTTACAACTCTCAGAAACACAACAGTGAGCATCTTGAACAAGACAGGTTGTGGAATAAATACCATGAAAAAAATGATCTAGTTAATGTTAGGGATCTTGTTCAGTTGTTTTACTTGCTTGAAGATTCTAAGACGTTCAAGCAAAAAATTTAGAAAGCATTCCTACATTTTGTAAAAATTGTCAATGAGAATCTAGGGGAACAAAAAAGATATGAAGAGAAGGGGAAACATGTATCCCTACTTTGCATCGTGTATAGCAGGTTTGTGCTCTCATTTATTGAGTATCATTGCATGTGAAAATGCTAAAAGCTTAAATCTTATTCCCTATTATTAGTATTTCCTAATCTAATAATTTCCTTTTGCATTTTGTTTGTGTCTGACATCAACATTTGCGGGATTGGGTTGATTCCTTTTTGTTGTGAATACTAATCAATTTGATGGAAAACCAAGCTTGAATTTGGTTAATTCCTTTCAAATGGTTTGCATTCATAATTGAAAACACCCCTGATGTAGGGTTTTGGGGTAAGGCAACAATGTGGAGACCACATAATGTGTTTAATGAAATAGTGAATTGAGAAAATAAAGTTTAGGATAGAAGTCAAAACTCTTTAAGAAGATAAAGCAGGCAATAGAGGAGATATAAACAAAATAGTTTTAGAATGAAATAAAAAATAATATTAATTTGGTGCATACAAATTCGAAAAAACCTCTTAAAAACCATCGCAAGTGACTTACCTCAAGATCTGCAAAAAATGTGTCTTGGGTTGTGCACTCTAGGATGTGGGGTATTAAACAACCCACACAGAAGAATGTATCAACTGATATTTGCTCTAATTTGTACTACCATGCTTGTCCAAGCAATAGTGGAGTAGAAAGATGCTTACTCCTAGTTCTGCACAGTGAGACACATACCTAAGGAACTGATGGTAAACTATTTCACATTCTCAAATGCACAATGTTCTGATACCAAAATTTGATGGAAAAAAACAAAACAATGGATTTAAACAAACTTCAAACACAATGAAATATTGAATGATAGGGTCAACACTCTGGTTCAATTGGTAAAGTATTTTGGAACTTTCAAAGCTCTTTGTCTTCTATTGAAAATTCATTAATTGTATGTATTTACCAAATGTTGGAATTGAAATTTATAGGCCCTCACTGAATCGACAAGAAACAAAGATTAACAAGCATCAGTAACAGGAAATAATTCCATTGGCCAAACAAGAGTCCAGGTTTCATTGTGTATATAACAATGCAAAAACACTTACAATGATTGTTGATTCTCTAAAGAATCGACTTCAACCTGACTGAACACTTCCCTCACCACAAGTAACAAGTAGCCAAGTCAATAAACACATAAAATGCATAACAAACACAATCAAGCCAAATAGAGACGCCAAGGTTTAAATTTTCATTGAGCAAGCCAAAAACTAATTATAGTGAGTCGATTGATCAAGGAATCGATTTCCTTTTTTGTTTGACCAACTCCTCCCCAATCGATCTACTCTCCAATGGTTCTCATAGGCCAAAAACCTTCTTCAAAATGATTATTCACTTCATTTTTCTCCCTTGCTCAATGCAACTATTGTGCCTCTCTCAACAACCACAAATTAACTCCTCTCCAAACAAAATCGGCTTGAGCACCTCTCCAAGACAACAAACCATCAAACCTCCTTTTGTTGGCAACAATTTCCCCCAACACAAAACTGGGGCGCAAACAATCCTTTTCTTCCAAAATTTGTTTTCTTTCCCTAGCTCAGAGAGCTCACCAAGGTGGTGATTTATTGTCTTTTTTTTTCACAAAACCGTTGTCTAACTATTTTTCACTATCCATCAATTTTCAATGTGAAAAGAAGAATACCTCTTGTTGTCAAACGAAGAATGGCCACCTGCCAAAAAAATCAAGAAGGAACAACAAACAAAAGACAAACCAAAATTTAAAAATGTGCAAACCAAAATTGGATTTATGATGCCCCTACATCAAGAATAGGGGCACAAATTGGGGCTCCACAACTCGAATCGAAAAAATGAAGCCTCTTCTCCCTAACCGAGGGATGGATGATGTTAACTATGTCAAGAATTTTTTTAAGAAATCTGGCCATAGCAAAAATTTATAAAAGATGAAGTGAACCAAGACTAGTCTCCCTATAGCGACTGCTTCAATCTATTCACAATAAACAAAAAAATAGATCTAAAAGTATCGGCATTTCAGAGCTCCTAGATTTGTGAGCCTAATGGAAAAATTCTCTACCTTAAAGCTGGCATGATCCCGTAGACTCTATCCACGATCGCTATAGCAAAGATGGTGGATACGATAGCAGATTTTAAATAAAAAAGATTAACCAAACAATCTCCCTACAATCGTTGATTCAGTCAATAAATGAAGAGGATGAAAATATTAGGGTTTTAGGGCTTACACAAGATGGAAATCAGATTTCATTTGGATCTACATATTGAATGCTAATTTGAAATCCAATTTGAGAAATCTAAAAATTAAATGCAAAATAGCTAGGAACAGTAAATTACGATGAGTAGCTAGCTGAAATTGTTTCACAGAGCGGATTACAAGCATGAGATAGGTTTCAGGTGAAACTTCCTACAATATATAGCCTATCGGCTAATAGATGGTTGTGTTATTCTTCGTTATTCATTTACAGTAAAAAAATATTTTGTGTGTTTAGTGTCTATTCAAATTACAAGTAATTAGAATTAATGTTATTACTTATCAAAATCACAATCAATGATACTATCTCTAGATATCCACAATTTAGTAGTATTTGTAAAATTCTTGGTGGTAGTACATTTTCACATTTTTAGGGATCTCAATCTTTGCTCTAGTCCTAAGCTGCAAAAAAATCAAAATGTTGTCACTCTTGCTAGGGTTTACTAAAATGTTTCTTTATATGTGAAATTATGAATTTAGGTTCAAAAACCCTAAAAAGCCCTACCTAGTTTTCTCCGCACTACACTTTATTTCTAATTCGTCATTGACTTGCTCCCCCAATTCCCGATGTCATTAGTCATCTTATTAAGTCCTTTGCAATGTTGAGTTACCAACCCCTTTATCCTCTCCTAGTGCTCATTTAAGAAGAAGATTTTGCATGTGATTAATTAAATGACTTAAGTGAGCCCACACTTAATATATGGTTCTCATTGTTTATTATACCTTTCCATTAATCCGCACAAAGTATTTTATTAAGGAATGGAATACCTGCAGAACTACATAAGGGTTGACACTTGATTCCTTTTTAGTGGTTTCCTTTTGGCATGATTTTGTGAGTTCATGAATAGTTTTATAAAGGTTAAGTTAATTGTCACGGAACAACATAAAGGGGACAAGTGTCAATGTCATGCTTTTTAAAGGGATTTTGCAGGTTTGCTGGATGATTCAAGAAGATCTAGATGTGACTCGTGGAACCATAGAATAAGGACATTTGGACTCATCTCAATGTATCCAATGGGTTTTCTATTGAAGGCTAGGATTGTGAGCAATGAAATGATGGCATGTGGCATAATATCATGAGGATTTTGTATCCTAGTGCACTTTAAATTTTAAAAATTTAAAACACATGTTTATATCATAAGTTACTCGATTGTTCGATGAATATTTGATGGATAGTTGTAGGTGAATTTCATAATGAAATGCACAAAGCGCTAGGCTTGTGAACTCAAACATTTGGAATCACCCTATAACCATTAGATTTAAAAAGATCAATGGTTGAAAATTTATTTGAGATGGAACATTTGAACAACATCGCCTCTTGTCGAAAGTGATCAATTAATTAATAGAAGGTGAAAAAATAGATGACAACTATTGAATTAATTTGAAGTTCCAATATAGAATTGTAATGTACTAATTGTGTAGTCCACAGGTAACATGTTTCATTCACTTTAACATTCGATAAAAAGAAGAAAAAGTGAATTTTCTACTGCTAAGTGACTTTATTTTTAAGTGAGAGGGTCAGGACACGGGGATATTGGTCATTGCAATGCACCATGAGATTTTGAGTTCCAACATAGCTAGTCCATGCTTGTCAATGTCTTTGTATTCATCTTTACAAGAATCAAATTTCAGACAAAAATTCCATGTTTCATCATTTCTTAATTTTTCAATCTTGGGGTTTAGGATTGAGAGCTTGAGAGTTCACACTATACAACCATTGTATACCACCATTACCAGACCAACTGTTAGAAAATGAAAAGAAAAATCAAATAGAAAAATAGATTATGCCAAAGTGCTTAAAACCCTAAGTTTCACAAATGAATATCGCAATATTTATGATCCCGAAATCTATGGTAGGCTTACCTTAGAACTTAGATTTTCATGTGAGAATAAGGTTGCAAAGCAAACAAAAACTACCAATAGTAAAAAACATCCGATTAATAGTATCACTACACAGTGGGTAATTGGATTGGGGTGCATGATGTTACATGAGGTTTTCCCTTGCCCATAATTTATCATGGTTTGCACTCATAATTATGATGATAACAAAAAAATAATTGTTAATAAAGATAGCAAAGAATAAATATTATCCATTACCGCAAAATATTTTGGAAATGTGTTGGGGTTTACAACCGAAGATTTCGTCCATATTGACCTAGAAAATATTGCTAGTGATTATGAAGAAGTCAATGAAGGGGAAGAAATTAATTTTCTAATTAAAATAGTTAAGGATTTTCACAGTAACTTATTCAAAAAAAATCATTGTGGGAGTAAATGGTGACTCCCCAACACCCCTAGGAACAGTTGCTCAACCAAAATATCTTCTACAAGAGAGAGAATGGAAAGAAAGTTTGCTGCAATAATGCAAGATTAATTAATGGTTGAATATGCTTGAATACATGAGATACCTTGCTTATAAAGGAAAGTTAGAGAGATAGGATTAGACAAGATCATGAAAAGTTTCTTAATCCTATTACATGCGACAACTAACAAACTAACTACCTAGGAATCAAGCATTACTAGTTAGATAAGATGCCAACTAAAACTTCTAGAAAGAATCTTATATCCTAAGTAAACTTAACATGTGAATATGTCCCCTAATTACCTAGTGAGTAAATTAGCTAGGTGCAAAATATTTATTCACACCAACACCCCCCTTAAGTGAAACTTAGGGAGAAGATTATAATGCAAACTATGCAAAGATGAAGATGACTATGGGTCCCAGCTACTAGGCCATGTTAGGTACCCATTTACAAATGCAAATGTAATGCAATCAATCAATCTATCACAAGTGAAGAAAAGGAGAAAACCCAATGGGACAAAACTCCTCTCCAAAAGAGAAAACAAAACAAAACAAATATGATGTATGGAGGACTTAATGATACCCCCCAAGGACTGCATCCATCATGTATATACAATCAATGACCCCCCATAAGAGGATAATAGAGAGATAAGATATCCCCCCCACAATGAATGATCTCCTAGAAATATGGTTAATGTTTGAAGACAAAGCATAATCCAATGCCTACAAACAATGTTTCTCCCCTTAGGAAGAAGATACACCAAGTACAAATGTAGGAATGCTTCCCATTCTGGATAGGAATTAGGAGGAATCCATATGTATGATTGTGTCTCTGAAATTTTCTCATGTGTTTCCAAGTTCTTAGATGATGAAGATGAGGCCACAATCCAATCAGGTACATGCCTAATCACAAAAAACTGTGACAAACCAGGAACAAGTGGAAACTAATTTTGAACAAACTTTGAAGATAAACATGAAGCGACAATAGTTGATCCATGACTATGATCAAATAAGAGAGATAAACCCTTAAATTGGTCCTCCAAATCTAAAATGTGAGACCACAAATAAAGAAGCAATGTTTGTCAAATAGGAATCTCAATCAGGAAGACTATTAGATACTTGTTGCAGTGAATCACTAGAAGTACTCAATGAATCAATAAAAGAAGATGAAGATGTGATCTCAACTGGAGAAGTTGGAGCTATAGGAGAAGTCTCTGGATCATCAAGACGCTCAAATTCTGCATCATATTCAAACTCCTCTAAGGTTTCATCATCATAGGGTGTGGTGTCAACATCATCAAGTGGAATGAGGCAATCTGAAGTAGGATCATCTAGGAATGGAGGCTTGTGTGGATATCCAAATATCTCCCAAACTTTGGTCCAAACTGTGTGTGGGCATGAGATGTCGGAGAAGATCTTATGCTAGCTTTCTCTGGGGATGCTTACATTGAACATAGAACCAATCAATCCTATGATATGATCATTCTTATTACCCCAAAATGATTTCCTATATGTTGTTTTTGGTTTAGGAATGAGTCCATAAAGATGTGGCAAAATGTTTAGCCACTTACAATGTTTTATGATGCCTTTTTGCCATGAATCATAATTATCCCTAGTCAGAAATATTACAAAAGGATGAGTTGAATAACCCATGATTACAATGATAATACACTTCTCAAATGATACAATATGATATTAACAAATATAATATAGCTGAAATGAAGTACAATGATCAAAACAACACTTTCCCAATTGCCAAAATATCTAAGTATTCTTTAGTAGACACACCAGGAAAAATATGAAATCATAATATACTTGGGACAAAAAATGGAAAAAATTCATGGATGGTTGGGTAGAGATCCTCAATACCTTTCCAATGCCACAAGAATCACAAAATTTTGAGATCATGGCAAAAAGTTACGAGCTAGGGAGCCAAAATACATGATCTGACTTCAATTAGCAAAAAATGGCATCAAACTGCAATTTTTTTGAAAAATAACTGCACCACTAGAAAATTGAGATCTTCAGTTTTCCGGTGATATTTTGTTTCAAAATTTTTGCCTCTGTATGTGAAATTATGCCAAAATGAAAAAAAAACTATTTTTGGGCACTTGGGGGCAAATACAAGGCATTGCCAAGGCTATCTAGGGGCAAAACTTGTTGGGAAAATATGTCTCAACCTTGCAATTATATATGATTTATTGTTGATAAGATGTAAATACAATGGCAGCACAAAGCGAAATGTGAGAGTGTTAACTTTTTCAGGAAACTTCTAGAATGGCCGACATACATTAAATAAAGGATATATTGTAAATCTAGACCGTTCATTATTAGGTTTTAGATCTAATGGAAGATGTTTTGTTGGTCTATCTTGCCCTAGAATGTAACTCTATTTTATGAGGGTGTTGTATTACGACTACAGTATATAGAGACAGTGATGATTTCTAAGAGTCTAATAGTGGTTGTGTTGTCTCTTGATCTTTGAGTGGTGATACTTCTATGATAAGCTTGCTCTGCAAGTATATTGTAATCTTTTTGATTTACTGAATAATATATTGGGAAGATTTTGGAGTGTGGGTTTTTTCTGTTGAAAGGTTTTTCCCCACATAAATCATTGTCATGGTATTCATGATATTTGTGTTTATTTCTATTTAAGTTTTTGTAACTATTAAAGATTTGTAAAAATTTTGCATTATTCTCCTCTCAAGATTAGTGTAGGAAGTTGTTTCGCTACCTTAACTTCCTTACAAGTGGTATCAGAGCTTGATCACTTTTTCTTTCAGTTGTGGGTTGTTGGATTTTTTGAACTAATCCATATTTGAGTGGGAGCTTGTGCAAAAGATACTTTGTGATCTTTTTGCAGGAATTTTCAAATGGCAAGTTCAATAGGGAGAATAGAGGTGGAGAAATTTTTTGGAAATAATTTTGAGATGTGGTGTTGGTATATGGAGCCTAATCAGACTCAGAGGTTAAATTTTCCCCACTTTTATCAATGTGGTTTCCCCCCAAATTATTTAACGGGGTCAAGGGGTAGCACCCCTTGCAAGGGTTTGGGGGCAGCGCCCCCAAGATGGGGTCAAGGGGAAGCGTCGGGTGTTATTTTTCTATTGGCTGACATAAAAAACCCTAATTTTGTAACCGACATAAGTCTTGATAAAAGGCTAAGCGTTTGGGTTTTTGTTGATATTGTATTGTAGCATTTGCAGCAGTATTGAGTTGCAAGGATTACTAGTTGTAATCGGTTTGATTTACTAGATAATAATATTGGACTCTTTGTTGGTGGACGTAGCCCAAGTTTGGATGAACCACGTTAAATATTGTCTCTCGCTATTATTATTTCTATGTTTTTCATTTCTCTGTTTAATCTTTATTTGCATTTAATTGATATTTTTTGCATACAATTCCTAACATGTGGAAGCTGAAGATGGAGGATTTGTTGATAGATCGAGATATGTGGGATGTTGTTGATGAGAATGTTTCAAGGCCTACAAATCCTAATCAGGCTTCTCAATATGATGTTATGAACCGTAAAGCCAAGGGTCTAATTAGATTGTGCTTGAAAGACTTTTTTTTTATTAATGTCCATAAAGAGACCTCTATACAAAAACTATGGAAGAAGCTTGGTGAGATGTATCAAGCCAAATCTTTAGTGAACAATATTTTCTTGAGGAAGAAATTATATTCCTTGAGAATGGAAGAGGGTGGATGAATCACAGACCACTTGGAAGCATTTGATATGTTGGTGGCTCAATTGGCATTACTTGGTGTCAAAATAGATGAGGAGGAAAAAATGTCAGATCTTACTTTGTTCTTTCCCTGATTCATAGTATTCTCTTGTTATGGCTATTGGGAGTACTTCTGTTATTTTGAAAATTGAAGATGTGGTGGGTTCTTTACTTTCTAAAGAGATGAGGAGGAAGGTATCCATCACTACCAAGGAGGCCCTAAATGTTTGTGGAAGTCCTAAAGAAAAAGGCAAGAAGAATGAGAAGCGTGACAAATCCAAGTCCAGGGGGAGATCTAAATCTTCTGGAAAGTCTAAAGTTATTTGTTGGAATTGCAGTAAGCCTGGACATGCTTGTAAGGAATGCAAAGGAGAAAAGAAAAAGAAAAAGAAGAAAGTTGATTTTGATTTTGAGTCCGAAAACGAAGATGGTGACGCACTCATTGTAGTTTTGGCAACTTGTGCAGGTAATGATGCATGGTTAATTGACTTAGGTGCATCTTTCCATATGACCTTTAATAGAGATTGGTTTTCTAAATATGAAGAATTTGATGGAGGTAAGGTGTACTTAGGTGATGATTCTCATTTAGACATTGTTGGCTATGGTAAAGTTAAAATCAAGTTTCCTGATGGTAGAATAAAAAGGATTAATGGTGTGTTGCATATCCCTGGATTAGCATGAAATTTGTTATCTATGAGCAAACTAATAGATGTGGGTGTGCGGGTAGTATTTTCTGATGCAGGATGCAAGATGGTTAGAGGTACTATGGTGATTGCTATAGGTGTCAGATATGGCACATTATATAAGTTGGATGCATGCACTATTGATTGCAATAGTACTTTGGTGAAAATAAATTCTATGGAAGAAGTGAGGGTTTCACCTTCAGCAAATGGTCATGGCTTTTGGGTACCCAAGGGTGCTCTTTCTTCTGAAACAAAGTTACCTGCAGAGAAAACTATGTTATGGCACCAGAGACTTGGCCACATTGGAGAAAAGGGTCTAAGGACCTTGAAAAATAAAAACCGTGTTGAAGGTATGTCTGATTGTAATCTTGAGTTTGATTTATGTGAGCATTGCATTTATGGAAAACAAAATTGTGTTCAATTTTACTCGAGTTCCCATAAATCTTGTGGTGTATTGGATCTTATTTATTTTGATGTGTTTGGTCTTGTAGATGTTCCTTCGATTGGTAAATCCACATATTATGTTTCATTTATTGATGATTATAGTAGGACATGGGTATATTTCCTAAAGAGTAAATCTAAAGTTTTAAGTCAATTTAAAGAATTTAAAGCAATGGTTGAGTTGCAGATTGGAAAGAAAATAAAATGTTTGAGGACTAATAATGGCTGTGAATTTTTCTCTAATGATTTTGATAGATTATGTAAAGATTGTGGTATTCATAGATAGAAGACAACTCCATATTTTCCACAACAAAATGGAGTTGTAGAAAGAATGAACAAGACAATGATGGAGAAGGCTAGGAGTATGTTGAGTGGTGTTGGTCTAGAACAAAGGTTTTGAGTTGAAGCTGTTGTCACTGCCTATTACCTAATTAATAGGTCTCCTACATCAGTTCTTGTTGATAAGACGCCTATAGAGGCATGGTTAGGTCGTAAGCCTTCATTGAGACATCTTAGAGTTTTTGGTTGCGAGGCATATACACATGTTCCAAAGGAGAAGCGAACAAAATTGGAGAATAAGGCTATGAAATGTATCTTCATCGGATACAGTTATGGTGTGAAAGGATACAAGTTTTGGGATCCTGTTGCACAAAAGGTAATCATAGTAGAAGTGTTATTTTTAGAGAAACTAAGCCTTCTTTTGTTACATTGCAGCCAGAACAAAACAAATAAGAAGATGTGATTCAATTTCCTACTACACTTGAGAAAGTTGAATCGAGGCCCAAGGATAGACAAGAAGTTGAGGAGAGCTCATCTAGCTCTGGATCTTCAAAAGAGGAGGAAGAACCTCCAACTCAACTTGTTCATAGGTCTACAAGGAATAGAAAACCACCTAAAAGGTATACACCTGATGATTGGAGATGTATTTTTGCTTTGAATACTGACATGGATGAACCCAGATTTGTAGAAGAGGTAATAGGTATGAATGATGCATAATCTTAAAAGATTGCTATGGATGAAGAAATTACATCTTTGAAAAAGAATGATACATGGGATCTTGTACCATTGCCTGAAAGATGAAAACCTGTTGGTTGTAAATAGGTGTTCAAGAAAAAGATTGGTTTAGATGGAGGTATTGAGAAGTATAAAGCAAGGTTGGTTGCAAAAGGTTACTCTCAAGTTGAGGGTGTTGATTATGGTGAGATCTTTTCTCTTGTTGCAAAAATGGCATCCATTAGATTTTTGTTTTCTATTGTTGGTGCTTTTGATTTAGAGGTTGAGCAAATGGATGTGAAAACTGCTTTTCTTCATGGTGATTTGGAGGAGGATATTTATATGACACAGCCAGAGCACTACATGGTGAAAGGTAAAAGTAAATCGGTTTTCAAATTGAAGAAATCTTTGTATGGCTTAAAACAGAGTCCTAGGATGTGGTACCAGAAATTTGATACATATGTGTTGAGTTTGGGGTTTGAACGTTCTAAATAAAATTATTGTGTTTATTATAAACTGATGGTGATTGTTTCCTATTTATCGCATTATATGTTGATGATATATGTTATTTATTAGGAAAGGGAAAGGTATGATTTCATAACTAAAATCTCAACTTGCTGCTAAATTTGAAATGAAAGATCTTGATGCAGCTAAACACATTCTTGGGATGGAAATTAAAAGAGATGAGGTGAATAAAAAGCTATGGCTTGGCCAAAGTAAGTATGTCAACTCAATTTTATAGAGGTTTCATATGCAAGATTGTAGACCATTGTGTGTTCCTGTTTCAATTGGAACAAAGTTATCTTATTTAGATTGCCCAACATCCCCATCAGAGATGGAAGACATGAGCAGAGTGTCTTACCAAAGTGAAGTTGGAAGTATGATGTATGTTATGGTTTGTCCTAGACCAGACATTGCCTAAGCAGTGGGAGTTTTTTCTAGATATATGTCTAATCCTAGTAGAGTTCATTGGGATGCAGTTAAAAGAGTCTTCAGATATTTGCGGAGTACCTCAGATTATTCCTTATGTTGTCATAGTAATATGACTAAAGATGAGATTTCCCTTGATATTCATGGTTATGTGGATTCAGACTGGGCAGGTCATGTTGATAGCAAAAAATCCACCAGTGCTTATGTGTTTACTTTATTTGGTGGTGCAATTAGTTGGATGAGTAAGCGATAGGTTGTGGTTGCTTTGTCCACTACTAAAGCAGAGTATATGGCAGCTACTCATGCTTGTAAAGGAAGCCATTTGGCTTAAGAGATTTTGTTTAGATAGTGGTATAAAACAAGGTGCAGTGACAATTTATTGCGATAGTCAGAGTGCGATATGTCTAGCCAAGAACCCAATATTTCATGTCAGGACCAAGCACATTGATGTATAGTATCATTTTGTTAGAGATATGGTCAAAGATGGTAGGGTGAAGCTAGTTAAGGTAGAGACTTTGATGAATGTTGTTGATTATTTAACTAAGCTTGTGAGCACAAAGAAGTTCAGATGAGCACAAAGAAGTTCAGATGGTGTTCAGATACTATGGGCCTTTCGGCCCCTAGCAATTAAAGAGACGATGTTTACACCTTCACATTGCTCTTGCAAGGTGTTCGACAAGTGGGAGATTTGTTGGGAAAATGTGTCTCAACCTTGCAATTATATATGATTTATTGTTGATAAGATGTATATGTATTTCCTAGTTACACCAATAGGTGTATACAATGGCAACACAGAGAGAAATGTGAGCGTGTTAACTTTTTCAGGAAACTTCTAGAATGGTTGACATACATTAAATAAAGGATATATTATAAATTTAGACCATTCGTTATTAGGTTTTAGATCTAATGGAAAATATTTTGTTGGCCTGTCTTCCCCTAGAATGTAACTCTATTTTATGAGGGCATTGTATTATGACTGCGGTACAGAGAGACAATGATGATTTTTGAGAGTCTGATAGTGGTTGTGTTGTCTCTTGATCTTTGAGTGGTGATACTTCTATGAGAAGCTTGCTCTGCAAGTATATTGTAATATTTGTGATTTACTAAATAATGTATTGGGTGGATTTTGGAGTGTGGGGTTTTTCTCCCGAAAGGGTTTTCCCCACGTAAATCACTGTGTCGTGGTATGCATGATATTTGTGTTTATTTCTATTTAATTTTTTTTAACTGTTAAAGATTTGTAAAAGTTTTGCATTATTCTCTTCTCAAGATTAGTGTAGGAAGTTGTTTTGCTACCTTAGCTTCCTTAAAAAACTTTCGGCTCCTAAAGGCTAATGTGGATCAAAAAGTTGGTGGACATTTTTAAAAAAGTGTAATACAAAGTTTGAAATATAACATGAAAGCCTTTGAAACTTTTTCATAAAACCTACCTTATGATTTGATAGGTCGGCATTATAAAACAATGTTTATAAAAAATTTATAACATAAGCCTGCAGTTTATTAATTAAAGATTTGAGAGGCTTTAAAACAAGAGTCGACATGAATGAAATATTAGTCGATAGGAATAAAGAAAAAGTGGTCAGCCTAACAATTTTTTTTAAAAAAAACTTTATACTATATATGTCGATTCAACAAAAATCGACCAAGCAATACCCTGACAAACCATCTAGGAAGGAATCTGCAACACTGGAGCTCTAATACCATGTGGGAGTAAATGGTGACTCCCCAACACCCCCAAGAACAGCTGCTAAACCAAAATATCTTATACAAGAGAGAGAATGGCAAGATAGTTTGCTTCAACAATGCAAAATTGATTAATGGTTGAATATGCTTGAATACATGAGATCCCTTGCTTATAAAGGCAAGTTGGAGAGATAGGATTAGACAAGATCATGACAAGTGTCTTAATCTTATTACATGAGACAACTAACAAACTAACTACCTAGGAATCAAGCATTACTAGCTAGATAAGATAAGTTTTAGAAAAGTCAACTACGACTTCTAGAAAGAATCTTATATCCTAAGTAAACTTAACATGTGAATATGTCCCCTAATTACCTAGTGAGTGAATTAGCTAGGTATAAGACATTTATTCACACCAACAATCATAAGCCTCCTTATTTTGCTAGATTTTTCCTTGGACTGGATAGCAATCGGGAAGTGGGTGCAGATGGTATTTAATATCCATTATGTTAAGCAACCTGTCAAATATAACTTTCTTGAGAAAATTGTAGAATCCATGCATAAACAATTTTTAATGATTAAAGGAGGTTTCACTAAGACATTTAGGCTCACTACCTACTTGTGCTATTTTTTTCTATTCAAATTTAGTGGAATGCTTTTGACCAACAAGCTTCAGATTCATCGCTATACGAATGTTGAGGAAAACAATGGCTCCAGTATATAATTGGACCACTAAGATAAGAATGCATGATACTCAAAGGAACTACAATCATTTTGTAGACTGTTTTTTGGCTCCATTGTATCAAGCAATTACAAATACTCCAATGTCTATATTGCCTATGTCTTGTAGAGATTGCATTCAACTAGGAAAAGAAATAGAATTGGTTGATTGGTACTTAATGGAAGAATATATTATGCTAAAATTTCATGGATTAGGAGTAGAGCCATACAAACTTCCAATAAATGTGACAAAAGGGGTTTTTGCATTAGAATATGTATGGTAGATGGAGAGTATTGATCAACTATACTTTGTAAGTCAACAAAAGAAGAGAATATTTCCTTTTATATCTTTTTCATGTGGAGGGTTCACATTCGAGAGAAAATAAGTAACTATGGTATGTGAACTTTCGAAAAAATTCAATTCAATATTCTCTCTCACTGGCATTATGATCCATGTGACACCATTAAATTAAGGATTGTGGCCAATAAGAATGTTGCAAGTAGAATTCAACATCAAAGTAAACCCTTGCTTGAAATTTTGAAAAACAATGATTCTTGGGATGAGGTCAAAATGGCAATGGAAGAAATTGTTGTTGAGAAAGGTTTTTTTTTTAATAATTTTTAGTACAAATTATATCATTGCACCAATAGAGAGAAGCAGAGAAGCCAATTAGGAGATAAAAAAAAAATTATGAAAAAAGTGATCAACCATCTACTTTAGTAAAAATACCAAATTCTCTAAGGGCTTGTCGAGAAGAAAATTGGACACAATAAAAAATTAATGCCTTTTGGTCTACGAGGAAGGATCTAGATGAACCAAAAACTAGTGCAGTGTTTGAAGAGATCCAAGAAGATTATGAGTTTAGCGATTTGTGGGATAAAGAGCATCCCTCTAAAGTTCAACAAATTGTTGATGATCATGAATTCGATAATAAAAGTCATAGGAAAGAAAAAATTGTACAATATGTCAACAAAGTCAAATGTGGTTTAAGTGAGACCACAAAAAAAAAATTGGAGCATCCATAGCCAAAAAAATGGGTTATGAAGGTGGTGGTTTGGGGTCCAAGATAAGGCATTTGGGTGCCAATAAAGGTAGGCCATAGAAAACCTACTGATTTATAAGGCATTGGAGCTGATAAAAAATCCCAAGGGCATACAAGGACAAGTGAAGCAATTCATTTTGTTACAACTTCAATTCTTCATGGTCAGATACAATCACAACTAGGACATGGTGGAGAATCTAGTGCAACTAGCACTGTCACTAGTGGCAATGGTATCGATAGTAGTACTAGTAGTGGTCAACATGTGCTACAACAACAAATTACACACAAGATGTCAACAATATAAGATACTACACAAACACCCAGTGATCAAGGCATTCTAAAGAAGCAAAGGATTATGACATGTCCAAGCCCAAATACCACACGACTACCTTAATTTCCACCCTAAAGGAGTTATTTCTAGGCACTCCTCCAGTTAGTGTGATTGCAACAACAATGGCTAATCCTTAGCCTCAGTCTCAGTCTCAGATAATTGGAGATGTTCCCATCACTGCAAGTACTCCTTTGTCATTCAAGCATTCCATTATGTCTAGGGCTCCAAGTTTTGATTACAATGATGAGTTTAAAAAGAAATCAGAAATGTATAAAAAAGAAACAAAGCAACTGATAGAGAGTACATCTACTGTAACTTCAAAGCTTGCAACAACCAGGGTATTACCCACATTTGACCCAAATACATAAATCATGGAGTACACATTTTGTGTTCCCACAATTTAAAATAAATCAAAGAATCAGATGGATTGCTCTAAATTTTAGGTGAGCAATTTCTAATTAGATTTTTCTAAATACAAAAATTCTAACAAAAATTAATGTATGAAAAAAGAACAATGAATTGGTGTACACATCATTGCTAGAGAGAGAGAGAGAGAGAGAGAGAGACTTGCAGATTCAAATAGAAAAGTTACAGGAAGAACTAGCAAATGAGAAAGAAAAGAGGAAAGCAATAGATAACAAAAGAATTAAAAAATCTACCTCTAGATTTGCAAGCAAAGAGGATAAACAAATAGAGGTGGAATTGAATGAACTGGAGCAAAGGTTAGATGAGAGCAAAAAGAAATATGATGATGAAAAATCCACTTTAGAAAAATTAAAACAAAACCTTGCAATTATAAGAGGTTAATATATTTGAGTACTCTCATTGACATACAAATTTTGTTCTCTCCCCTTTATATACCCCACCAAATTTGTGTGGTTCAAGACATCCCTTGGAGTGATGAAATATCCAATAAGTCCTCCCAATGGAAAATGAATCCTATGTTCTTTCGATTACCCAAGATCACACAAAGTACAAGGAGAGAGCATACACACATCTAGCATCATTAGGTTCTAATATAATCAAAGAGGAAGTGTAGAACTTGCAATACCCAAGATCGCCCAAAGGTGAAAGGGGAGAGCATACATCCTACAAGGTCCCATAGACATGGAAAACAAGAATTTAATGGATCACTCTCTTGATGTGCTCCTTTGATGTATGAAATGTGATTGCTTATAAAACCAACATGATAGTAGGATTGATATGACGAGAGATCAAATGGATAGAATGAGGCCAATATAATGGAATATTAACTAGTCTATGGAAGAAATAGATAGAAAATATAACAGTATAAGGCTATGATAAGAAGAGATTGCCTAAATGGGATGAGAGGCCTCTAATTTATAGATTTTCCAAGAGAGAAATCAAGGGCCAACATGGATTGGTTGATGGATGGCTATGATTGATATGGTTTGGATTAAAGCCTATCATTGTAACAAGTTTCACAAGAGGGATAAAGGTGTAAAAGGTATGTTTAAATTTTGCATCCTCTCACATGTGAGAGGATGAAATTGGGAGGGATACTTGTCATATGATGGCAAGTTTGGATTGTGATCCATGTGAATGGATTTATGGCTAGGATTAAATGGACATGAATTGAGAGATAAAGTGGAATTAAATGTTGGAGGAAAAGGTAATGGAGATTAATTAGCCTAAATCAATTATATTAATTATTGTGTGCATGAAATTTGTGTCAATGTAAATTATCTAAGAAATAAATTCAAACAAACACTGGGATTAGGCATGAAAATCTCAAACCAACATAGAATCAAACAAAAATGAACTATGTCAAGCCTCTCATTGAGTAGATTTTCCCATGATGGTTGATTTGATGTGTGCTCACTAACAATTTTGGCAACATAATGGCACTCCAATGATAAAATGAGTGAGATTCTTGATAAAATGGTTGAATGTGAGATATATAGGTTTTGGGATTTTGGATGGATGGTCAAGATTGCAAGTTAATGATCAAGGGTAAAGGATGTTTGAGACATCTCACCTCATTGAATGGTGTCATGTTGCATCATGAGGTGTGATGTGAAGAAGATGGTACCTTGGAGGGGACAAGGCGCATGTAACATGGTACCAAGGCATTGTCACATGTATAAAGGGTCATGTGCATGATGTGATGGTTAGGGACGACCCACTCAATCATGTGTGCAAACCACATGGGGGGAGATTAGGATTAGATTAGGATTTAATGAAAAAAGATTGGAGGATGGGACATGTAGAGGGGAATTAAATAAATAGATTTATTTATTTAATTTTTTGAGGGAAGGGATAAGGGATGGGGGTAAATAATTAAAGTAATTATTTACTTTAGGTTAAGATTTATAGATAAAAGAAGAAATAGATTTGGATGAAGATTGTGATAATTGAATATTAATTAATATAGAGAATAGGAAATTGGTCA
The DNA here is from genome assembly GCA_007258455.2 of Sequoia sempervirens. Taxonomy (NCBI): domain Eukaryota; kingdom Viridiplantae; phylum Streptophyta; class Pinopsida; order Cupressales; family Cupressaceae; genus Sequoia; species Sequoia sempervirens. Next base: position 46,402,335 of record VDFB02105785.1, read on the forward strand.
AATTAGGAGTAAATTGACCAAATAAGGTATCTTTTAGGAGTCTACATTTTCCCCCTCTTTGAGATGGTGCTACAAAGTAGCATCAATTCAAAGAAGATTAAAACATAGCATTTGTAAGAAGATGGTTAGATTAAAGAAGATTCCCCAATCATTCAAAGGAGTGATTAGAAGGAAATATGGTGAGAGAAAAGATGAGGATTAGGATTGAAAATGCCCTTGAAAGAGGACAAGAAGGTTCAAGAGAACACGGGTGTGCTCTCGAAATGGATGAGATGATCTAGCATAAATGAGAAAGATGATGCAAGATGATGAATAGAAGGGAGGATGGGAAGAGGAAGAGATAATGAAAGGAGGACAGAACAAGCAAGAAAGCATGCACAAAAGGATTCAAGGATAAATATGATATTGTCTTGATCATGTTGAAAAGCTAAGATGGATTGATGATGGATAGTGTTGTTGATGTGGTGATGATATATTCTCAAACCACACAAAGGATTGAGAAGGATACATCCCTATGATGATAATTGGAGTGTTATTGATGTGGGAACTATATATCTCAAAACAACACAAGGATTGGGAAGGATTCATCCTAATGATGATGATTGGAGTGTTGTTGATAGGGGAACAATATATCCCGAAACAATACAAGGATTGCAAAGGATACATCTCAATGATGATGATTGGATTTAAGTCAAGGCTTGCAGCAAGGTTGAGAATAAGACCAAGGTTTTGATTGAATGATTTTGTGCTAGATTTCATGAGTGGATTACATGGATTGGGATTTTCTTGTGATTTCGGATTACTAGGAGCAATGGGATTTAAGAAATGGATGAAGATGGAGGAAAATATTCTTAGACTAACAAATCTATATTAGCCTAAAAGGAGTGAATGGATAATGAAAACGGATAATGAAACTGTATACACCTAAAAATGGTCTGAATAATCTAATTCATTAAATGTGATTTATTTGATTAATTAACCTTTAATTCTTCTACTATTAAATAAATAGAAATATTTATTTAGTTTACATCTATATTCTTTTGATTATTCTATCTTAATTAAATAATCAAGCTTCAATAGTTTTTATTTAATTATTATTTATCTCTCTTTTATTAAATAAACAATATCAAAAGAACATTTGTTTATTAATAATTGTTATTTCTTCCTAAATTTGAATAAATCTAAATATTCAAATTTATTCATATTTCTACAGCTCATCATATTTTACCTACTGAATTAGATATAAAACATCTAATTTAATTCAACTAGCATTCACAGGAAAGCTGTGGAGACAAATTGGAGACAAATTTACAAGCAATCCTCTTCAATCTCTTTCCTCCGATTCTTCCAATCCTCTGGCAAGATATTTTTCTAGGGAGGAACAATCCCCATGATTAGCTCAAGCTTCTTCATCTCTCACCATTCAATCTTCCAGATCAAATCCAAGCCTTTGTTGTGCTGCCACATCACAGGATGCTACCGTGAAATCTATATATACAACCTTCTGAAACAGGAAATAGATCCCAACTTTGTGCAAACTTACTCTGCAAGAATAGCAATCAAGCATCTTAGCCATAGCAATATCATTTAGTAATAGCAATCATAGTATAGAATCAATATCATAGTTGTATCGTAGATCACTGTAGCTTCATTTTTATCATATTTATGTCAGCATAGATTACAGTAGCTTCATCATATCATCTAGAAATCACCATACAGGATTAGATTATTGCATTTAGCAACATCTCATTCTCTAGATTGGCATTTTCACAGTCACAATGCTTACCAAATTTGAGAGCCCCGTGACTTAATAAATCTTTAGAGATAGAGAACAATATGATGCTTTCAATAGATTTATGTTTTTAAATTAGTTTAATTGCTTTTAAATTTTTGATATAATTTCTTATTAAGAAGTGTTCTTAGTTATTTTACTCATTACTTATTCCACACTTACAGAAACTATTAGGACAGATGAAAAGATGTTTAGACTAACAAATTATTTCACTACATCTATCTTGTATAAATTGTTTCAATATTATGACTAAAAGTTGTCTTCAACAAAAAGTATTTATTCCATATTATCTTTACAGGCCATTCTTAGAGGAAGGTCCCTTTAACTATCATGTTAAATTCCGAATTAACCTTGTACATCCCTAATCATATGAAATTATAAGAATGAACACTCCTAAGAAAATCTATTTTAGTGATAAAACATATTTGCATTAATCAAGTGCTCAAATCATTTGAAATTGTTCATCAAATTTGTAATCTTAATAAAGAAAGCTAACCCAGTTACTTACAAAATTATGTTTTCTCGATGCAGATAAATAACAACATACAATAATGGAAGACATAAGCACACATATATTTGTAAATTTAAATTAAAATAATAAAAAAGTGTTAGTGTTTTTAATCGATAAGTTGGGCAAGACATAAACATGGCACAGACCTTACACACAGTCTATGCCGGCAAACTGAACACGGACAAATAATCAAAAGCTTAACTTAAAACGTAACTGTGAACATATAAATACGGTTTAAATTTAGATACAGCACTTTAAAGGTAGTATGATTGCGTGTGGAAACCAAAGTGAGCAATTATGTATACAAACGGATTAACATTTATATGAATGCAGGAACACTTTAAATAAGGACTAGTCGCCCAACATATAATGTTGACGTTTCTGTTCTCTTGCATTTGTTTGGAGAGACGTTGGTAATCTTGAGAAATTTATTTTAGGGAACATTTAAAAAATTTCGCCCTGTTTCTATGAATTGGTGCTATGAATTGGTGCTCTTGTAAGGAATTGATGCTATTGATTGAAATCTCTGGTGCTCTTTTATGTTTTGAGTTACATGGATCTTAAATGATGTTTTGAAAATTATGCTCTTGTTTAGCAAAGGTTATAGGAGGACGGTAAGAATAATGTGATGGTTTCGTGACCCAAATTCCATCTACCAAATCAATGTAAATTCTCAAAGATAAAAGCTATATACAGCATGACATGTTTTAATTTTCTGTTCTTTTCATGGCAATTGCATTGACTAGAATATGTGTATATGGACATAATAATGGGTTGCCTTGTGCCACAAGTGCCTTCTAGGGGATTAGTTTTTCATATTGCCCAATAGTAGTAGAGCTTTCTATTTCAGGAAACAGGAAATTACAGATTTTCAATACACAGACCATGTTAGAGCTCTAAGATGTCAATTAGTGGAAAAGAGTATTGGCTAATATCCTCTCGAGATTCAACCATTTTATGGTTTTATAAGAATTAAGCTACATGTAGAATACAAGCTCAACATTACAAAAAATTCAAAAATGATGGAGCTTCAAAGTTTTTGCAAACAATAACATATGTCATAAGTAGGAGGTATTTTTCCACAGCGTGTCAAATTATGATATTGCTATCAGGATTCAACCGTGTAGTTTCTAGTCAAACTCATTGACCCATGTTTCATGAGTAGTGGTTCAACAAGAACCCATCTCTCATGATATCGAATGGTCCACTTAGCACTCATTGCATCTAGGTGATGCTCACAGAGGTGAAGCTAATCGGTCCGGGGAGGTCAATCGGATAGCAATATCATAATTTGACACGTGGAAAAATACCTCCTACTTATCAATTGATGAGCTAAAGGGGCTCTATTACGAATGGTTCATAAGGCACAACACTTGGTTTGCTGGGGTAACAACTCAAGCGGGCTTAACCTTGGAGAAAAATCCCCGGTTGCCCAGCTTAGCCTGAACCCAACCACACCCTCGCAGCATCACCAGATGCAATGAGTGCTAAGTGGACCATTCGATATCATGAGATGGGTTCTTGTTGAACCACTACTCATGAAACATGGGTCAATGAGTTTGACTAGAAACTACACTTGAATCACGATAGCAATATCATAATTTGACACGCTGTGGAAAAATACCTCCTACTTATCAATTGATGAGCTAAAGGGGCTCTATTACGAATGGTTCATAAGGCACAACACTTAAGGTTTTGCGGGGGTAACAACTCAAAGCGGGCTTAACCTTGGAGAAAATCCCCCTGGTTAAGCGCGCTTGAGCCGGAGCATCGATGGGTGACCTCCCGGGACGGACCAGTGCTTCACCTCTGTGAGCATCACCTAGATGCAATGAGTGCTAAGTGGACCATTCGATATCATGAGAGATGGGTTCTTGTTGAACCACTACTCATGAAACATGGGTCAATGAGTTTGACTAGAAATAACATATGTCTTTAAGAAAGACATTAAAGCTCTAGAAATATAGATAAAGCAACATACAAATTAAGCACCCTTATTGTTGTGAGATTCTAAATCAGCAATATCGTCAATCTGGTGAAGTTGAAAGGTTCTAAATGAACCCATCAAGGATTAAGTCTTGCTGAGTGCAAAGGCTCCGATGTCTAAAAAGGGATGAGGCGGGTTCGTGCCCCTGACAGATTTTGGCAGAATGGATACCCCTCAGACCTTGGCTCTAAGCTGAAGGGGACCCCTTGAAAGTATCTCCAACAAAAAACAAAAAAAAGAAATCAACGATATCATAAACAAAAGCCTTTATTTCATGTAAGTTATTTAAACCTAAAATTGTAGCATAATCCTCCAAATCCATTTAATTATCTTGATTCATTCATTTCAAGGAAACTGATATTGGTGGTCAAAAGGGCTTACACAAAGCCATTACACCAATAGTGTCGGCATAAAGTTGAAGCGACTACTACCCATGCAAGCAAGCCATGGTGACCCACACCCTAGTCAAGGTGCACATTCTATCTGGTCCTAGTTTGGACTGCATTCAATCAAAATTTCCAACTTCTTTCCCATTGACTCCTTATGTGGGGGCTTCTAATCTTTTCCAAGTTTCTAAAAGAAAAAAGAAAAAAGAAAAAAAAAACCATCTCTACTTCTTTCTATGTATTAAATATTAACATAAATCATATTCAAAAGAAAAATGGCAGAGCTGGAATACACTTAACACTTATTTAATACGGAATTGAAAAGACGTAACTTTAAATGTATATTAATATAAAACGCAGAAAAAGATCATGTGCAGGCGTATCTGTTTAAACTGACACTGAAGACGGGCTAGGAAGGTCTGGGAGGAGTTCCGATGCAAATTTGGGCTTCACAAGGCAATTTCTCCGAACACTAGCCAATACTGCTGCATCTCTGGGTGCTATTGGTACGCAACTTGGACACAATAACCCCTCTTGTATGCAGAATTATTTTGTCCTATTCATCATCTTTTGGGGTTCTCTGCAGTTCCTAGTCTCTTTTCTACCTTTAGTTTGCTGATGTTGCTTCCCAATATTGAGATAACCTATGCAAAGTATTAGAGAGAAAAGGGGGGAAAAGATATGGTTTAATCTTTTCTAGTTGATATATTCCGACCTCCACAACAACACTATTTCCAAAAATGGATTTGTATGCATCTAGCGCTTATGTGATGGTGGTGGGCGCGATAATAGTGGTCAAAAGATAAGTGTGTACTATAATAGTGATCACGATATCAAAACCCTAGCGGGAAAACTAACACAAGCAATGTTAGTAGAGTAATAAAGTCAATGAGATGTGGAAATGCCCATAAGAAATATGCTAAGAGATGGAAAAGGTTTCAACTTTGAATAGGATAATAGTTAAAGGTGTATACAGTTTTTGTGTGGCTATGGAGAAATACGGGGGATTCCCGATGGCTCACAAATTTATAAAATATAAGAATAGGCATGGCGGATGAGAGGAAAACAAACTAAAAAGATCCCATATCGGGGTTACTCGAGGGGGCCTCACAAGTTTCAAATTCGCAAACCTTCTCCTTGTTGCCCTATTCCTCTAATGGTGTTCCTACACATTTCCTGTTTATTGTTGGAGTACGGGCGTATAATATTATAATTTTCACATAAATAGTGATTGGAGGGGTAAAGTGCCTTAAATCTGAACTTATAGGAAGTTCTTAGACGAGGGGTTATTGGAGTACGGGAGTATCCTACCTTTTATAGTTTAGACATAAATAGTGACCGGAGAAATCTGAACTTATAGCAAGTCCTTAGACGAGTGGTTGTTAACATCATAATAGGGATGAGTGCACTAACAGATGAAAACTCGCTTTTTTGCAATGTCTAACATGGATTCTTTCATTAGAAGGTGCAAGTGACCGAGATATCTGCATCGATGGACGCAACCGCCTTCTCATGGCAAAATTTCTAGGTTTCAAGGGGTTTTTCAGAAGGATTGATAAGAATGGGAACACATGCAGCATCTTTTACTGCGTTACGAAATGGTCAAAATAGGGGAAAATAAACCTAAAACACACTTCAAAAATACACTAACATGAGCGTCTAAAACAAAAAGCAGCAATGGCAAGGTCAACAATTTCCGACTGGTTACGAAATGGTCAAAATAGGGGAAAATAAACCTAAAACACACTTGAAAATACACTAAAATGAGGGTCTAAAACAAAAAGCAACAATGGCAAGGTCAACAAATTCCGACCTTTCTTTATCCAGTTTATAAACCCCCCCTGGAAACATTGTCTACAAGTACAAGATTTGGGAAGCAATCAAAATTCCTTAATATATACCAATTAAGTGTTAATGTTATAGCAGCTTCGGTAGATCCTTCCAGCTCACCTTCTTCGGGGGAACATAAGTTGAATGATAGCCGTCGGCTATTCAACTTATACTTATTATTTTGTATTATAGCCGACATGTAAGAATATGAATTCTTCTTGGTCAATTATTAAAAGACATTTATTGAGGCCGACCTAATTTACATTCTTTATGAATACATATCTGGCCGACTTCCTTTGTATCATGAAAATGACATTTATCTTGGCCGACCTTATGAGATGAGGAGGTGCGACCTCCCTAACCTGTATATATACTCCCTGGTTCGTCCATTGAAATCAATCAAGCGGAGCTCGGTGATTCACATCTGTTCTGTATCATCAAAGGCGAATATTTCTTCAAGTGCATACCTGTCATCAAGTGCGATTACTTTAAATAAAGTGCGAGCTTCATCAAGAGCAGATTGCGAATTCCTGTAAGTGCAGATTTAGGTATCAAGGGAGGACAGATTATGATCTGTCATTGCATCTAGTTTAGGTGCTCAATATTGGCCTTGTGATTGGCCTCATTGTAAAGCGAATTGTTGCCATTATTGATATATAAAAGAGAGATCTTTGTTGCTGGGTTTTTCTCCCTCAAGTGGAGGGTTTTCCCAGGGTATATGCTGTGTTATTATCTCTGATTTTGAATTATTTTCTGTGCATTGATCTGATCATATAAAAACAACATTAAGTAGGTCACTGTGGAAACTCATTCCATTAATTGCATGAAAGCTCCCAACTTGAAAGTGAAGAGAGTTTATTTGCTCCCAAAAAACGCTTAGTCCTTTTCAAAAGCCTCTTTGTGCCTCGCCCTCCATAGGTAATCAAAATGCCACTAAATCATGCAGAACCCTACGGATCCAAGTGCATCACTTCATAACCATACATACACTACGAATGAAAAGGGTTAATTGATAGATATTGATGCTCCGCTTGATGTGAACCTTTTTCATGTAATCTTTTTTCTTAGTTTTCAGAATTGACAAACTCTCTTTTTGCATTTTCTGGGGGTTCAGGTTTCTTCACTGGTTATCTGTGGGTCCCATAGGCTGCTTGGCCTTGTGGATGTGATTAAAAACATTCATTCAATAATCGGTGATAAAAAGAAATAATATAATGAGTATTATTACGTCCTCAAATTATTCATTAGATAATGTGTTTATGTAAATTTCAATTACACATCTGTGTTATTAAAAGTTTTGAGTGGGTTTGAGGGATGATTTTTCAGGATGTATATGCTATTCATTATGTGGACTATCATACGAAGTAATAAAATACACTGCCTGGTTTACTTAACATAGCAGTTGTACTGCCATAAATGCTGTTATTGCATAAAACACATTTGTAGCATTGCTTTTAGAGCTGTACAACTCTCTACAGACCGCCATACTTAGACAAATGCCATCTGTTGCTAGGCCTTTAATTCTTCACATTAAAATACAATGTGGTGCATGACATCTTTTTGTTAAGTCTTCCACATTTCCATGTTAAGCTTATCAGTAAAACGGGAGCCACACCATCTAGGGGACCTCTTAAACTGTTAAAAACCAATTTTTACATGAGAAATCTCAAAAATAAATTATCTTAGTAAAAAATATTATTCACATTAACAACATCAACCAAAAGCTTATAAAGTCCTTCCACCATAATATCTAAAAACTACCAGCAAACAGAGAAAATGGAACATTTAAGAAAATGTGAGGCCCAATTTTTCTCCTGAAGTCTTGGCTATACATTTAAAAAAAAAACCCATGTTTGAAAAGAAAAGAAAAACGATAACATCATTGGCAATACCCTTTCAATTTTCATATTAGAGATTAACAGTAATCTTTTAGAAGAAGAGCCATATTGAATTTATGAAGTAAAACCTCTAGCCTTCAAGTAAAAAGTGAACAAAATTAAAATATACACATGGCAGCCAAAGATGCCATCATATTTTCCATACAAGTTGAGCATTTAAAGAATTGGTCTCCCACGAAAATAACAACAGGATAGAAATTGATAGGATGGATCGAGTACAAATAATAATCCAGCTGGTTCAGAAATGTCCAGCCAAAAAGTAACAAACCAGCCACAAAACGATTGTAAATCAAGAAATATTGTGGTTGATGCTTTGTGTAATATTTAACCTCATTAAAAACTAATCTAAAATGCATGTTGTACTTGATAATTTTGGATATTTGATCCACGCCAATCATTTGCTATCAGGAAATTTTGCCTCATAGCTATAGGAAGGCTGCACAAGAAACAGCACAAATCAAAAAAATAAGAAACAGCATAATAACTTGACCTGCAGCAATACGTTGTATCTTCATGAAGCTGAAATGGCATACCATGAATGTTGCTGTAATCATCTTGCCAGCAAACCATCTACCATGAAGAGCACGCTGCGCACCAACTGCAGATGTTGCACTGTCAAAACGCAAGTATACATGACCAGCACTATACCTGCCAGAACAAAAATGCACTCTCAAGACCCAATAATAAAAATATAGCTTAAAAGACACAATTAATTACAAGATCAGTGCAATCATTTTAGTACTCAACAAATACTATCAACCTAGCAAAACAACAAGAACTTCATCTGGCTAATGGCTACAAAACTAAGTTACCGGTTCGGGTTTGGGGACGGGTGCAGGTACGAGAACCTAGTACGTGGGTACATGAAAATTATTTTTAGGGGTTTGGGTACGTATGGGTATGTGTGTGTATATATACACAAAAAAATAAGAGAAATATACAGAATTGTAAAACTAAATCATTTCATAGTATGATACTTGATCATTGATCAATGCCAAATGCCAAAGATAAATATTCACGATCATTGATCATTGATCGAGCAAGATTCATCATACATTTACCCTGGCAAACACATTCCCAGGTCTGAGATATTTATAAACTCATTGTATTACTTGTAACCATAGTTTGCAGACTTGGCGGATTCGCCGCGGACTCGGGAGTCCATTGGCCAGCCAAGTCGACTCGCCACGGACTCGGGAGTCGAGTCCAGCAGAGTCCTGGGTCGGGACTCGGGAGTCCAACCTCAAGACTCAGATGAGGTCAGACTCGGGAGTCCCAGCCCAGGACTCTCCCGTGTGGCTGGGAGACAAAAGGGGTTAAAAAGAGTCCTAAGGTTGGACTCGGGAGTCCCAACCCAAGACTCTCTTGTGTGGCTGGGAGTCAAATGGGGTTAAAAACCCATGTTTTTTTTTTAACTTTTTCTTTCATTTTAACACTCAAGTTTGTGAAATACAGGTCTGCAAATTGAATTGGGGTTGAAAGAAGACAGGATTATATGTAAACATTTATAATCTTATGATGTTGTTATACATTGAAACTATGAGTATTTGATGACTATGAATGATTAAATTTCAATTATTGAGTGTTTGATGATCATATGACATGTGTAATCTTTGAATTATGAGTGTTTGATAATCAAATTAGGCTCTCATGTTCTCTAAATGCATTAATTTGTTCTTGTTTTTTTGTAAAACTACGTTTTTTTTTTTTGGCCGAGTCCTAGCCGAGTCTTTTCCCGAGTCCCGAGTCCGAGTCATATTTTTGGGCTGCCAAGTCCGCGGCGAGTCCGAGTTTGCAAACTATGCTTGTAACTACTGTTCATTCTATTATCTGGTGTTATAAATCAATGTATTTGCTGCTACAAACAGACTGAGAAGTTGTAAAAGATTATAAGCTTGTCTCAGATTGAGTCGAGACTTTCTTCTATCTGCTGTTAATTTTCTGAGGATTAACTTCATACAACAGCTCTAAACAGAACACAGGAAGTTCTTTGTTGGTTATTCTGAGTATGTACAAGTCTGATATTAATTTCTGAGCAGTTATCTATTGTGTATCAATCATATTTGAAAGTTGGAATGGCTTAGTATTGATTCCCAGATTTGCATCTGCATTACACATTGAATTATCACAATGGAAATCATCACTATGAAATGATCAATGATCAAGTATCATACTATGAAATGATCAATGCTGTTTTAGGGTTAGGAGGAAAAAATAAAAAATTTAAAAAGTTTTTTAATCAAGTTTGGGCCCTTTTTTTTAAACTTGGCCCATGGGTTCGCCCAGGTTCGTGCTGGGTACGCACAGGGTGCGCGCCCAGCACTGTGGGTTTGCGCACACGCGAACCCTGGCGAACCCACAGTGCTGGGCACGCACCCTGTGCGTACCCAGCATGTACCCGCAGACGAACCCGAACCGGGTGCATACCCAAACCGGGTTCGGGGCCTGCAGGTACAAACCCTGCATCATAGCTACAAAACAATCATTTTTAGTACTCAACAAATACTATCAACCTAGCAAAACAAAGAGAACTTAATCTGGCTAATGGCTACAAAAAATGAAAAGTATTTTACCATATCATATGAATAATTTGAAAATATGTCATCCTACTGAAGATAAAAACACAACTTCCCAAACAACCACTTCTACTGTAGGATTATAAGAGTCATCCTTTAGAATAAGAATCTTACTTGTCCACAAAAATATGCTTCACTGCACCAAATTTTGAGCACTCATCTTGCACATCCTCTTTAATATCCACGTCAAAATCAGGCTCAGTCTGCAATGCAATAGTCTGGTTATTACAAGTACAAGAATATTTTACTTGAAAATTATTAGAATAAAAATGAGAGAAAAAACTAGCAGTCAAAATAGGTTGAGCTTGCACAAACCTCAATCTTTGGATCAAACATATTTTTAAGCAGCAAACAGTCACTAGGAACTCCAATAGGATCCACAGCTGGGGGAGCAGCAGTTGAGGTCATCATTGCAGAGCCTTGTAGCCCCATATAACCAGGAATTGGAGCCGTTCCAAGTGTCGGAACAGGAGCTGGTGCTAAAGGAGAAATACCAGGAACAGCTGACCCTGGGATGTTCAGAGCTGGATTAGCAAGAGGTGTGGTTGCAACTGATCCAGCAACACTGCAATAAACAAGCCAAACAAAATATATTATTGAACAAATCATGATACCTTTCATAAATATAAATTTCATCCATATAACCTTTACAAATTCAAATTTTGGTGCTCTAAGGCAAGGATGAAGTAATCAGACACAAAATTGATGATAAACAGTTATCATGTTGACGCTAGCATGGAAAAGTAAGAAATACAATACCCTGTAGCTGTACCACTCCTATCCAATTTTTGCATCAAAATAGCTCTAGAGCGAGCATTGAGAGACTGCAAAAGAGAAAGGTTCGGATTACTAATACTGGCATGTATATCCTATTTAAATCAACTGATGCAATATTAAGATGATTTACGAAAAAAGCTTTCTGCAAGAGAATTAGTCTAACTTACTATGCCACCCCCATCATCATCATCAAAGTCACCGGCATTTGCACCAAGATCTTGCATTCCCATATTGTCTGACACTGCTGATACCTGTTTTCCAACACAAACATCAGGTTTACATTCTAGTTGAGGTTATAATCTTACATACAAAATCGAGCCATAATTGTCCAAACCTTGATGATTCGGCCGGCAATCTCTAGCTGACCATTAAGGCTCTGTGCAGCTCGAGCATCCTCAAGTCGTGCAAACTGCAAGCACAACAAAATCTTAAATTAACACTTTTTCTCTTAAAGAAAACCATTAAATTTTGTTTTCACTGTGATAGAAACAGAAGCTAACTTGAACAAATCCAAAACCCTTGCACTGCCCAGTCTCTGGATCTGTAGGTAATTGTACAAGCTCCACAGAACCAAATGGTTCAAAGACCTATGAAAAGCAATACCCACAACTAAATTAAGCACCAAAAACAAAGAAATAATACTAATTCCTATTCAAAATGTTTATCAAGCAAATTTCATGAATTTCAAAATCTCTATATACCTGTCGAAGCTGATCTTCTGTTATGTTGAAATGTAGATTTCCAACATATAACCTTCTAGCTCCACCAGAGTAAGGCCCAATCATACCACCAGCACCAGCAACGGTAGCATTTGATTGAACTAGATTCTTTTCAGCCTCTGATGGTTTAACCATTACAGGCTGACCAAGGAGAAGCTGACCAGATAATGCTATTGCCATTGGAACTGACATAGCATCATAAAACTCAATGTACCTACAAAAAATTAAAATGATATATGAGACCAAAATGCTAATGACAAAACCTCAATAGCACATCTCACAGTCAAATCAAAATAAATAAATCATGCAAAAGAAAGAAATGATATAGAAATTAATCCAATTCCAAATTAATAACAATTAGGAGATCTAGGTTTAAATTAAGCCAATTCGAAATTAGTAAAAAGTAGGGGAACCAAGTTAACTTTCAATTAGAGGCTTTAGGATGAAATTTCAACATGCTATAGATATCAAAAAATGGGCACTCGAAGCAAACTACATACCCAACACCTTTCGACCGCCTTGAATTGCGGTCCATTATTAACCTCACATCACGAACCTGCAAGAATCCCAAGTAATAAGATTTAGTAAAAACATTCTGGATCCCAACTAGTTTTGGAAACTTACATCAATGAAAGCTCCAGCTCGACAAGGGTAAGTGATAGACAAACGAGATGGCCACCTACAAGATGGCTAGTCAATTTAAAGGCCATCCACCCAATTTATAAAGACCATTAGCTCACACTCACCACATGCACAGAATGTTGAATCCATAAAAAAGTCATAATACTACGCCTCAATGAAAGATGGGTGCATTTACTGCAATAAGAAGCAAATGTATCTCAATGGTTGGTGGTAATACATGTTTGCATTGCATGCATCTAATGTACAAATTTTTGGAAAAAGGTGAATGTATGATCAAATATTGGTAATATGGAAGCACGTGATGTCTACTAGCAAACTTTATACCATATCAATAAATTACACATTCAATAGTACATATAAAAATAGCATGATCGTTACACCGTCTATCAACCAACAAGCATTACACAGTGAAGAAATTGCACACAAAATATATCTAATATGTAGTATATATACAAAATATATATACTGACCTTCCCAGCTCTTGAAAAGAACTCATATACATCTCTTTCATCTGCCTTCAAGCAAATCTGCAAGATGAAACAAACAAACAAACTAAATAAGATACAGATTTCTAAGGTTTGAAACAATGGTGTATCAGAACCATGGCAGAAATGAGATCAAGAAAAACAATCTAGACCCACACCTGGTAAGCAAACACAGTCCTCTGATCCCTCTCTGGATCAGCTTCTGGCTCTGGAGCTTCTTCCTTCCTTTCCTTGAAACGCCTACAAGACATGCGAGACTTAGGCTATCATAAATTGCATGCTAGAAAACTAATCAGCAAACAAACTTTAGCAGCATAAGGTAGAAAAACCACCAGTGAACTTATCAACGCAATTAGCCTCTGAATTACATGAATCAATAGAAGTACAATATCTCTGGATGTTTCCTGCCATCCAGAAAATAACTTGAGAAATATTGTTAATACAATGCAACAATTACAAATCATTCAGAAGAACTCTATAATGATTGGATCATGCATCTTAAGTTATCTCCAGGCACACAGTAGCTCTCACAAAAGCAACCATCAGTTGTCAACAACACCAAAACATTCCATACAGTAAATAAACCTGGTTTCTCAATAGTTGATCTTAACTCTAGATTTTTTTAAAGTTTTTGATAGTTTCACAAGGACCTTCATGCATGAAACCACCATGAAAATGACCCCTTCTAAATTGAATCAATATGTATAACTAACAGACATGATATCTCCGGTCTATGTAATTGAAATATAGAATGCTTCTGTTTAAACACAGTTTTTACCAGAAGCATTCTATATTGCAATATATATAACTGCCATGTGGCAAATCTGATCTATCTAAAGCACCATAATTTAGTTCTAATTTAAACCATTATTTCTACAAAAACAGCTGTAACCATTTTATAAAAATTATAAGGTAATCAGAAATATTGATCACTTTCATAATTTCATTATCTTCACTCGAAAATGCTAAGGATGTTAATTCTTTAGGAACATAAATTGCATCTTTAGACCTCCACAATTCTTTAATGCAAACTAATCCTTAGACTATAAATTTGACCGTAGAAACCTTCCACTTATTGTAGATAGCTTTTGCACAAAGAAACACTAATCATGGTTGGGGAGCAGGCAACAAGCCAAAGAACTGTCATGTTAGCAATCTGACCAGACTGCAAAGCAGTATGAGAAGTATTGACTGGATATATAAATAGAAAACATGGAATGGAACAAATAGGATAACTAGGAAACTATGAAAGTTGACTACAATACAATTGATTTAAGACTTAACTAAATTATACAATATATAACAAGAATGCAACTAAATCATTGAGATTTGATGCGGCAAGAATGAAATCAATCAAGTGCTCTCAAAGGAGGTTGGATGGTAAGTGTTTCGTATATCACAAGGTGCCAGTTGAGCTAATAACACCATTTTCAGACATGTTTTGTTGGTCAAAGGACAAAAACCCTAAAATGGCCACAAAAGTGCAGGATGACATATAATTGGCATTATATAACTTCTTTCGCAATTTGAGTTAGCAACATAAACTCCTTGTCAAGGCCATGCCTGTAATTTCAAGTCTATTGAGCAACCACTGTCTTCACAAGCACAAAAAGATGGATGTGATTCTCTGAATCAGAGCCCAAGGAGCACCCCACCAGCATTTCTGCAACAGAATTAAGTTAAATTAAACAATTTTGTACTGTCTTCCACTGTATAATTCAAATGATAACATGCCATCACCACAACATCCCACTACTCCAACCTGACCCACCCAAATATCATGCTGAAAGGTCCAATAACGGGTTTCAGAAGTGTCTGGCAAAGAAAATTTCAAAACCCATGACCTGAGTTTCTGTGCCTGGCTCACTTGCCAGAGACTGCTCACGATTGCTCTAGCATATCTGCGCGTTTCCAGAACCTATAATTCAATATTCCATCCTTTTAAAAAAAGACCAAATACAATAACAGACAAATAACACATCAAGTTTACCTTTGTTTGCAAAGTAACATTGTTATTAAGGATCATAATATAATCCAATAATAATGCAATCTAAAAAGGCCTGATAACTACATCTATCACTGGGAAACAATTGACAATTAACAACCAAACCCAACAATGTGATTGTGATGTTATTCAGTGATCAAGTATAACACTAAATTCTACATCCAAAACAGATAACATCAACTACTAAAATTTATAAGCACCTCAATACATGGCAGGAACAAGATGCATCATCAAAATGATACAAATACAAAACATTTAATAGCTATCATATAGTGAAAATTATGGCAGCACAAAGATCTTTGAATATTTATTTGATCAAAGATTAAAAATACATGTATGGAGGCATATAAGTGTAAGAATAGTAGTAAAACTATAAAACTATATGATAAATGTCACTTCACGCAAAGAGATGTAAAAGGCAAACAAGGATTTGATTGTCATTTTGTGTGTATTACAGATTTTCCATCTAGTTAATGGAGCCCACAATAATCAGACCAAATTATCTTCAGTGATGAACAGAAGTCTAAACCAGGATTAGACTTTTACTTAATTATACTTTCAAAAGCTCGGATCCATAAGTAAAAAACTAACTACAAGTTTACAACTGAAGAACAAGGAATAGACAATTTACATGATTTTTCACATATTTCAATGTTAATATTCGTGCAACTAGCTTAATGAAGCTTTCTGTAATCAGAAATCATTAGCATAAACAGCAATGATAACAACGAAACATGTAATTGTTGATGATTTTAATAATCAGAAAATGGAGGAAGAAGTTGTGGCAGTTATTTAATACTTGAAATCTAATAAGATTATAAGGAAGAATTCAGTTAAAAAGGGCCAGTACAGACAAATTGAATTTGTTAAGAAACAAATGCTATACAAGAGGTGCAAAATAAATTCAGTGTTTGCTTTTTAATAAATAGTCACTCCATTAGCAACTATACAAGAGGTTTCTCTCTAAATCAACTCTTCCCAGTTTATTGATCTTCATAGTTTGGCATGTACCTAGGCAGGTCAAAATCGTTTGATACTAAATTGTATTTCTGTTCTGATATCAACTGCGCATGGAATCTACATGTTGTGTATACAATTTTTCACTTGTTCAAATTTCAAATTCACAAATATATATTTTTAAGAAACAGGGACTCAATTTTCAGAATCAGGTAGAGCATATGCAAAATTCAGCAAACACGTGATACATTCTATTAAGTAAAACAACTAGATGTCTGATCAACTGTAGCAGCCCTACAGGATGAAAATTAGAAACAAATTATCAAAATGATTAAATTCAATGCTCGCCAAGAAATGGATATTAATATGGATGCAGGAACTAGTATGAGTACACGAATACTATTTTCAGAATTAGGGCATGGGGTTTACACAGGTACGGCCCTCAGGGCATGCCTGGTGCACACAAATTTAAAATTTGAGATGAACTATCTCAGACATCGATTATAAGTGAAAACATGGCTGCTCTTATAGGATTTCCTCTATTATCAGACAGCCATTATTGCAAATATATGCTACACAAATCTGCAATCTTTCTATTCCTTCCAATATATCAATATCCAGTGAAGTGTTTTTCAATATATCGATTTGCCCAAATATTAAACTCACCTTTTCTTATTTTATTTAGGATATTAAATTCATCTTTTCTTATTTTATTTGGCTTTTACAGTATGAGACATCCAACAGTAAAATAAGTTGACCCTAACAGGCATCCTCTACAGCCTCTAGTAGGAAGATGTCCGCAGCAGATCTCTCAGACAAGTTAATGTGAAACCAAACCCTAACACAGGGATATGCCACTATAATAAAATATTAAAAAAATTCAGGAAACCATAAACTATTAAAATTTCAAAGGCATAACACCAAAACTTCTAGCAATCTTAGTGGAAGGTAACAGGGAGAATGCCACGTGTCCAAGACAAGTACCAGAGTAAAATTGTTTTATACCAATAGAGAAACCTCAAAACTAGATAAGCAAATTAAACATTCAGGCACAATATCAGACTTACATCCACGAGTAATAAATTCCGATACACTAAAGAGTAAATTACAAATCTAAGCAAGTAAATTGAACATCTAGTCCAAATTATAGGGATTCAATCCACAATATTTAGATTCTGATATGCAAATAGGCTAATTGTAGAACCCACTGAGCAAAAAATACATCAAGATAAAATTTTAGAATTCCGTCCGACAAGAGAAAAATAAAGAATGAAGTGTGTGCAGATGAGTGAAGTGAGTACCTGCTGTCTTTCTCCCTGAGCTCCCTTTCCCTCTCTCTTTCTCTCAATTCTCTTTCCCTACTTATCCCCCGCTCCCGTTCTCGCTCACTACGGTGCCGTTCAGAGCTGCTGCGGTGCCGTTCAGATCGGCTCCTGCTTCGACGGGAACGGTCCCTCTCCTTCTCAATTTCCCTAATCTTGTCTCTGTCCCTGTCCCTCTCCCTGTCTTTATCCCTTCCATTTCTGTCCGGCCTTTCCCTTTCTCTACTGCTTCTGTACCTGCCGTCTTTTTCAACCCTATCCAAATCCCTGGATCGTCCTTGCTCAGAGGGGGGTGACCGGCGATGAGAGGATCCTCTTATCGATCTCTCACGCTCTCGATCAGAACCCCTCACTCTTTCCCTCATCTCATCCTCAGACCTAGCCCTCTTCGAACGATGATGATCAACACCATGTCCGTCTTCGTCACTTCTCCTGTGCTTAGAGCTACTTTTACCTCGCTCCTTGCCATCATCGTCTTCTCCCCGCACCCGACCATTAGTATCCTCATCCTTAATTCCTTCGGGATTTTCCACCGTCTTCTCTAAATAATCGTACTCATCAAAATCCATCCTCACAACGCAGCAAAAACAGAACTCCCTCCAGCTGCTGCTTCAATCTATTCACAATAATCGAAAATTAGATCTAAAAATATCGAGGGTTTTTAGAGCTAGTACATTCTTGAGCACAAGACAAGATTTTTGCGCCCTTTTAATCGAAAATACAAACACCAAATCAACAATGGCAACAATTTATATACCAAGGAACAAAACCCTGGCATAAGAACAAAACCCTAATCTAATTTTTTTTTCAACCCTCGATTTAGCTCCCCCAAAAAAAGGCTCTGGGTCGGCTCATTTCGGACGGCTAATGAAAAAGTAGTGACTCGTTTCTTGGATAACAGATTTCACCGTCTATCCCAGATTTAAATACAAAAATCCGAAAAAATAAAAAGAGTACACAGTTTTTACTATGAAATGTTCCAATATTGTTGAAAACAATAAATAAATAAAAAATATACCTTGCTTTTTTCAGAGGGATGCGCTGCAACCCTTCACGAATAGTTATTTGCTAGCGCATCAAAAGCCAACCAGAAAAAATTGTTCCCAATACAACAAAACCTCCGAGGCAAACAAGAATGAAGCAAATTTAAAACTAAATTATAGAACGACGACAATAAGGGGAAAAAAACTAAATTATTAAGAAAGTCCAAAGAAGTCCCCTTCCCTAAGATTAACTAATGGGGAAAAAGTCTCTTCATATCTCTTACAGTAACATAATTACTGTTTGAATGGAACCGGGACAATAGCCGGTTCTCCTAATGTTCTCTTAAAAAATAGACGAGTGACCAATTTTAGATTTATAGGTGTTAGCTAATTTAAGAATTTTCTGGAAAAAAAATTGTGAAACTACTTAAAAATAGGGAAAAAATTTAAATTATATTTTTTTCATAATAAAATTTATGCATGGGAACATTCCACTTACTTAAGAGAAAACACATTTTAAGCATTTGCACAAGAACATGGATAAGGGGTGAGCGTGTTCACAAAAAAAAAAACTAGCATACATATATTAAATATTAATATATATAAAATACGCTGAGAGTTATCATTATCAACAAAATAAATTTATTACTAAATAGTTATGATATTAAATAGTTGGATGCGTCATTACAATTTGTATAGTTGGCTTTTTCGTGTCTAAGCGGAGGTGGTGCATCTGACAAAATAAATTTATTAGTAAATTTGTTGTGCGCATTCTTCAAATATCTGATAGTTACAGAGTGGGCGGTCATGCATGCAAAACTACTCAACCTCAATCCAGAAAGCCACCATGATTTAATCTAACCATGTTCAATGATTGAGTTTGCTCATCTTACACCCCCCTACCATACCCACCATCATGACTTCCTCGTTCCTATCAGTAGTACCATGTGAATCAAAAACTTTCAGAGTATATCATTCAATTCCAACATTTCTCAATAAATCTCACCTCTATTGATATTCAAAGTACTATCATTATTGTTGTTATTGTTCAAGGATGCATCTTATGATCTGGTTTTGACTTTTTTTAATTACATCTAGTACAATTTTTTTTAGCTGGAGGTATAATGGGTTGATTAGATCGTAGATCCAAATAATGGAGATGTCAGTAATTTATGTTAACTGACTAATTCGGGGAAAGTGAAATAAAAGGATCAAAGAGCCAAAAAAGATATCAAATCGGATCACTTGCATGCAAAATTACTCATCGTCTAAAACTGCTAAGTTAATCTACTCAAAGGACTGGGTACCCAAGATTAAATGACTTTTTGCATGCCTAAGTTTGAGAACAAATGCCATTTAACAACTTTCACAAAAAAGGTCAATTATATTTCACCAATTAGATTTAACTTTTCACAATCCTTAACCTATCTTGCACTTGGTCACTTTTTAAACAATTAAAATTTTCCCATCTATTGCAATATAGTTAATTGTAATTGAATGAGTCTATTTCTTACCACAAACTATGCTTTCTAATACACCAAGCATTTTTGGAAGGAGTAAAGATTGCTAAAAGAAGAGGACAAGCTAAATTGGAAACATCTTTATGTTGCCTGTAACCATAACCAACCTCCCCATAATAACCAAAAGCCTAATTATAGTGTCGAAAGGTTGGGGGTTGTGTTATTATTTTATATTCTTACCTTCTGAATTGTATTGTTCTAGAGGGTCATCCAAAGGCCCATTTTCTCCATTGGTACTCGTTTAGATTGTTTCATTTAAAGGCAATTGTATGCACATCTTGCATATGGAAGACAAATTTGATTTGCCCTCATTTTTTTGAACCACCGTCACTTTGTATGACAATCTTTTTTTCTTTGAACAAGATCAAGAAATCACCTTTGATCTCATAAAATTAGCATAGACTAGATTGGATTCAAATATGGTATTGTGAATCACATTGGAGAAGAGTCTGCAATGATGGGGAATTCCAGCAAAGTGGGTAGCAACAGACCATAGAAAGTAGAAAAACAAATTGTTTAAAATAATGTCTCATAGAAATAGATTTAGCATACTATAAAGGAATTTACATCATACCTGATTCAATTCAAATGTGTAAGTTGATTTAATGCTTTTGTATAACATGCACCTGGCTATGGTGAGATAGATTTTAGCTTCATTATTTTCATGTTTATATGTGTAGTTTTAAAGCAAAAATCATTGTAGTTTTAAAGTGAAAAAACAACCGATAAAGAAATCTTAAAAAACATCGATGAGACAATGTTTTGGATAAAGATAACTGCACATACCGCCACTTGCATATACCGTCATTTGAACGTCAATTTCTAGCTAAAGAGTTTTTCCTTACACAATTTTTTTATTTTTGATGGATGCCACTGTAGATGCCTCTCAGTGTAAAAAGTTAAATTTATTAAATATTTTTTAGTAAATAAGATAAAATTTCAAACAATGTAAATAAACTAAAATATTTTTAAATGATTTTAAAAAATAAAATAATTCAAATCAATTAATGTAAATAAATTAAAATAATTTTTAAAGAGTTCTAAAATAAAATACTTTTCAATATTTATATAATAATTCAAATTTGATATTTCGCACATTTTTAATGTTGGGATAAGGTGCCATTAACCTTGTAAATCCCAATATTGTATTTATTCCATTTATTATTCTTAATTTGTAATTACCCATAAGGGATGTATAAGTTTCACTAGCAGTTTATTACAGAGTTACTTTTACTGCTCAAGGAATCTTGGTAAATAGTAAATGAGGTGAGGTGGACAATATTGGTGCCTATCTTAGGGAAATGTATTTTTGGGCTGTTATGACACATGTCATAAGTTTGTAAGAGCATCTATGACAACTTACTGTGATACCTTGGTGTTTCTACTGCTCTAAATGTGCAAAACTAACTAAGAAACATGAATAACAAAATACCAAGGACACCTCAAGATTAGCCAAAAGAGTGATTCAACAAAAAAGAATGCAAATAAGATAAAACACAAACACTTTTACCTCCCTTGTTGTCGATACCTCTTTGATTGGCCCTTGCTTGGATTGGTTGTGTGCTCCTTAGATGGTTGTTTGAATGTCTAAATGCAAGATTCAATATGCAAGATGATGAACAAAGATGGTTAAATGATTGAAAAAGGCTTGAGGATTCAAATGGACAGCATGTAGTTATCAAAATGCAAAGTGTTGAGAAGGAAAATTAGCAGCATAAGGGTGCTCAAAATGAAAGTGTTGAAAATGCCCTTGAGGAGGGGGAATTTATAGGAGAATTTGAATTCTCTAGAGAATTCAACGGTCAAGATTGCTCCAACAAGGCCAAGATGAAGGGCTATGGTGGGTTGAGAACCCACAAGCCCTCACATCTTGACATGTGGAGGGTGAAGTGGACAAGAGGATATGAGGTGGAGATGAATTGTCGTACATGAGGTGAAAAAGCATGCACCTTGGGAGTGAGGAGATTTCCAAAAAGGGATTTCTTGTCCCCAGTGGAAGGGGATGACTCCTGAGGAATTTTGGAACCTCAAAAAAATTATGGGTGGGTTATAAATGTGAATTAATTAAAAATTCATCCATCAGAGGAGAAAGGTGGGCTCAAAAGGTGGACTTGGTCACATGTGGAGATTGTGACAAGTCCAAGGTTCCAGAAGCCTTGGAAGAATGGAATGTGAATTAAAATTCACATATAAAGGAGGGGAATCTAGGACAAATAAAAAGGAATTAAAAATTCCTTGGAGAATGATTAGGCTTAATTAATCTGTAATTAGAAGATAAATGAGGATAATTAGGGGCTAATTAGGATTAAAAGCCAACTTGCAAAAGTTGGAGGATGTGACACATTCTAATCAAGGATTAGGCATGTGCACATCCCTAATGAAGAATTTAGGAGATGGATTAGGATTAGATGAAAATGACATGTGAGGAATTAGGAGGGTAAGGTATTTAATTATTAATTAAATACCTTAGGGATTTGGCAGAATTAAATATATTAATTAAATAATAGTAATATTACTTAATTAACTCAGATAAGAGGATGTTTAGATGAAAAGTGATAAATTTGGATAAATTAAGTGTCCAAATTTGGATGTCTACACTTACAACTGTCATAAGGTGTAAGAGATTCTATGACAACATATGACAGCTATTATTGTCTTGTAAGTTCCTATTCTTGGTTCTAGGCGCCTATTTTGGG
Organism: Sequoia sempervirens; assembly: GCA_007258455.2. NCBI lineage: Eukaryota > Viridiplantae > Streptophyta > Pinopsida > Cupressales > Cupressaceae > Sequoia > Sequoia sempervirens. Next base: position 46,425,421 of record VDFB02105785.1, read on the forward strand.
AAGATGCCTATGACAAGTGTAAGGGAATATGTAAGAAGATGTTTTTGGTGTATCCCAAGATAGAAATATTGGATTTTGTCCATCTCCCACGAATTCTTTTGGTGGGTACTCATTTTGTATAAATATGAGACTTGAGAGTGAAGTTTATGAGAGAGAGTAACAAGAGTAACAGGGTGCTATAGGATTGAAGACTCAAGAGGAGATTGGAAGTGGATGTATTGTAATCTTGTTTGAAGATAATACAACTTGGGCCTCTCTTCTTGGTGGAGTTTTTCCCGCAAGGGTTTCTCCACGTAAACACTGTGTTATGAGTTTATTTTTCTGTTCCATTGCTACCTTGTGTTGTGAGATCTTGCATTCTTATGTTGTTGATTTGTGCCTCTTTGTTGCTGTTATCTTATGGTGATGTTATTGTTGTTATAAGTTCATCTAAGGTGGTTTTATCAAGCATGTTAGAGTGGCTGATTTTAGCATCATAAAGAAGTTGAATCTCTTCATGGTATTTCAAGGATTGAGAAAATTTATTTACAAATTTGCATACAATTTTCAGATTTCTATATTGTAGTAGTCAAAACCTTGTATCTCACCAATTGGTATCATATCTTGGTGATTTGGTGATTAACAATTGGATTAGAGATTGTTCGTTTATTCCAACAATTGGTATCAGAGCTTGTTCGTTTATTCCAACAATTGGTATCAGAGCTTAAGGTTGTTCCATGGCTTGCATGTGCTCGTATGTGCTTGCATGTTTTTGCATGTGAGTTGCATGTGCTTGCATGTTGCTTGCATGAGCTTGCATGTGTTTGCATGTGAGTTGCATGTACTTGCATGGACTTGCATGTTGCTTGCATGTGCTTGCATGTGATGGATTCATGGTAATTTGGTTCTGGGTATTCCTTCTTTTTTGAATTTAGCTTGTAAAGCCTGTGAATTTGTTGGAAGGAATTGTAGAATGTTGGAGGTTTTTGGGCTGCAGTGGATGTTCTGTATGTTGACATTGCTTTGCAGATTTGTGAGATTGGAAGCCATGGTATCTAACTCTCCAAAGGATATTGTCAATGAGATCTATAGTGGGCTTTTGAGGCTCAGGGTTATGTATCTTCATGGAGTTGATCTTGTGGTAGTGATCTGGAGCTCCGGTTTGGCAATATGTGAGTATCCTCTTGCATGGTGGTTATGTTCCTTTACCTTGTGGTCATGTGAAGTGAATGGGTTTTCATGTTCGGTGGTTGATTTTGGTGCCTTGGTTACATGGAAGAACATTTATTTTTTGGACTATAGTATGGAGTGCTTATGTTGGATTCATGGGTTTAGCCCTTGGTTACATGGAAGCATTGGATGATTTGCCACTGGTTGCATGTGGGTTGTGGAGTTGGTATTTTAGTGATATGGAAACTCTTGGACAACCTGGTTCCTCCTTTTTCATATTCATGTTATTTGGGATATGTAGGTTTTACAGTTTTCCTATTATAAAAATTTGTGGATTTGTAGATCTGTGATATTTCATTATTTCAGATGACATGTATAGTGTGAATATCTGGATATTTAAGTGATTTCAGATTTACAGAGAGATGGTTTTACAGGTTTTACATGTTAACAAAAATATGTGGTTTGTAGATCTGTGGAAAGATTGTATTCAGACTCTTAGAGTATTCTGGATGAAAACAATTTCAGATTTGCAGGGCTGCTTGACGGGTTCTTATGATCTATGGATACTCTTATGTGGATTTGTTTGGAAAATTAGGTCTACAGTTGATCCTGGTGTTTGAGTCTTGGAAATCTACATGTTATTCCTTGGTTACTTTTATTCTGCATGTTACTGATGTGGGGTTGAATCTATTTTTCAGTTATTTGAGATTGGAGCACTGACCATGTTTTTCTCCTTTGAGATATTGCATGAGTGCAGATCTTGTAAATTGTCTGATGAGGATTGTATTTGGTTGGTCACCTTGATTACATTGGTATGCTTATTGCAGTGAGATATAAGGATGGTTTAGAGTACCTGATATAATTATTCATTAGAATCTATAACAGTAAGTTATGGTGCATGAAAAGCTCTGTTCACTTTTAGTGGAGTTTTGGTAATGATGTCTATCATGATACCATGTATACAACTTTGTATCACTTTCAGTGGGAGTTTTTTGCAGTTACAGTGTGTTCTATCTTCTTGGTTTGGAGATTATGGTTCTCTTGACCTTTTGGGAGTTGTGTTGTATACAGTGGATTCTTTGATTGTGTTGAGGCCATGGATGATCTTCATTTAGAATGGTTATCACAATGTCACAGATAGCTTGGTTACATGTTTCAGTGGGAGCTTTTGACAGTGATCGTTTGATGTTTATCTTGTTGCCATGTATAGCTTGGTATCACAGTTTAGTGGGAGCTTTGGTAGGATATGGTTATCTTCATGTGATTTGAAGAGGTTTTAACATCTTGTTTTATGGAGGACCTTTAGAGTCTTTGGTAAAGGTGTTATTGTTCTTCCTTTGGAGAGGATGTAGTTCTCTTTGGTTTTGAGTGTTAATCATTTGCTTGGAGCTTCATGATTTTGCAGGTTGCATTTGAAGTTGGCATGGATTGATTAGTGGGTGCTCATGGATACTAGAGAGACTTGGGTTAGGCTGGATATTTCTTATGTTAAGAGATATGTGTTGGAATGGTTACTTGTTATAAAAGTTTCTCAATAGTAAAGACCGAGGAGCCTACACCTGGAAATGGATGTGAGTCCATCATAGACCTGATGAGAAGGTTGTCTTTATTGAAAGCCTATATTGCTTGGTGTTGTATGCACAGGACAATCTTGTATCCCACTCTTGGTCTACTCGGCAGGTAAATGATCTAAGAGGTGTTGCGCACCTGATTATTAGATGCATTACTTATATGTATCTTGTCTTCTCTTATGCATTAATCTTGAAAGTTGAGTTCTGAGGGATTGTTGATAAGTAGATGCATGATTTTATGTATTTCCATTGTTCTCCTTGCAATCTTGAACTTGGGATTTGGTAGGAGAAGTACAGGAGATAGTTAGTGGCTTTGGGCATATTCCCTTATGTTGTGGGAATGTTTGGCTAAGTTTGATCTACTTTCTGCGAGAGGTTTACATCTAAGTTCTGCCATGTTTCATTATAAGTTGAATGGTTAGATGTTAATATCCTTTCAGTTTGGGAGTGTTGAAGGAGATCTTACTTTACACAGTTTGGCACATGTTAGTGTGGTATAAGGAGATGGTTTGATTTGCAAGTTCTCTCCTTATGGGAATATTGTCTTCTTCTTGAAGGTTCTTATGTTTATGAAATTGAGGTTCATGAATGGAGTTATGAGTTCTTGTTTGTACTTCATTGTTTTTTGGCAACAGTTTGGTAGCTCCTTGATCTCTTTCTTCATTGGTTGGAGGACTTGGGAGAGTTATTTGGATTGGTAATGAGAGATGTATTTTGCATATCATTGTATGCTTCTTTGACACTATGATAGAGGAGTTAGCCACATCCTCTATGTGAAGTGCTATAGGAGGACTTGTTAATGCTGTGATCTTGTTTTTAGATTTGACATTACCTGTGCAGTGGGAGTTCCAGAAGGTATATGTGTTCTATATGAGAGGGGCACCTCTCTTGGACTGGTTACACTTTACTGCAGTGAGTTACTTCAAAGGTTTTTATCGCATGTCTATGTGTGTTATTACCTTGGAGTCTTCTTTTGCAGGATGGTGGATATACAGGGACTTGTTTGCAGATTTGGGTTGCTATGTTGATAGCATGGAGTTCTACCTATGATAGTTTGTTTACCCCAGTTTTTGGTATGGATAGTTTTGGATGAGCTAGCAACTTGCTGTGGTTGCTATTCCAATTTTGGTATGAGTGTGGCAGTCACTCAGAGTCTTTTGTTATCATTTGAATTTGATGCTTGTGTTCATGTATAGATTGGTGCAGGTTTCAGTGACAGTTGATATGTTTCACCATGGCATATTCCTTGTCCTATCATGGGTAATATGATGTGAGGATTTCTTGCTTGAGATGGTGGTTATCATGGTTCCTTTTGCAGGTATCTTGTTGGAGCACAAAAGCATGTTGAAGAATCAATGGTACATGGTTGGCTAAGGGATGTTTATTCCCTTGTTGAGATTTCCTATGGGTTGATTTACAATGTATAATGTCAAGTGGGAGAATGTTGGGATAAGGTGCCATTAACCTTGTAAATCCCAATATTGTATTTATTCCATTTATTATTCTTAATTTGTAATTACCCATAAGGGATGTATAAGTTTCACTGGCAGTTTATTACAGAGTTACTTTTACTGCTCAAGGAATCTTGGTAAATAGTAAATGAGGTGAGGTGGAGAATATTGGTGCCTATCTTAGGGAAATGTATTTTTGGGCTGTTATGACACATGTCATAAGTTTGTAAGAGCATCTATGACAACTTACAACTGTCATAAGGTGTAAGAGATTCTATGACAACATATGACAACTATTATTGTCTTGTAAGTTCCTATTCTTGGTTCTAGGCGCCTATTTTGGGAAGATGCCTATGACAAGTGTAAGGGAATATGTAAGAAGATGTTTTTGGTGTATCCCAAGATAGAAATATTGGATTTTGTCCATCTCCCACGAATTCCTTTGGTGGGTACTCATTTTGTATAAATATGAGACTTGAGAGTGAAGTTTATGAGAGAGAGTAACAAGAGTAACAGGGTGCTACAGGATTGAAGACTCAAGAGGAGATTGGAAGTGGATGTATTGTAATCTTGTTTGAAGATAATACAACTTGGGCCTCTCTTCTTGGTGGAGTTTTTTTCCGCAAGGGTTTCTCCACGTAAACACTGTGTTATGAGTTTATTTTTCTGTTCCATTGCTACCTTGTGTTGTGAGATCTTGCATTCTTATGTTGTTGATTTGTGCCTCTTTGTTGCTGCTATCTTATGGTGATGTTATTACTGTTATAAGTTCATCTAAGGTGGTTTTATCAAGCATGTTAGAGTGGCTGATTTGAGCATCATAAAGAAGTTGAATCTCTTCATGGTATTTCAAGGATTGAGAAAAGTTATTTACAGATTTGCATACAATTTTCAGATTTCTATATTGTAGTAGTCAAAACCTTGTATCTCACCAATTGGTATCATATCTTGGTGATTTGGTGATTAACAATTGGATTAGAGATTGTTCGTTTATTCCAAAAATTGGTATCAGAGCTTGTTCGTTTATTCCAACATTTAAGATAGGTGTATTTAAGATATCTATACGAGTTTTAATATGTATAGAATTTCTTTTCTTTTCAATAAAACATATCTTTACAAAATGGGTCTTTAGTTTGACAACTTGAATGATTTTAAATGAGTGGTCCAAAGATCTAAGTATTGTTGAGTGCAAGGCCCCATCACTATGAGGGATGAGGGCAAGATCATGCCTCAGGTGACTTTAGTAGAATATATATAATTATTATATATAATAATTAGTCCTTAGCTCTCAACGAAGAGGTATAAATAATAATTATTATACATAATGCAATGGTGATATTTATATATCTTTGTTATTTTGTATCTATTTTGAAGAAACATTTTGATACATGTATGTTTGATAAATGATGTAATCTTGTGTGAAGTTGGGCTTATTCCCCTAGTGACCTAGTCTATATTTATATTTATTTAATTTTGTAGTTATTTTAAAGAAATATTTTGATACAGGTATATTTCATAAATGATGTAATATTGTATGAAGTTGGGTTCATTCCCTTATTATTTAGCTATCTTTATATACACATATTCATATGCACTTAGCCCCCACCTCATCCATACACTCACATACTTCAAAACATTTTTATGATCCTCACATTTATCACTCTGCACCTACTTCCATATAGTTGTTAGCCACTCAAATCAAACCATTTATCCATTCGAGTCCATTTCTATGATCATAGAGTCGACCTCATTAGGGAAAACTTGACCCTTTCATTTCTAAAATTCAAATTTAAATATTGATCAATTTTATTTCTCACCTAAAGCTAATAAAGCACATGTTTTGTGAAATTTGATGATCTATGCTAGTATTTAAATTTATTTATTAGCATTTATTTTTAGATAGTTTGAAAATCACAATCTTCTCTCATTCTAGAACATTAAAGGTGCAATCAATAGTGAATCATTTGGTTTTGGTGTATTAAAAGGAAAAAAAAATTGCATACATTATTTTAGGACATTTTTTGTACTCTTTGATCTTACACACACATTTTTGTTGATTGACCTAGTTAAATGTCTCCCCTAGTAACACAATAGTGCCCCTACCACTAGTAATAAGTACAAAAGAAGTAGAGACAAACTAGGTGAATAGAAGAGTAAGAGTAGACATCATGTAAGGTTAAGTCTAAACTTAGAGGACAATTCCATGGTCACAAACTCAACCCCAAATAAAGCACACACTTAGCATAAACTTTGATCCATGTCATTGATAGAGAGATCACACTTTTGAGGTAGAGATAGATTAGTTTTTCAAAATCTTCACCAATAGCATGTACATTCTTCAATCATGGAGCTAAGTAGAATTATCCTTCTTTTTATTTCATTTTCCAAGATACCAAGTATAATTATCTAATTTATCATGCATAACTATAGGAGCATAAAAAATTGTCCCCATTGACAATTTCACATTGGCTTTAGCTCCCCCTATGTGCTTGGACCTAATTATGCATTTAATTGTTTGTTTTATGAATCTTTGGAAAATCAAACAAGGGGATGAAAATAAGCATTTAATATTTGCCCTTGATGTTGATGGCCCTGACAAGGATGGGTCTAGACTAAGGCACCAACACCCTTTTAGATAGCCCTTTTGACCTTTGATGAAATCCTTGAAGCATTTATGTATATGGTCTCTAGATTTATTTGAGAAGTTAAGTCATCAAATTTTGAGAATTTATTATGTTATTTTCAACTTTGATTAGAATTTGAACTAATATTATACCTTAATTTCAAAGTGGATACATTTCATTACCTTAATTTTACTTGTTGTTTCCATATTGAAATGTTATTTTGAATGTTTCAATTAGAGCCACGAATCCCAAAAAGTTTTCGTTTTACAAAAAAAGGCCCTAAACAAGATATATAAGCAAATATATGTTGTGTGAAAATTAAGTTGAATGGAATATTGAGTGAAGTATTGGGATACAAGAAGCATGTGTAATGTCCCTAAGAGGAATCATATTATTTTTACTCTAAATTATCAATCTCAAAGAAAATAGCAGATTTAGAGAGTACCTTGGCTCGATTTTGTTGATGTTATAGTAGCTTCGGGCTCATTCTTCCAGCCACATGTCAAGACATAAAATTTCATATATCCTTTGGCTATTTATTTTATTGAGATAATTAAGTGAAGAGGCGCTTCACTTGGAAACTTTATAATTTCTCTTGGGTTGACCTTCCTTGTAATTCACAATTATTATTTGTAATTATATTTCTCTAGTGTGGTCAACCTTGTACATGAAGAGGTGTGATCTCTCTCTTATTGTGTATTTATACAAGGTCATTTCCCCTTCATTCCATCATCAAGCAAGTTTGAATTATTTCCTTCATTCAAAAGTGAATTCCTTCTAGAGCAGATTGCGAATTTTCTCTAAGTGTAGTTTTGAAGATCAAGGAAGAGCAGATTATTGTTTATCATTGCATCTAGAGTTGATGTTGATTATAGGCCTTGAGTGTGGCCTTATTGTAAAGAGATTTATTTCCATCTTTTATATATAAGAGAGATCTTTGTTGTTGGGTTTTTCTCCCTCTAGAGGATGGTTTTCCCAGGATATCTTTTGTGTTTATGTGTCTGATTTTGAGTTAAATTCTACTTACATAATCTGATTATTAAAAACTAACATGGTATCAGAGTGGGTATAAGAAGATCATGATCAGATTTGTTCAAGCAACATTATCCTCCATTCTTATTATCATCCTAATTGCATTGATCTTATTGTCAAGATGGTGAACGGGCTGAAGGTCGAAGATAGACTTGAAGGTGTAAGTGTGAATAAGTAAAAAGTAAAAGAACAACTAAAACACTTCTTATTAAGACATTAGATCAAGATTAACATGAATTTAAATTAATTTAAAACATTGAAAAGCCTGAAGACGTCTCATTGTCTCCTATCTCCAAAAATTTATCAAGTTACATAAGCTCTTAGATTTGTAAGCATCGTAACTGTTTAAAATTCCTATCTAGAAAACAGAATGGATGCTAAATGCAATGATGTGATGATTAAGAATGATTTCTAGATGATATGGAGCCACCGTAAACTATCCTGACATGAAACCTGTTAAATGGAAGCTACAGTAAAAACTAATGATGTTGTCATGATATGAAATCTACCGATGCCATGATGCTATGATGGTACTAAAATGCTAATGCTAATGTTTATGATTGCTTGGTTGCTTGAGTACTAATTCCTGCAGAGTAAGTTTGCATAAATTGGGATTTCTCAGATCATTTTCATGCTTCAGAAGGTTGTATATATAGATCTATGGCAATAGTTTTGCATAGGGGTAATACAACTGAGGCTAAGATTAAATCCGGGGATTTTGAATGGTACAAGATGAGAAGGTGGAGTTGATCATGGAGGATTGTTCCTCCCCATGAAAACCCCAGGCAAGATGAGAGGAAAGATTTGAGGCAAAAAATTGAGAGGATTGCCTGCAGGTTTGTCCCCGAGGCTTTTCCCATGAATGTCAGTTGCATTAATTAGATTTGAAAAATCTAATTTTATTGGTGAGTGCATAGAGGGATTTGATTTATGCATTTATTTGAATATTTTATGATTTATTCAAATTTAGCAAATTAGGAAGATTTAATTAAACAAAACAAATATTTGATATTTGCCAATTTAATAAAGAAGAATATGCTAAGATAATTAAATAACACAAATGATTGAAGTTGTGTATTTAATTTAAGATAGAATTAATGGATAAAGTATAGAAGAAATAATAATGATAATAATTAAATAAAACAAAGTATTTAATTTTGTTTATTTAATTAAGAGGAAAATAATGTGATAAAATAGAAGAATTAATAGTGAACTTAATATAAATAAATATTTCTATTTATTTACTAAGTAGATGAATTTAGGATTAATTAATCAAATAAATCATATTTGATTAATTAGATTCTCCAGACCATTTTTAGGTGTCTACATTTTGCCCCTCTTTGAATTGATGTGTTTACGCATTGCTTCAAATAAAATTTTGTGTTGTTGCTAGTATCAACGAAAAAATTTCAGAATGCCCCAGACATGTTTTCAGGTGATTGATGGATATATGCCCCCTCGAGAGATAAATTAATGAATTTTTATTTTTATTTTTATTTTTCAAATTTTTTAATTTTTTTTATGATTTTCTGATGATTTGATGTGGATTTGATGAAGATTTGATGATAAAATATTTTATCTCTTGATAATTGATGTAGGAAGTGGTCCTAGATGAATTTCAATTAATCTCCCCTTTTAAAAATTAAATTAATCTCAAAAAATCCCCTTTTAAATAACCTATAAAAGGTTAAAAAGGTCTTTTTCAAAATCATTTGTACATTGTGACCTTTGAAAACTTGTGAAAGAGATTCTTTTGCTACGTGGAGCAAGATGTCGATTCCATATCACACCCACCGTTTCGAGCATGTACAATGACATCAGTGGCCGGCCGCGTTTAGACCTCCGATATGTCTATTATTTTTCTTTGGTTTTCATGCATTTCCTTGTTTTTGGTGTATTTTTTAGATTTTTCAATTTAAGCTAGTTTTAGCACTTTTATTTTCCATTGTAGCACTTTTCAATCTTGTTGTAGCGCTTTTAGGGTATGTTATAGCACTTCTAGACTTTTAGCGCTTCCAAGGTCTATTTTAGCACGTTATAGGTAAGGTTAGCACTTTTCAAAGTTTAGCGTTTAGGTTAGCCATTGTAGCGCTTCCGTAAAATGAATTAGTGCTTTCAGATTTTTAGCACTTTGATTGGATTTTGTAGTGCTTTGACTTCCTATTTTAGCGCGTTTCAATTTTTAGCACTTTTTATGAAAAATGTTAGCACTTTGACCAAATAAAATGGCACTTTGTTTATCTGTAATAGCACTTTTATCTGATGAAATGGCACATGTCTTTGTTTTAGTGCTTTTTAATGTCCTTTTAAGTGCATTTAAATCAGAGGGTTGTGATTTTCGTCAATTTGTTCTTGATGTTCTTGATTTCTGATCGTATCAACTGTTGGTTTGATATGAATGATTTGCCTAATCAAATACATGATTTTTTGATCTCAAGATAGGTGAGGTCTGATGTTTGTTTTGATGATAATTATCCTCATGATAGGTGAGGAATAATTAGGATTTGACATACCTCATGATAAGCGAGGTTGATTTGATGCATTGATGATGACCTCATGATAGGTGGGGTTGATTTGATGTGTGCTCATGCGATTTGATCAAAATTCTCACCAAGAGCTAACTTGATTTGATATGGTATTTTGATGTTATTTGATGATTGACATGAATTTATTGACTTTGATCTTGTTATGATAATAGGAGCGATTAGGGAATCTCCAAATTCGAGAGCGTTTCCCCTGGACATTTGATCTCATACCTCAATTGGCACAACCTAAGACGGCTATTATCACATGTTGTAGATTGTCTCATCTTCTTTATATGCCCTAGATTAGGATTAATCGGGGTTTGTTGATAGCGTTAGCCGAGAGGTGGCATAGCGAGCACAACACCTTTCACCTTCCTATTGGTAAGATGACAGTCACTCCAGAGGATGTTTGGTGGATTTTTCAGCTTCTGATTGTTGGAGATGTTGCCATATATGATTCAAGAGAGCAAGGTGGGACTGATGCTCTTTGTAGAGTGTTTCAGGATGATCGTATTGCGGGAGAGTGGATTCCATGGCATGATATGGTTGATGCATACGCTACTTTGCCGACAGTACTTGTTGGTTTCATTGGTGGGTTCCTTAGTCCTAATCGCAGTTCTAAGGGATTCTCAGTTGGTTGGGGTTGAGTTTTGGAGAGCATAGTTGTTCATGGCACTTGATTTTCTTAGGGCATGTGTATGCTTGCCTAGTTATATCATGATTTACATTCAGTTGTGTATCTCAATGGTCAGAGTTTATCGGTTGACATTACTTTGCTTCAGGTATGGGTGTGGGAGCACATAGCTATCACACGTCAAGTTCTAGTCAGACAGAGGCCACCTAAGAGACCTTATGTATTCAAATATGTTGGTCAGCTTACCTAATCTAAACTAGGTAAGTTAGAGTATTGGAGGAGAGTCATTGACGACATAGAGTCTGTGACATGGTGTCCCTACCTAGATTGTGATCATTGGGATGATGATGATGTTCAACTACCATTTCTTTGTCAGTCGATGATCCTGATTGGTCGTGCTCATCGAGTTTTAGAGAGATTCTTGATCAAACGTGTCTACAGACAGTATGGGATGGTACAGGGTATGCCCCAGGGTGTTGCTCACTATGCTCATCGGTAGTCAGATACAACAGATTGGGGGCCTTGTTTGTCATATGCTGTAGCAGTTCAAGAGTTTCAGGCTTTACAACCATTTGTGTGGGACATTTGGCTAGATATTGTTAAGGCTCCACTTATGGAAGATTATGCAGAGTATTGCGCTTTGCATCCATTTCCATGCCTTACCATTCTAGATGAGCCTGCCCCATTACCTGCAGAGGAGGATGTTCCTATTGCTCATGGTCGGAGAAGGAGGAGAGAGGATGTTGGAGGAGTTGAGGCAGAGGATGTTGATGTTGTTGGTGAGGCAGATGTCAAGCCTGAGGTTGATGTTGGGGTAGAGGAGGATGTTGGTTGCGAGAACAGTGGAGATGAGAGCAGTGGAGATGAGAGATTTGATAGTGGAGAGGCTACAGTTGGGTCGGGCCCTACTTTAGATTTGCCTGGTGAGACCATGCCTCATAAGAGGCAAGTTGTGGGAGATGTTTCAAAGCGGTTTCAGATAGTAGATCTTAGGTGTAGTTAGAGACCATTCAGGAGCAGCTTCTTCAGTCTTAGGGTTTATTAGAGTAGACTTAGGTTCAGATGCAGGTACAGGCTGAGTTGCATGCAAAGACTCTTTCAGTTGTGTAGGCTCAGTTAATCACAACTCAGTCACAAATTGTAGCATTGATAGCTGAGAGGGATGCAGTGAGACAGACAACTGAGACAGCTCAAGCTCATGTTACTTCATTGACAGCCAAGAGAGATGTAGCTAGGTTTGTAGCAGAGGGTGCTCAGGCTTCTACCGATAGATTACGAAGACTGGCAGATGATACCTCCTTAGCAGATTACATGTGAGAGGTTATGATATTGCTATCAGGATTCAACCGTGTAGTTTCGAGTCAAACTCATTGACCCATGTTTCATGAGGAGTGGTTCAACAAGAACCCATCTCTCATGATATCGAATGGTCCACTTAGCACTCATTGCATCTAGGTGATGCTCACAGAGGTGAAGCACTGGTCCGTCCCGGGAGGTCACCCATCCCAGTACTGAGAGGTTGTTCACATTAGTGAGGAGATTGAGTTTTATAGAGCGAGATATTATGATGCAGTGCCCTCTAAGTAGAGAGTTAGCTATGTGAGGTCTCGTTCTGCCAGGTCACGATTGAGGACTATCAGTGCAGGTGTTACCCAGCCTCTACCTAGAGATCCTAGGGATCCCGGTTCCTCTGGTGGTAGGGGTCCTGATCCTGCTATGCCTACACCATTTGGAGCCAACAACACATGATTGTTGTCTGTATTACATTTGATATGTGATGTACACTTTGATTATTTTGATATACAACCATTTTTTATGTTGTATCTCTCTTCATCATTGTATATTTGACATTGTGATTTTGATATATGTGAGATGCAGTAGATTCTACGGTCCATTATGTGTTCTATATGATTCTCTAATGGATGCATTTTCTTTTGATGTTTTATATGATATGTGATGGTTTTATTGTTATGATGGTATGCTTTGATATGATGTTGTTCTATCTATGATGCAAATAATGGTAATGTATGGATGCATGTTATATGGATACATGATGTATATGGATTCATGATTATGGATTGATGTGTTTAAATGATATACTATACGTGATGTAAATGCAAATATATGGATGAAAATGTGGAATGATACATGATGTAATAAATTGATGGACTTTATGATCAAATGGATGGATTATATGTGAATATGTGATATAATAAATGGATGAATGTAATGAGTTATGATGATGATGTATGTTTATGAAAATGGAATGATATAGATATACGTATGTTGAGATTTATGATATGATGAGAATGTAAAATGATTTGATTGAAATGTATGAATGATGAAATGATGATGCAAATTCTTTTAATGTTTGTAAATGATTATGATGATGTAACTATATGATCATGAGAATGTTTTTGTCAATGTCAAGTATACTCAGTCTATTATGAAAAGAGATAATTATTTAAGGAATGATTCACCAATTTTTGTAACAAATACTCTACAGATGTGACACTATTATGGATGCAGTCTACTTTTACTATGCTAATCTACATGTAAACATAGGCATTTTAACAATACTTTTGTGCTTTGTATCATCATTGAGCTTTTAAAATGATGAAAGTGAGTACAAGCATCAATGGTATAATGTAAACCAATGATGACCTGAGTACTACTTTCATGATTTTTGATATTGCAAACGAACACAAGCATCGAGGTATAATTAAACTGAGATGACCTGAGTATTTCTTGTGTAAAACAGACAAGAATTAACCACTTTCCTATGTGAATTGGAATGTCATCCATGATACTTTGTAGAGCACTTCCCGCGACGATTCACACAGTAATTATGATTAATTCACAGACTTGTCAGACAAAGAAAATACCATTTCTTCTTCCTGGCTTCTCTAGTTCAATACATCATTGAGTTGCTCCAAAGAAATGATAACAATGATCAAAGTACAACTTATCCAAATTTTTCCTATAGTATTCAATCATTATTCAGATTAGATCATCCATCCTAATTTTGTGATGTTTTTGTGTTTTCAAGATTTTGGATCAAACTAACGTAAAGACCTATCCTAGGGGCCTCGGGGGCTAATCAAAGATTAGCCTTGCCTAAATTATACATGCAAAGACCATGTAGTTCAACTGACACAAACTCATGTTTTTGGCTTTTTGAGACTGACCTTTTTGACTTGTTTTTGGATTTTCTATTGTGATATGGATGTTTGATGTGTTTCTGATGGTGATTGATGTTTCATGTTGGGTTGTGTTTCAATCACTCTTTTTGTTGCTTTTGCCCATTTTGTGAAGCTCAAGATTTGTGTTTCCCCCAGGCCAGGGTGAGACATGACCATATGATATGATATGATAATGGATGTAAAATGATGGTGGAAGTAACAACCATGACATGTGTCCAAATAGATGGGAGAGCTGATTTGAATCACAAATAGCGCATGTTTCTAGGTTTTCACTATATGTTTTTATTGCACCTTTTCATTCTTTTTGATTTTTTTGTATTTTTCTGTCACCAAGATGCTTGTTTGCCAGGTTTTCATCAAGGTAACCATTTTCATAAACTAATTCATGCACTAAGTGATTCAGGTATAGAAATTTCTAAGATGGATATTATTGATAGATTAATCAAACAAATCCCCTTCTAGTGTAGATAATTGATATGCTCCTGATCCATACACTGATATGATAACAAAGGGACCTAACCAGTTAGGTTCAAACTTCCCTTTGTTTTCTCTATCCTGTTGATTCCTAGGGTATTCCTTTAGGACCAAGTCTCCAACTTGAAAGACTCTAGGTTTTACCCTGTGATTGTAACTCCTTGACATTCCTTGTTGGTAGGCCTTCAAATGATTGACTGCTTGTTGAAAACGTTCATCCAGTAATTCTAGTTCCTGTAGCCTTGAAACTCTGTAATCTTCATCTGCTACGAGACCTTCAGTGATACATGGAGTGATGGTATTTCTACTTCAATTGGTAGAATGGCCTCTAATCCATACACCAAGGCATATGGTGTAGCTCCTGCTGGTGTTTTGATGTTGGTTCTGTAGGCCCATAGTGTAGGATTTAACTAAACATTCCAATCACATCCACCATCATTTACTATCTTCTTCAGTATTTTTAGGATTTTCTTGTTTGAGGCTTCTGCTTGTCCATTTCCCTATGGATAGTATGGTGTTGAAAAATGATGTTGAATATGGAATTATTCACATAATTCCTGGGCGTCCTGATTTTTAAAAGGCCTTCCATTGTTTGTAATAATGGATTGAGGTACCCCATACTGACAGATGATATAGTTGAGTATGAAAGATGAAGTCTATTTTCCAGTGATAGTTGTCAATGGAACTGCTTCTATCCATTTTATGAAATACTCTATTGCTGTGATGATGAACTTGTGCCCATTAGACGAAGAAGGATTTATTTTCTCCACCAAGTCTAGTCCCCATTGACAAAAGGGCCATGTGGATGTGAATGGTTGTAATTCTTGTGCTAGTGCATGAATTAGATTACCATGAATCTGACATTTCTGACATTTTTTAACATATTGATAGGCCTCCCTCTCCATGTTTAGCCAGTAATACCCTAAATGAAGGAGTTTTTTAGCTAGGGTTAGCCCACTTGAATGAGTCCCACAAATACGTTCATAGACCTCTCGTAAGGATGTTTCAAATTCGTGATGCTCTAGACACTATAGAAGAGTACCATCTAGACCTCGACGGTAAAGGATGTCAGCAATCAATGTATGTCATGTTGATTGACAGATAAAGTTATGCTTTTGGTTTCTAGAGAGATCAAGAGGAAGAATGTTGTCTTTGAGGTAAGTATAGATCTCTCCATATTGTGAGGGTTGAATGTTGGTTATGTGGCATATGGTCTATGAATCAAGTTTATCATATGCAAGATTAGATACTTGTTCAACCATAAACTCATATCGACCTTTCTTTTCTGATAATTGCAAAAGGGAAGCAATTGTTGCCATGGCATATGCAGCTTTGTTTTTTTCCCTTGGTATTTACTCAAACTTGATATCCATGAAGTACTTTTTTAGATCATCTATCATTTGCTTATAAGGCATGAGCTTCTCATCCTTTGCTTGATACTTGTCATTTAGTTGATAAATGACAAGTCGTGAGTCCCCATACACTTGCATCTCTGTGATTTTCCATTCAATAGCTATTTTGATGCTGATAATCAATGCTTCATACTCAACTATATTGTTTGTACATGGAAACATTAACCTATAGGATATTGGAATGGTGTGTCCTTAAGGTGTGACAAATAGAATTCATGCACCAACTCCTCTTTGTGTATATGATCCATAAAAATAAAGTCTCCATTGTTGTGTTGTAATATTCATTATGTCAACATCTGGAAATTCAATGTTCATTGGATGATGATCCTATAATGGAGCTTCAGTTAGTTGATCTGCTATTACCTGTCCTTTGATGGCTCTCTTGTCAACTTATTGGATGTCAAACTCGCTTAAGATCATGACCCATTTTGCAAGTCTTCCTGTTAGAGCAACTTTACCAAGTAGGTATTTTAATGGGTCTATTTTTGCTACAAGCCTGACTGTATGAATCAACATGTAGTGTCACAATTGTTGGGTTGCAAATACCACTACTAAACAAGCCTTTTCTATGAATGTATAGTTTATTTCATATCCGTTGAGAGTCCTGCTAATGTAGTAAATTGCTTGTTCTTTTCCTTCAGAATCCTCATATGCTAATAGAGCTCCTAAAGATATGTCAGTTGTTGCAATATATAGTAATAGTGGTCTTTCTGCTATGGGTGGCATGAGTATTGGAGGTGACACCAAATATTGCTTTATCTAACCAAAAGTTGTTTCACAGTTATGATCCCATTTGAATGAAACATTTTTATGAAGTAGATGATTAAATGGATGCCTCTTATCTGCTAGCTGGGAGATAAATCTCCTGATGGACTATAACCTGCCTTGTAGGGACCATAATTGACTGATGTTTTTAGGTGGTGGCATCTCTATTATTTCTTTAACCTTAGCTAGATCCACTTCAATACCTTTTTCTGACACTATGTAATCCAAAAGTTTTGCTGAAGTCACCCTGAAGATACATTTCTTCGGGTTCAACCTTACATTGATTTTTTCCAGTATAGTGAAGATTTTATCAAGTATTTCTAGATGTCCTTCCCTAGTGTGTGATTTTGCTAAGATGTCATCCACATAATCTTCCATGAAAGTGTGCATCATGTCATGGAAAACTGTGGTCATTGCCTGCTGATATGTTGCACCTACATTTTTCAATCCAAAAGGCATGACATTCCAACAGAATGTTCCCCAAGGGCAAGTGAATGTCGTCTTTTCTTGATCCTCAGGTGATATTTTTATTTGATTATATCCTGAGAAGCCATCCATTATAGATAACATGGCATGTCTTGCTGTTAGATCAACAATTATGTCAGTGCTAGGCAAAGGAAAATCATCCTTTGGGCATGCCTTGTTTAAATCCCTAAAATCTATGCATATTCTAATGCTATTATTAGGTTTGGATACTGGCACAATGTTTGAGATCCATTCTGCATAATCTATGGACCTGATAAAACCTACATCTAATAATTTCTTTAGTTCAACTTTAACCATAAGAGTGATGTGGGGATGCATCTTTCTCAATTTCTATTTGACTGGTTTGATTCCCTTGGGTAGTGATAAATGATGCATTAGATTTGTGGATCCAATCCTGGCATGTTAGAATAAGACCATGCAAAATTTATGTGTCATTGCTCAAAGAATCTTGTGAAGGTCGGCTTCTCCTGATCTATCATGGATGCCACTAGATGTAAGATCTTTGCCTCTTCAGATGTTCCCAAATTTATAGATTATATCGGCTCTACCAGTATTGATGATCTGTCATGGTAATTTTCTGGGAGAGTGTCAAATCTTCCATCCTTCAGTGCCTCGGAAAGGTTTTCACTATTGGATACGTTCTTTATTTTTTTCTTTTCAACATCTAATGTTGCCTCATAGAGGTTTTCAGCATTAGAATTATTTTTCCTGTTGTCATTTTTGCAACTGAAAGATTTGGAACCCTCCTATTGTAAAGCATTGATATGAGTGTTATGGATAGTACTTGTATCAATTTTGTCACTGCAAAGATAATTTATGATGGCATCATTGTTTGAAAAGATTGGTATAAGAATAGGTTCGGTGGGTTCCTAGTCAATAAGTTCAGGGTGCATTAAAGGTAACAAGTCGTCAGATTGAATAAGGTTGACTATTGTAAGTGTCATGATAGCTAGGTGGTTTAAGTTATTGATAGGAAGTTTGAGGTCTAGGACAGTACTCACCTCCAAGTTTTTTGACTCACTCGATGTCTGATCATCTTCAATTGAGTCATCAATATTTGTTGATCCCATAACAAATGTTCTATTTCTTGAACCTTGTCCCTCCTCTCGTAAGGGTGTATATACTTGGATAATATCAACCTCTTTATCAGTGTAAGATGTAGTAGATAGATGATCCCATTCATATTTGTTGGAGTCTGTGTCGAAGCCATCTCTCATTTGTAGTATCCTTTCGACTGCTTTTTGGGTTTCTTCCTCTTTTTGTTCAGTTATGTAGCCTAATCCCATTTTGTCTTTAGGCTGTAATGTTAGAGGTTGAATGGGTTCAATAATACCATCCTTTCTCTTGCCAATTGGTCCTTGACCTTTATAACCCATTTTCTCTAAAATGGCCTTCCATTTTCGATACTAATCTATTTTGATGCTGACATTTGCTGATGTTGACGCTTCCTCATCTTTGTATAGCCAACTAAGAATGGCTTTGTCTTATGACTCATCTTTGAGTGTACCTACTTTCATAAACCTTTCATTTAGAGCTATGATGGGTTGCGATGAACTTGGAGATTTTAATATGGGTTGTCCATATGTTTTTGGTGATGTTACCAACTGTGATAGGAACAAAGATTGCTCAAGATAATATTCTCCTAAACCATTTTCCTTTATCTGAACCTTTTCTGAAAGTTGTTGTGATAATTCATTTATAGGACATTCGGTGTTTGATGTGTCCATGAAATTTATTTTTTTCTCTAGATTCTTCTTCTCAACCCATTTAGATATAAAATTGGGCTGGCTATCAATAGTGGATGAATTAGAAGTATTGACTTCTTTGTTATGAGGTATCAGAGTGTCTTGAGTTGCTTTTAACATGCTACAAGTCTATGGATTGTTGTTGTCAGCTGATATGGTGACCTCCTGTTTGTTTACTGGAAATTTCAAACATTGATGGTATGTTGAAGGTATCGCTTGCATGTCATGGATCCATGAAGGACCCAATAGTATGTTGTATGTTATATTTTTGTCTAACACTTAACAAACAATGTTTTTGACAATTAGCCCTACCTGAATTGGAAGTATAATAAGCCTTCTAGAAGACATTTCCTCTTCATCATATGCCTTTATTGTTATTTTTCTCTTGGTGTCAATGGCGTTAGAATAGCCTATTGCATGAATCAGGTTTAAGGTACAAATATTTAAACCAGCTCCTCCATCTATCAGAACATGTTTAACATGGTGTTTATAGATGAGAACTTCTACATGCAAGGCTGCATTGTGTGGGTGATTTAAAGATACATCATCTTGTTCAGAAAATGATAGACAATGAGGTGTGGTGAGATGTCCCACCGTGGCTTGGAATTGAAAAAAATCCAAATTATTAGGCACCGTTGTAGCTACTAGAGCTTGTTCTAAAAATTCCTTGTGTGATGGTGAAATTTTGAGAAGTTCTAAAATGGATATTTGCGCAGGTATCTTTTGTAATTGATCTATGATATTGTATTGATGTGATGGGCGAGCATTATTTTTGGAGGAAATTCCTTTCAGTATTACTTTGGACGTCCCCCTTGTCATTATATTGACTTGTGGATGATCTTGTGTTTCCCTTATTTTTAAAATATTGATTTGATTATCAAATGTTTCTGCGCTTGTCCTTATGTTCAGGGATTCAATGTCGTTGTTTGTGTTATCTTTTTGAGTATCAATGTCATTTTTCTCTACCTCAGAAGGGAAAAGAATGGTGGTGTCATAGACATAGTTTATAATTTTTCCCTTACCACTAGAAGAAGACTCTCCTTTTTCATAGTTGGGTAATGGATTGGTAAATGTAGTGTGATCATTGTTTGTCTGATGCCCTTCAACAAACACCTTCTTGGCTTCGATCAAGTCTTGTATTAGGTGTTTTAGTTGCATATAGTCATTTGTCTTATGTCCTTTATTCTTATGGAAATTACAATAATCTGCATCATTCCACCATGATGGTTTTACCTTTGGTTCCCAATTTTGAGCTTCTGGTAAAGTAATAAGTTTGTTCGCAATGAGTTCTCTCATTGTTGATTCCAATGTTTTTCCTAATGGAGTGAATTTCCATCGTTTTGATTATCTTTGGTATGATGGTCATGATTCTCCATTGTTGGTGTTGTTGTTTTGAATAGTGCCTTGGCTGTTGTTTTGGTTTTCATTTTGATTTTCTTTGGAAGTTGATGCTGTCAAATTGAATATTGTTTTTACATTGTCAGTTGTAGGTTCATTGCTTCTAGTATTTCTATTTTTTTGCCAAAATTTTGGCTTGTCATTGTTTCCATAGTGATTTGCGTTGTTGGATGTTTCACTATAGTGCTTAATCACTCCTCATTTGACTAGGGCTTCTTCGATTTTGATCCCATTCTCAATTACTTTTTTGAATGTTGGGGGACATTGCAATTCAAGTCTATAACTCATCTGATCATTTAAGTTGTCTATATATAATTCAATCTTCTCCTCTTCAGGTAGAGATCGAGGATACCTAGCGAACAACTTTCTCCATCATTGTAAGAATGATAAAAATGTCTCACCATTTTTCTGTTTCAGATTATAGAGATCCTTTATGGTTACATCATGTGTTATGTTGAAAGAGAATTGAGAGATTAATTTGTTAACCAATTCTTCAAAGGATCTGATCCCTGGTTGTAATTTTGAGAACCATTTCATACAATGGGCTCCCAAACTCATAGGAAATAACCTCATGAGGTATGTATCTTCTTGTGCAAATTCAAGGCACATTGTTCTAAATTCTTGTACATGGTCAATCAAGTATGATTTTCCATTGTATTTGTCATATTTAGGAAACTCACAATGTCTTGGAAAGGGTATCATATCCACACATGGATGAAAAGGGTAAGGACAAATATCCTTTAATAAATATGTTTTTGTGGTTCCTGTTTGCATGTTTTGAACCTGTTGCTATAGGATTTGCATTTGAGTTGTTAAAGCAACCACTTGATCCATATCCTGGGTGTGGTTTGGTTCTGTCTCATTAGTTCTAGATGTTTCCTTCAACTAATTGATGTCAAAATATTTCAGAGTTTTGGCACCTAGCTTTGCTAACATTAAGAGGTATTTCTCCATGTCTTGTTCTAAGACCTTTTCCATAAATTTATGAAAATTTGGGTCTTGTTGTGCATGTTGTATATCCTCTTGTGTTATTTCGTTGTTTTCATGTTATTGGTATCAGAAAAAAATGGTTTTCTTTAGTCATGTTTAGATTTCCAGTTTCTTTCTCTCTGAGTTTTTGCCTTTGCAACCTTGTTAAGATTGGCATACAAGTTTTGGTTGTTTTTCTTCACTAAACTTAGATCTTTTATGTGGTGTTAGTGTCAATTTGATTTTTAAAGAAGCCCAATAGAATGATGTATTATATTGACGAGGCTAATTTAAAATTTTTGATTACTGAGTTTTTGTCTCATGATGGTAGGATGCCAAAATCCTGATGAGGAAACTTGGCTCACTAATCCAGGTTTTGTTTTGATAATTTGGACACTTTGTATTTTGCAAGATCTAGTGTTTTGTGTGAAAACAATTTTAACTTGTAAGAACCTACTTTGTTTCAGGTTTTAAGGACACTGTCTGATCTGTAAAATCTTTCTGACTAGTAAAATCTTATGTTTCTGATGTCAATCTGTCTGACAGTTGTTTTGGAAGATTCTCTATTTTTTTGTTTTTGTCGATGCACTAATACAAAGGGTAGAAGCGCTAAAATAGAATGCAGAAGCGCTATAATTTCTTATAAATGTGCGGTAAAATAGTTTGTAAGTGCTAGAACATAACTCAAAAGCACTAAAACAGAGAGAAGAAGCACTAAAATAGAGATCATACATGCTAAAACAAAGAGCAGACACGCTAAAATAGAGAGCAAAAGTGCTCTATTTTTCTATGGAAGTGCTCAAATATGGATCAGAAGTGCTAGAATGTTAGACACTGGAATTTCTTAATAGTTTGGTTTGTTGTGACAGAAGTGCTACGAGATTGTTCAGAAGTGTTAAAACAGAGGGTTGAAGCGCTATACTTTTCTTTGGAAGCGTTGAAACAGAGGTCAGATGTGCTATAGTTTGTCTTAGAAGTGCTATAGTTTCTATTTAATGCCAAGCAGGGGGTGGCAATATGGGTCTCTCAGTTGCTATGTCTGCTTTCTCTTCTTATTTGTCCAAGATTATAGATGCTATAAGGAGTTGATGGGGTGTTTCATTCTTTTCAAAAATAAATGTTCTCCAACTATTGATGATGTCAGTTTGAGTGCGTTCAATGTGTACGTTACTCGGCTGAAATATTGGTGTGGTTAGCTCTGGTTGTTGAACAGGAGTTGTAGGTCTCCAAATGGTCATAAGGTATGATAAATGATGGTTTTGATACCTTACTGTAATGTTATTTATTATCTATTCCCAAGAAGGAGGTAATAACACGGGTCTTCCTACTGCTATGTCTTTTCTTCTTCTTCATTTAGAATGATGGAGGCTGTAAGAAATTGATGGGGTGTTATGTTTTCCTCAAAAATGAATGCCCGTAAGCTACTAATAATGTTGGTTTGGCCCTTCTCATGATGTATAAGGCTAGGTTGTATGATAGGTGGTATAAGGCCTGGTTGTTGAATGGGAGGTGTAGGTCTCCAAATGGTCATAAGGTGGTAACTCCTTGATTTTGGATGTCAACCTAAGGTTTCCAAAGATTTGTCTATCGTAAGAACTTATCAGGTCTGGTGGAGTATTCTATGGCGGGTTGTGGAATGGAGGATTGATGAATACGTTGACTATGATTAGATTCTTGTGAAAGAGCACTTCTTTGAATATATGCTTGTGAAGTCAAAGGTTCTACAGCATAATCTTCAGTGTAACCCCTATCGAAATCATGAAACCTATGGAGGAATGTTCTATCATGAAGCAAAGTCTTCCTATTCTGATACAAGAAATGTCGTCTTTGCAAAAGACGTTTGTAACTAAGTGTTGTCTTGGGTTTTCTAATTCTCTTAGCAAGAGATTTTTTGACAAACTTAGTGGTTTTCCAATCTCTAATCATGTATTCTCAGTTTTGATTTTGTATTTTTTAGGATGATCTTTTATCTGAATTTTAATGATTTTGGAATACACAACACTTAAATGAAGATAGTTGTTTTTAAGAGTTGTAATCTAAATAGATAGTGTATGTTCAAAAGAACCATGCATGGTCCTATTTTCACTGTTTTGATAACAATAAAACACTTTAGATAGACTCACTCTTAATAGTCAAAAGGTCATCGTTATTCTCAACAACCCACATCTTAAAATTGTGTCGACTCACATAGTCATGTCACCCCTAGAGGGCGCCTGTGTTTTTGTCTTTTCCAAGTGCGTACTCAAGGTTAGATTTCTCGATCCCTTGAGAAAACAGTCCTTGGAAATTATATGGTGAGTGTCTTGGGGGTAGATTCTTCCCTCCCCTTGCAGTGTGAGTATTACAATGTCTGGTTATTGACTCAGCTGGATACTACACTAGGTTCTTAGAAAGGGTTTCCGTTCAGAGCAACAATAATAGACTCCCTCAGGAGACCTCCCAACCTTTAGAACAAAGGTTTTAGGGATGGTTATCTTGCACACTTTCAGAAAAAGTGGGTTTCCCCAAATTTGCTTTAAATTTTATAGTAGGGTGGAAAAACTTGGCTTTGGTTTGAACCCACTTAGGTCGTTCCCGTAGGGTGAGTAATTTTTCCCACTACGACAGGCCTTCTAAAGGATGTAATAAAACTTGAAGAATGCATAAAAAGGACGAGTCTAGCTTTTTAGATCACCTAGTTAAGGGGAGAGCATATGCCTATCAACCATTCAAACACAAAAACCACTTGTTCAAATTTTAGAGCCCAAACAAAAAAAATTCTAATCTATGTGAAGATGTTGCTTCATAAAAAGACATGGTTTTCATTTTTAAATCCCAAATTGAAAATTTTGATGACTACCCTAGATTGGTAAATTTTTAATCCAAAGGGAAATGTGACTATCCTAATATTGATTCATTTTTAAACCTATTGAAGAAATGTCTATCCTAGATTGATTATTTTTAATCCAACTGAAGAAGTGAAATTTACTGGTAGTGAACACGTCGGATCCAGAAATGAATTACACAGAAGTGCTATGAAAATGCTCAAAAGTGTTATATAAATGTCTAAAAGAGCTATAGAAATTACCTGAAGCGCTATAGAAATCACCTGAAGCACTATAGAAATACACTGAAGCACTATAGGATTTTAGAAAAGCGCTAAAACAGATGTCGGATATTATTGTTGGCCTGTGTTGGATTGTAGGATTGAAGCGCTAAAGCAGTCTTTCAAAGCGCTATAATTTTCCCTAGAAGCACTAGAACAATCCTTCAAAGCACTATACTTTTCCTCAAAATCGCTATAGAATCTTCCGATTGCTCTAAAATAGATTACGCCAGATTCCTGTATGAATTTTTTTTAGAAAAAAGTTGTTAAAAACATGGGGTACGACCCCACGGTGGGCGCTAGAATGTAAGTGTGAATAAATAAAAAGTAAAAGAACAACTAAAACACTTCTTAATAAGACATTAGATCAAGATTAACATGAATTTAAACTAATTTAAAACATTGAAAAGCCTAGAAACGTCTCATTGTCTCCTATCTCCAAAGATTTATCAAGTTACAAAAGCTCTCAGATTTGTAAGTGCCGTAATTGTTTAAAATGTCTATCTAGAGAATGGAATGGATGCTCAATGAAATGATGTGATGATTAAGAATGATTTCTAGATGATATGGAGCCACCGTAAACTATCCTGACATGAAACCTAGTAAATGGAAGCTACAGTAAAAACTAATGATGCTACTATGATATGAAATCTACTGATGCCATGATGCTATGATGGTACTAAAATGCTAATGCTAATGCTTATGATTGCTTGGTTGCTTGAGTACTAATTCTTGCAGAGTAAGTTTGCATAAATTGGGATTTCTTAGATCATTTTCATGCTTCAGAAGGCTGTATACATAAATTTCCGGCAACAATTTTACATAGGGGTAACACAACAGAGGCCGAGATTAAATCCAGGGATTTTGAATGGTACACAATGAAAAGGTGGAGCTGATCATGGAGGATTGTTCCTCCCCATGAAAACACTAGGAAAGATGAGAGGAAAGATTTGAGGCAGAAGATTGAGAGGATTGCCTGTAGGTTTGTCCCCAAGGCTTTTCCTGTGAATGCCAGTTGCATTAATTAGATTTGAAAAATCTAATTTTATTGGTGAGTGAATAGAGGGATTTGATTTATGCATTTATTTGAATATTTTATGATTTATTCAAATTTAGCAAATTAGGAAGATTTAATTAAATAAAACAAATATTTGATATTTGCCCATTTAATAAAGAAGAATATGATAAGATAATTAAATAACACAAATTATTGAAGTTGTGTATTTAATTTAAGATAGAATTAATGGATAAAGTATAGAAGAAATAATAATGATAATAATTAAATAAAACAAAGTATTTAATTTTGTTTATTTAATTAAGAGGAAAATAATGTGATAAAATAGAAGAATTAATAGTGAACTTAATATAAATAAATATTTCTATTTATTTACTAAGTAGATGAATTTAGGTTTAATTAATCAAATAAATCATATTTAATTAATTAGATTCTCCAGACCATTTTTAGGTGTCTACAGAAGGCACTTCAAACTTCACATCTTGGAAGTTTAGAGTCATGCTAACATTGGAGGAAAATGAGTTAGCAGAGTTCGTGGAGGGTGAAGTTCCTGAACCTTCTGATGAGAATGAGAAGCCTCAATGGAAGAGGAATGGCACTAAGGCGAAAAAAATGTTGGTTGATTATGTGAAATACCACATTGTACCAATCATCTCCAAGTTGAAGTTAGCAAGGGAGATTTTCAAGACTTTGGAGGAGATGTATGAGATCAACAACACAAGTCAAGCTCTTGCATTAAAGCAATAGCTTCATCACATCAAGATGGTGAGAGGGGAATTCGTCATCTCATACTTCATGAAGATCATTGAGTTGAGAGATCAACTCTCTACTATTCGTCATCTCTCAATGGTCTTCCTTCATCTTGGGAGTCATACATTCAAGGAATAAGTGCGAGATCAAAACTTCTAAAGTTTGATTCATTGAGAGCAGATTGTATTCAAGAAGAATCAAGGTTGGCTGCGAGAGGTATTGGTCAAAGCTCTACTAATGAAGACATTCATGTTCTTGCTACTCAATCCTTGAAGAAGAAAAGGAAAGAAGGAAAGAAAGGATACTTCAAGAGGAATAGAGATAAAGGATTTGATGGTGCTCCTGCATTCAAGAAGAAGAAGGACCTCTCTCGTGTCCAATGTTTTAGATGTGACAAGTATGGTCACTATGCAAAAGATTGTCCAACCAGGCCTAAGTAGTAGGCCTCCATTGCGGATGTTGGTGAGATCTCTCTACAAAAGGATTTAAGTGAATTTCAATTCTATTTTTCTTTGTCAAGCAATGTGCCTACTGACATCAACACTTGGTTGATTGATAGTGGTGCTTCTCGCCACATCACCAGATTTAGAGAGCATCTATCTGATTTGGTGGAGAGAGATTCTAGTGTTCAAGTCATTATTGGCGATGATGCTAGTTACTCTGTGAAAGGAGTTGGGACCTCCTCTCTTCACTTGGATTCCAAAATTTCCTTGCAATTGAGTGATGTTCTATTTGTTCTAGGTATCAAGCAAAACCTTATCTCTATCTCAGCCTTGGAGGACAAGGGGTATCAAGTTGCATTCTCCGAAGGAAAAGTTCTTGCATGGCCGAAGAACTCAAGTATCAAGTCTACCCAGGTGATTGGAGTTTGACATGAGTGTCTCTATAGACTTTGCACTCATCCACTTTAGGCTTTGTTGCATGATTCTTCAAGTTTGTGTAAACTTTGGCATAGAAGACTTGCTCACCTTCACTTTCGTGTTGTACCAACCATGGATAAGATGGTCTCGGGCCTTCCTAAATTCAACAAGGAGCATGAAGGTACCTGCCGAGGATGTGCTTTAGGTAAGAATACTAAAGGTTCATTTCATAGTAGTGAAAGTAGATCTAAATGTATTCTAGATATTATTCATTCTGATTTATGTGGTCCAATGTTTGTTGCTTCTTTGAGTGGTTTCTTGTATTACATTATTTTTATTGATGACTACTCTAGAAAGACTTGGATTTATTTCTTGAAATCTAAAGAATCTGAGGAAGTACTTGAGAGATTCAAGGAATTTAAAGCTTAGCTAGAGAACTTGTTTGGGAAGAGGATCAAAGTTCTAAGGTCTGACAATGGAGGAGAATACATCTCTAGAATTTTTAGTAACTTTTGTGTTGAGGCAGAAATTAAGAGGGAGTTTTGTGTTCCCTACAATCCACAACAAAATAGTGTTGCAGAAAGGAAGAATAGATCTATTGTAGAAGCAACTAGAGCCATAATTCATTATCAAGATTTGCAAACCTTCCTTTGGGCTAAAGCATCTAGGACAGTTGTGTATGTTTAGAATAGAAACCCTCACCAAATTTTGGAGAACATGACTCTCGAAGAAGCATTCACAGGGGTGAAGCTGGAAGCAAGTCATTTGAGGATCTTTGGTTGTCTAGTGTATGTTCATATACCTAAAGATAAGAGGATAAAGTCGGAACCGTTTGGAAAGAAGGGAATATTTGTGGGCTACAGTGAGACTTCAAAAGCTTATAGAGTTTATATTCCAGGTCAGAAGTTGATTGAGATCAACAGGGATGTTACATTTGAAGAGGATGTTGCATTCAAGAGATCTAAGGGCATCCACATGGAGATAGATACTGAAGACCATGAGTCTCCTCGAGATATGGAAGTTGACCATACTCCTGAGATTTAGAGGGAGGCTACTGATCCTAAAGAATATGATGATCCAATTGAGCCTTTGGAACCTACTGATGGGCCTATAGATATTGTGATTGGTTGTAAGAGACCTCTTTGGGCTAGGAAAACAATGCAGGATGCAGAAAGGTTTGTTGCCCTAAGAGGAACTTTTAGAGAAAGCAAGTGACCTCTTAAGTTTTCCAGCTATGTTGCATTGATGAGTCAAATTATTGAGTCAGAACCTTCCAGTGTTGAGGAAGCTACTAGTCAGCAAGTTTGGAGAGATGTTATGGCTGAAGAGTATCAATCCATTCTCAAGAATGATGTTTGGGACATCGTACCTAGACCTGAAGGAAAATTTGTTGTTTCTTCTAAGTGGCTCTTCAAGATCAAGCATGTGGCTGATGGGAGCATTAAGAAGTACAAGGCTAGGTTCGTGGCTAGAGGATTCTCTTAGAAAGAGGGAGTTGACTATGAGGAAACCTTTGCTCCAGTTGCTCGTTATACATCCTTTAGGACCATCATTGCTATTGTAGCATCTAAAGGATGGAAGATTCACCAGATGGACATGAAGACAACATTTCTAAATGGTGTAATTGAGGAAGAGGTATATATTGATCAACTTGATGGCTTTGAGGTACATGGGAAGGAGTCTCATGTTTGCAGGCTGAAGAAGGCTTTGTACGACCTTAAGCAGGTTCCTCATGCTTGGTACGAAGGAATTGATCATTACTTGTCAAGCTTGGGCTTCTCCAAGAATGATGCTGATTCAAACCTTTACTTCAAGGTAATTGATGGTGAAGCATTAATCTTGGTTCTCTATGTTGATGATTTAATTCTTACTAGAGAAGATCCCCTCATTATCAAATGCAAGAAGGAGCTAGCTTATGAATTTGAAATGAAGGATCTTGGTCTCATGCACTACTTTCTTGGCTTAGAGGTATGGCAAAAGCTTGATGAGATGATTCTAAGTCAAGGGAAGTACACTATTGACATTCTAAAGAGATTTGGTATGTTGGATTGTAAATCCATGTCCACACCTATGGAGATAAATTTTCAGAAGCTTAAGGAGGTTGCAACTAGTTTAGATATGGTGGATCCTACTATGTACAAGCAGTTGATTGGATCTTTGATGTATCTAGTCAATACTCGACTAGATATTTGCTATTCAGTGAGTGCACTTGGTCAGTTCATGTGTGAACCAAGGCAAAAACATCTAGTTGCAGTGAAGCATATCCTTAGATACTTGTGTGGCATAGTTAGATATGGCTTGAGGTATTCTTCTGATGTGGACTTGAAGCTGCATGGATATATCAATTCTGATTGGGTAGGGTGTGTCATTGATCAGAAGAGCACCTCTAGATGTTGTTTTAGTTTGGGGTTTGTGATGATCTCCTGGTGTAGCAGGAAGCAGTCTTTAGTGGCACTAAGCACCGCAGAGGCCGAGTATATTGCAGCTTGTGTGGTAGCTCGAGAAGCAATGTGGCTTTGAAAGCTGCTTGCAGGATTATTTGGTCAATCAATGGAGCTGACTGTCATTCATTGTGATAATCAAAGCTATGTGAAGCTTTCTATCAATCCAGTGTTTCATGACAAAACTAAACATGTTGAGATCAAATACCACTATATTAGAGATATGGTATTGAGGAAAGCAATCCAGTTGAAGTATATCAACACTAATGAGCAGACAGTAGACATTCTCACCAAGCCTCTTGCTAGAGTAAAGTTTATGTACTTTCAAGACAAGCTTGATATTGTGGAGAATGAAGCCCTAATTGAAAAGGAGTCTCAATATTAGTGATCTTCTAATTTGCTTTAATGCATTTCTCTTTGAGAGAGATTTGAGGTGTAAGGCCTTGTTAATGCATTTCTCTATGAGAGAGATTTGAGGTGAAAGCCCTTGTTTCCACCCTCTGGGAGAGCCATGGTGGATGTCATGACAACATCACATGAGAGAGTTTGTGATGATTTTTTTGGTACTGGTGCTTTTTACCCTCTTGGAGAGCCATGGTGAATGTCACGATGAGGTGACAACATCACGTTGAGTGATGAGCACTTGTGCATACCATACATGGGTGTAGCCATGGTGGTTGATATCACGATGAGGTGATATGTTCCTTTGCCACATATGGGAGTAGCCATAGTGGTTGACATCATGATGAGGTGATGTGTCTTGTTCAACTGGAAGTATTCTTCCCTAGCTGAGAGAGAGTGTTGATGTTATAGCAGCTTCAGGCTCATTCTTCCAGCCATGTGTCAAGACATAAAATTGCATATATCCTTTGGCTATTTATTTTATTGAGATAACTAAGTGAAGAGGCACTTCACTTAGCAACATTATAATTTCTCTTGGGCTGACCTTCCTTGTAATTCATAATTATTATTTGTAATTATATTTCTATATTATGGCTAACCTTGTACATGAAGAGGTGTGACCTCTCTCTTATTTTGTATTTATACAAGGTAATTTCCCCTTCATTCCATCATCAAGCAAGTTTGAATTATTTCCTTCATTCAAGTGCAAATTCCTTCTAGAGCAGATTGCAAATTTTCTCTAAGTGAAAATTTAAAGATCAAGAAAAGCAAATTATTGTTTATCATTGCATCTAGAGTTGATGCTGATTATAGGCCTTGAGTGTGGCCTCATTGTAAAGAGATTTGTTGCCATATTTTATATATAAGAGGGATCTTTGTTGCTGAGTTTTTCTCCCTTAAGAGGAGGGTTTTCCGAGGGTATCTTATGTGTTTATGTGTCTGATTTTGAGTTAAATTCTACTTACATAATCTGATTATTAAAAAATAACAGATTTAATGCCTATAGACAAGTTAGAAATCAATTACAACCATCATTTAACACATAGGATATCATGATTTAACATTAATAATTCTAACGCAAATTTGTTAATCTATTTGTTACTCCACCTCGAGGATGCTTAATCATGGGGGAATCATGGAAGAGGGGTGGAGTTTGAAGGGGAGTCTTAGCCTCCTTGAACTCATGTGGCGCATTCCATTCATATGAGGTGACCTCATGTGGCACATGCCATTCATATGGGGTGGTCCATTTAGTAAGGAGTTTAATACCCTCTTTGTTCCATCCCCTTTCATCTCCTCATGATTGGGCTCTTTATAAACTAATTGACCCTTGAGAATGCTCAATCATGGGGGATCATGGAAGAGGGGGAGTTTGAAGGGGAGTCTTAGCCTCCTTGAACTCATGTGGTGCATGCCATTCATATGAGGTGACCCCATGTGGTTCATGCCATTCATATGGGGTGGTCCATTGAGTAAGGAGTCTAATACCCTCATTGTTCCATCGCCTTTCATTTCCTCATGATTGGGCTCTTTATAAACTAATTGACCCTTGAGGATGCTCAATCATGGGGGATCATGGAAGAGTGGGAGTTTGAAGGGGATTCTTAGCCTCCTTGAACTCATGTGGCGCATGCCATTCATATGGGGTGGTCCATTTAGTAAAGGATACAATCATCTTTCCTTTTTCCACCATTCGCAATCATCTTTATATCTGCATGTCTTTATGAAAGGATAGAACACTTCATAGAAGATGTGTTGCTTACCAAGAGGGACACCCTTAATCACTAGCCTTCTTAAGACATAATCGTTGCTTTAATATGATTATTGCCTGTTGATAACCACTGCATATATTAATTAAGTTATTCCATAAATTAATAAAGTCGTTCACATCACACATCTCTTACGTGATTATCATGAATAAA
This sequence comes from Sequoia sempervirens, assembly GCA_007258455.2. Lineage (NCBI taxonomy): Eukaryota > Viridiplantae > Streptophyta > Pinopsida > Cupressales > Cupressaceae > Sequoia > Sequoia sempervirens. The sequence continues at coordinate 46,457,334 of VDFB02105785.1, forward strand.
TATATGTGTTTGTCTTATATAGAAATCGCTGCCCTTATGTAAGAATGGTCAATGCACATCAGTTTAGAGTAATCGTTGCCTTAGGAATTAACAATCATTGTTGTTAATTACATCTTTTTTTTGTATTATTTTGTATTTATTATTTATTTATGTTTTTTATTAAGTAAGTAGGGATTTTAAAAGGGACCTGATCCCTTAATAGCAAGAAATATTTAGTAATAAGCACATCAAGACAGAAAACAACTAAAGGATGAAACAACAACAAGAAACAACTCTTATTACCAACTGAACATCAAGGAATAATAGGCAACAACTCCAATAGAACAAGCCAAAAGGCCACTCACAAAGCTTCATAATAGCAACCAACCACAACAACCACCCCAAGGGTGGAAAAGCTAGAAAAACATCAAAAAATTACAATCAAATATAAATGGGTCCAAAACCCAATAATCCTTCAAAGCAGGCCTCATGGCCAGCAAAATAGGCTGGCAATCCATCCATCGAGCCATAAGCAAAACAACCATAAATAACTTCCACCCCAAAGTGTACAACAACCAAACAACATCAAACATTTCACTTATGGAACCTATTTCTAATTCATAAAATAAGGTAGTTTTGATGGAGCCGAAAAACCTCATCTTCCAACTAACCCCTCCACCTCTATAAGAGAAGTAACCAAGAGAACTCTAACCACTGCAACAAAGACTCACAAACCTACCAAAACTCCACCTCAATAGGAGTGGCCTCCACCTTGATAGGAGTTTCAAGGGAGAAGACCAGCTGAAGAAGCATGAACAACCCACCAAGCCCACATAACCATTATCCATTTTCATAGGATAGGTCTCCACCTCCATAGGAGACATAGACTATAGAGCCAAGAAGAATGCACACACTCTAATGGAAAGAAAACTCCTAGCCACAATGGGCAATAGAAGTAACAAGGCCATCATAAACTTTGAACTCAGCCCCATCAAGTGCAACAAGTTCATGTTTTCCAAAATAACTTCAATAACAATGCCCACTAGTGTTGATACAACAACCAAGCACAACCCAACCCAAAATTTAGAAAACTTCAGCAAGCCTGCCATAGCAGAAGCTAACAAGCCAACACAAAACAACTTGTCCATAAGGATTTCAAACATAGTTCCATCAAGAGCTAAAACTTCCACTATCTTCAATAGAGCAACCAACAAGCTAGCACAAATCAACATTTCCAAAAGGATTTCAAACATAGCTCCTTCAAGAGTTGAAACTTCCACCACCAACAATAGAGCAATCCAAAACTCAACACCCACATGGAAATAGGTAAAGGCACAACAAAATCTAAAACTCTCAAGCAAAACATTCTTAAGGGAACCATTGAAGTTAGACACAAACCTCACCGAAACAAGACAGGGGCATTTACACCCCCACAGGAACAAACTCAAATGCCAGTGGAACCTAAACACGAAAGGGATGAAGGTAGAACATGGAGGCTTAGAGGAGTTCACCAAAGGAACTAATTCAGGGGCTAAAAGCACAATGATAATAGCAACCAAAAATGCCAAAGGCATCTCCAAAGCAAGAGAGCTAAAGAACAGGAGCCTGAGTAAAGGCAAAGAGAAGCAGAGCCCCAAGATTTCACAAAACCCATTATTCCCATGGTCCCCAACCAAGATTTGGAGAGCATTAAAAAGAGGTAGTCTAACAAAACAAGGGCTTGTCCACTCAACCACAAAGCAGGGCAAAGCAAAGACCAACACAATAGAGGAGACACCCAAAGTAAGAAAGACAACTGAGTAAAGGACAAATAGCCCACCTAAAGCCAACAAACCCACAATAGAGTACACCCCACACTTGAGGGACAAACCAGTAGAGGATTGAAACACACACAAAGGAGTCAAAGAGGAGACATGACTCCAACACACATACACAAACAAATGTAGAGAGCCCAAATTGAGCCAAGATCCAACACAAAAGGAGAAGCTTCTAGCCATAGCGAGGATAGGAACCAAGAAAAACAAACAGATCAACAACAAGCATACTTGGGCACAAGACACCACCATCCCAAACATTGGAGAGAACATCAATAGAGCATAAAATACCCACCAATCATCACCAAAAACCTCGAAAGGCACTGTCCATAGACCACCAAACAAAGATGGCAACAACACAGGGAAAAAAGCTCTTGCAAGCCAAATTGTAGAGATGTCATGCACCTTCACAACATCAGTAAACTGCCAGGAATTATTTATTTCTGTTTATTATTTTATATTGTTATGGTATATATTTATTTAATATTTATACTGCTTTATTTGATAATTATGTTTATAATATTATCTTAGGATAATTATAATTATAATAATATTATATGACTGATATTTTTAATATGTATTTTATTATTTGTATTTCAACGTTAGTGTTTTCAGTGTCATAATTTTGGGGACATGACAACACGTGGTTGAAAAATAATCCTGATGGTAGAAGGTATAACATTCTTATTAATATTATTGACTCTAATAGAGAGGTCCATTTAAATGATTGAGTGTGATATATCTTGACAATTAAATGTTTTACTTAGCATCAAGTGATAATTATCTTGAATGTAATAAAGTATCTCTACTAATTTTCTAACCTTAAAGAGAAGAAGTGTGATATCTGATTTGGAAACAAAGAATATATAACATTTGGACAAGGTTTCTAGGAAATAAAGTAATGAGGATGATAATATTATTTTGAAGGACGATACATGTCAATCATTAACAACAATAGGTATGTACCCTTGAGCCACTTCATTGTACAATAAGTGAATTGTGAAAACATTCTTATAAGGTGAGCTAATAATATCATTTTGATTGATTCTTATGGTCTTGAGTCATGGATTTCATGATTAACTTTTTGACTCTTAGTATTTCATTTTGTTATGCTAACTAAGCAGCTTATGAACCATGAGTGGGATTTATGTTGACAATAATGTGAATTAGTTTGAAGTATTAATTAGATGGGAAGGTAAAACATTCATATGCAATGAGAAGAGGTGATCTCTCTATTTTTTTATATCACAAGTGTCTTATGGATGGTAATTTCCTTCTTATAATATGGTGTATGGAGATATGATTACAAAGTTATTATGTGTACAAGTCAATTAAGGTGAAGAGTGCTTGACCCTAGTTATATTGCGACTAATGAACATTCTATTTGATGACTATCGAAGGGAGATTATTTTAAGTTTCAATAATTAGTGAAGAGACTAATGATAATTGTCCTTAATGGATTTAGACATGATCACTAATTAATATTATTGTGAGTTATTTTATCCATGATTACTAACATTTTAATGTTTGTTGATTGTTGGATATAGGAACCATATTATCATTATGAAGGTCATAAAAGTATCAAATAATTCATTCAAATTATAAGGTATGATGAATTTAGGTATGAAAACCTTGTTAAGCATTGTGTTTTGATATACTAACAAGTTAACTTATGTTGAATTATTGTTCATTATTTCATGCTCAAATTTGAAACTTATGTGCATCGAGATGATGCACAATTTAAGAGGGGAATGATGTCACAACCCTCCTTTTGAATATATAACTAATTTAGAAATTAGTATATATCAAGTAAATTGATATTATTATGATGATACTATTTTGTTATTTAGAATAAGTTAAAATCCCTTGAAAATGAGTAATTATTCAATTGTTTTAATAAATAATTAATATTACATATAAAAAGAAGTTGTAATTTCAAATATTATAAATGAATAAATAAAGATTATTTATTTTATTTTATTAGTTTGATTTAATAATTTGAAATTTAATGACCGTTACAAGAACGAAGGTTACATTTTTGCATGTTCTCCAAGATAACGGGTGGCTGCATAATGACATTTTTTGAATAACTCTCATTCGTGGAGGATGATAGAACGAAGGTTACATTCTTGCATGTTCTCCAAGATAGTGGGTGGTTGCTGTTGTCACCTAGAAATGCACCCTATGTGAAGTTATGAGAACTAAGATTTTTGGTGAAACATGGGATCATTTCAAGGCTGTGGGTGACCTAAAACTGAAATGAACCTCCGGAGAAGGCCAACTTCCTTTGGGTATCACCTAAAACTACTAATTTTTGAAGGAAAAGGGAGAGAGATAATGCATAAAAATGGAGATTAAACTCTAAGGTGATGCACCGAAATGACAGGAACAACGAGATACTCGAGCTACACTTGAATATTGGTGACAGCCATGAGACTGCACAACAAGATCCTATAGATCACACATCCAAACAGGTTTGACATGCACATGCCTTTAAGAAGGAAAGGCAGATTTTCACAAACTAGAAGCTCATGTGCCGGATTAAGTAAACACAGTTTGTAACCTACATGATACTACTTCTGCAAAGAAAGGCACGACATGAAACAAAAGCTATAAGGAAAGAGAAAATTTCACTAAGTAGCTTAATGAATCACTTAAAAAGAATGCACTATTCTTGACAAGAATCAGAAGGCAAAATGATGGACCATCAATAATAACCAAGGTAGATTTTGTATATTATGTTCCAAATTGAGTTACAGAATCCTGCTAGTCTGAGAGAGGACTGCAAAAGGGTCACAGACTTCAGAAGAGCATACATCAGAACCCATTTACAAAAAGGCAAAAATTCCTTATATACAGAAAAGATCTCGGCCCCTTAGGGCTTTACAAAAAAAAAAAAATCAATCCCAGAAAGATCTCCTATAGATCTTTTCATTGAATTAAATGTTGCACCCCTGTGTGTCCTTGCCGTGTGTGTCGGTGAAAGACTATTGCCTGGAGAAACCCCCTAGATATTTTGAAGCTACCGGGTGTATTTACTTATGGTCCTTGTGTCCACCTACTGAATCCCCCTGTTGAGCGCCTTGAATGCTATTAAGTCTAGAACAGATACACGTTGGTTCTCATTTTGTTGATTCTCTTGGCACTGGTCAAGCTACCAACGATTCACCCATAGCTCTCCTTGATTGGCTGGGCACACTACACGTAGAATCCCCTCTGGTCAAAAGCTCGTTTAGTCAAAATTGCATCTTGGCGAGACACTGGAAGTGTCTCACCGATGCAATCATGTCCCTCTGCAGTTATCGGCACGACGTGGAAACATCGATGAGAGTCTTTATCGAGCTTCAAAATTCATACTGATGTTGCCTCTGTGGTCGCCAAGACAACCAATTGCTAGTGAGATGATTTACTAAAGGAAAAACGTTACCCTGAGAACCCCCTTTTCATTTTGGCAAGAGCTTATTGATATCACCCTGAATGCATTCCACTACATCGAGCTCCAGATTTCCTTCGGTGAGACATCACGTAGACTTCCCCTTGCCTCACGTGTTACACCAAAGATCTTTCCCGTTCGCCAAGACTCCTTTCCATCAGCCAGACCTCACATCGATATGACTTCATTAGTGGGACCGCTGGCTTTCTTTAGTGTGACCTTCATCCTTCGGCAAGACATTATGCCGAATGCAATAACTTATGTTGAGCTCCATTTGTCGGCAAGACATCACCAAGTTGAGGGGACCTTTCTCCAACTTGGAATGTTATACCGAAGGATATTCTCATTGGTGAGACTTATCAGGTCACTAAGACCTCTTTTCGAGCTCAAATTGCCATGCCGAAGACTTCAACATAAGGCACTGTCGGTGAGACAAGTTAGTTTTGCTGGGACTTCGCACCAAGCCGCTTTGTTATCCCGAAGCCCGTGGTCACCATGAGTCTCGCCGATTGACGATTAAATGGCCTATTGGCCAAAGATCCTGATGTGACAAGAGGTCATACCGAACTCTTCCTATCACAGCAATAGGCTCTGCAGCTTCATTCGGCAAGACAGAAGCTAGGTCATAGCGACCTGTTTAAAACAGAAAGTAACAAAGCAGCCAGTCGGCTAGACAGTAGAGATGTCATGCCAACCTGGCTCTAATGGAGGTTGAGCCTTTAACTACTGAGGAATAATTCCAACAGAGCAAGCCTCTTAACTGAACTCCTTATGAAATGTCATCAGATGCATGAAATAACCCTTAATGGAGATATCCCATTTGGCCCTTATGAACATCTACAATATAGATGCCTTGCCTGATTGAGCCTAAGGGTGATAATTAGGTAACAGTTGCATAACAACATTTTTTGAATAACTCTCATTCATGAAGGAGGATTTGGAAGTTTCTCAGGGAGGTTACACATGAAAAGAGAGGAGTCTTAGCTATACACATGAAAAGAGAGGATTCTTAGCTATAACTCTCACTCTTCTTGGTTAGGAGAAAAAGGCGGAGGGCCATGGAGAAATCTTAGGAAAGAGCACTGAGAGCTAGATGTTTGGGTCAACCTTAGTTTTTGCACAAACAAAGGATGCCAAAAGGCGCCCTCATGGTGAACACAACCTCGATGAAGGTTCAAGTTGCTATTGCAAGAGGGATACATCATGAAACTCTTCATCTTCTCCATCGTATAGACAATCGATGCAACTTTTACAAGAAAATATTCTCAGTCATACGTTTCCTTTATTATTCCACGTCGAAGGGCAAGTTTTTGACAGTGTTAAGTGTATTCTCAACAAAAAATACTTTCTTGCATTGCATGGGTTCTCATTTTAGAGATAATTCTATTATTAAATAATTGTATGTCTATATTGTTTCTCATTTCATATTCCTATTTCCACAAACTATCAATGAAAAAAATATGTAATATCATATGTATAAAGATGCAACTAACTTAGTGGGTGTAGATAATTTGAAAGACATGTCTATTAGAGCAGATGCAACTACATCTAATGTCATTTGCTTAAAGAATTCCGCTCTATAGGTATATGTACATAAGCACTTCCTTTTGTCTTGGATTCTTTTATCTCTAAATGGGTTTTCTTATGAGAATTGGTTATTTAATGGGTATAATTCAATTCTTTGTTTTGTGAGATCAAAAATAAGAAAATCTAGATGGTTGTGACACAGTAGGCTACTATTAGTGTTGAAAACCCTTTTTATACTCAAATTAGTGCCATATCAACAATAAAGTGTTATTGATTATCATAATTAACTTCCTCTTTGATCTACTAACATTTTTGCATCCATACATAACAACTGAGTTTTGATTCGCTCTCTAGCTATCTATGGTGATGATTTTTGTATAAGTTGATTGATGGGTTTGTTTGCAAGCTTTTTGATGGAGGAATTTTATAGGTTTTCTAATGTATATTTATGTTCTATTCAAATTATGGTATCTAAACTATGGCCTTTTGATTTGGGTTGTAGCTGTCTATTGCGATGACTTCTGTACAATAAGACGAGGGTTGATTATTTCACAAACTTTCTATTGATTTTGTTGGAGGATTTTCATTGATTTTCTCTAGTATATTTTATCCTACAACTGAAGTATGTTATTTGATAAATCTGATAGCAATTGGGAATAAAGATTATTGTTATGTGTCAATATTGTTTACTTTTTGTTATCTATAGATGATGAATCTATTATATCTATCTAGTCAAGAAACCTCAATGGTATTTACATTAAATTTTATAAAAGCCTTTAAATAAGTTATTTTGTGCATATCATGCTATCATAACCGTCCACGATATCACCATAAGTGAAGATAATATGTTATCTTATCTGCATGGCTTGCCTATGATTCCACAATTTGTTTAAATGTATACCAGAGTGGTTGTAATCACAACAACTGACAAGTTCTCCATTCTTTACACTTTGATAGATGTCCATACACCATTCCAAAAGCTTCTATTTTGGCATAGGTAGGGGAATGTGGAAAGCATTGGCTCTATAATCACTAATCACATTTACTCAAATTTTTCCAAACTATTTCAACACATCCATTTTGTGAATATCATGCAATCCTTGTGACCCTCGAGATCATATTTTTTCAAGGAAATTAAATAGTAAAGTGTGAGTTGGATGTTATCTCTCTTTATTTTGTTTCATGTATGTCTACTTTAGAAGGCCTTGTGAGGAATATTAGGTCGCTACTGAAGGGAAATTGATTCATCGTAGAACGAACATTTGAAATCAGTAAGTGTCTTTGGTAACATTCATTTGTTCAGAGAACCTCAAAAACACGTACTACTATGCCATAAAGTGGAATCAGACATAGTCTATTTCCAACGATTAATCCTTAGAGGAAAGTTCATGCAATTTTAACCAATTTCAACAACATGCATTAAATAGATTCAATAAACAAAATCATTAAACATGAAAGAACATAATACATGAACACAAAGATTTACATGGGGAAAACCCTTTCGGGTAAAAAACCCCACCCTCTAAAAGCATAGATCTATTGTATTATTCAACAACCAAATATACAATTACAATACAATTGCAGGATCTAAGCCTTTACATGGAGATTTACATCTTGTTCCATCTGGAGAAAATGTGGCAACATAACCGCTATGAATTTAGTCTCTCCTCTCTCAACTCAAGCAAAAAATCATATTTATAGAGCTTACAATGCACAAATTAGAAATTTCTAAATCAATTTTTGTCAAAACACAACACAAAAAATAGAAAATTCCTTCATGCACAACTCCACCTGTAAAAAAAACTTTCCAACTTGACTCCTCATAAAAAAAAAACAAACTGCAAGTTGTAACTCAAAAGACAATGTGAGAAAATTAGCAACATTCAATATATAGAAAAAGCAAAGCTATGGGAAAAATCAAAGGTTGAGACACCTTATTTTTCCTAACTTTCTCCCACTTGTCAAACACCTTTGAAGAGTCCATAAAAGTAATAGGATTTAACTGCTAAGAGTCAACCGATGAAAACACATCACCACAGCCATACATGCAATCACAAGAATCTCGAACAATGTTATCATGCTCCAACCAAGACACTTGCAACAAAATACAAGATGTCCACCATCTCAGGTAACAACTCTTGCCATCCTCTAAGGAAAGGAACAAGCCATGGTGTATATGCACCAGTTCAAAGAACACAAGCATAAGATCCAACTAATAGCAAAGGCTATAGAATACTACCACTGTGCTCACAAGCTATACAAAAGCATCAACAACATCAACTTCAAAGCTCGTAACCCAAACACAATCATGAAGTCATCCTCCATAAAACAAGATAGAACATCAATTAGAACAACAACCAAAAAACTGACTACTCCCATCTAACTAACCAACCCACACAATTGAAAATAGCACCCACAACAAATGCTAATCCATCCAATCACCCATACCTTGAAGGTATCCACATCAAAAAACTCATGCCACCTATATAGCCAACCCATAAATTAAAAATACAAGCTCCATGTGTCAACCAGTTGAAGAAGACCAAACACATCCAAGAACTCTCACTGCATGGGTAATGTAAAATCTGAAAATATCAAAAGCATACCAAGTCTACTGATCACAACACATAGGAAGTGTAGCCATGTAGTACCAAAGACCATCCACAATGATCTACAAATCATAAACATGTAGCATACCCTTCTACATACACCTCTAAATGCCAACTGTGTCAAGTAATATCTCCTTCACAACCCCAAGATAAAATCCATAACAACATCCAAACCCATTCAACCTCAAGAGATCAAACATAACATATGCATCATGTATCCACATGGATGTAAGCTTCACAAAGAAGATAACACTACTCCATTTCCCATCTTAGGAAATCAGCCCACTACCATCCCCTATGATCATCAAAAATTAAAATGCAAACCCAAGGAGATAACCATGCTATCCATTTCTCATAATGAATCCTCCAAAACCATCTAACATCAGCTCAAGATCCATGTCTATGAAAGAAAGCATAAACCACTTGAGAGAAATAATAGGAAATACCTCTCAAGCGATAAGTTGCCGAGTAGACCAAGAGTGGGGAATGAGAATGATCCTCCAATATATGCAAGCCATCATGAATCCTCCAAGAGCAATCTCCTCATAGGTCTTTTTGAACTCATGTCCAACCAAGGTGTAGGCTCCTCAGACTTTTTGCTGAAATATCATCAAGAGTAACCATATCAACATCACTTCTCTCATCTCAAGAGAAATATGACCTCACCTCATTCTCCATGTATCCATGAACACCATCAAATAATCATCTCATGCTAAACTCCAAATGCATCAACTATCATGAAGTTCTCAAGCATATAACCAATGCACCCAAAACACTCAGAATCACCAGACCACTATCAAAGCTCCAATCATCTGAATCAGAAACTTATCATGACATCATGATCTTACCATCCCCCTTAGGAGATCCCATGCTCTAAGTGAACATACCATGGTCTCAAGAGCAATGCATCATGCCAAAATCCAATCTAGAATCAAGAGTATATCATGACATGATGCAGTATACTCTAAACCAACATCACCTATAAAGCACCAACTATAGACATGCAAAATTGACATCATGCATTTCGTGTTCCTCATTTAATTAAATAAATCAATTTTATTTAATTAAATCTCTAATGTTCCTCATTTAATTAAATAAATCAATTTTTATTTAATTAATCTCCTAAAGTTCCTTCATTAAGGGCAGAAATCTGGAAGCCGGGTCCCGGGGCACGGGAAGGCGAAGGCCTTTAGATATTCAGGACAATGAGCACACAATGGAAAATTGACAGGCCGGGCCTGCTAAGCCCTGAGGCCATTGGCAAAAGAAAACTACCAGGGAAACTCTACAAGGGACCAAGACTGAGAAAAATTGAAGGGGAGGACACATAGTCAACTTAAGATGAGATTTTGGAGTCACATTGACCATCTAGGACACTAAAATAGGGCAAAAAAAATGAGACAACAACAAAACGACCCAAGAAAGTGAAAGAAAAAGAGGGTCCCTATTCCGAATGGGGCGTGTGTGTTGAGGGCACAACAATGCACAATGACAAAAATGTGCACAACCTTCCTCCATTGACATGTTGAAAAGTGGCATCTTGTCATTGGTTTGTCTTTTGTCCCACATTCATCCCTTTTGCCTCATTTTTCAACATTCTCATCTATAAATAAGAGGCTTTCCTTTGTATTTTGGATCCACAACTCATCTAAGTTAGCATTTCATCACATCACATCACATCTTAGAGGAATTTTCCATCATCAAGCATATCAAGGATTGGGAAATTGCTACTATCCACATCAAAGTAGCACCAATCTACTATGAGATAAGGGTTTGACATGATTCATATACTTTATTTAATTGTTTTGATTCTTTTTATCTTATTTGCATATGTGACATGATCAAGTATTTCATAGGGATGTTTTATGTTTTTTAGTTTGACTAACAATGTTAATAGTTGTTTGTTTTGAGAAAAATGTAGAAAATCATCCACATTTTGGCACCCACCGTGGGGCTTCTCAGTAGCCTCCATTTGCATCCATTTCATTATATTAATCTTTGATTTTTGACGAATCTATTATCTTTGTGCTTGTTTAAAATATTGATTGATGTAGTAGACAAAGATGACAAAATCTTTACTATTATTCTTGAAAATCTTTGTTGGCATGTGAGTAGCTCGATTGCATGGAATATTTATTCACAGGTCACAAAACAACAACATTTCAACTTTATAAACTTCACTCCAAATAACTTTTAGTCTTCTATTTTTCATAGTGACTGGTATAACTTAGATATGGGATAGCAAAATTTTCAATCACAAGGAGCTTTTTCATCTTTTGCAATGTTTGGAGTTAATCCCTTTTGGATAATTTTTTTTTTTAAATATAGGAAGATTAATGCACATAATCTTTTACCCACACTTTTGTTAGTCATTATGCAACATAATTTACTCTTCTGCTGGTCAATACACACCCAATCTAAAAGCTCCCTTTTGCATGTAAAAGCTGTGTATTTGGATTTTCGCTATGACTTTTGCGTTATCTGTGTAATCATATGCGCCTTTTGCAACTCTGATTTCATTCCAAGTTATGATAATGCTTTTGTGCATCAATTAAAGTGTGTAGAAGGCGAATTGAAATGGTGATATAAAAACTTATCTTTCATTACAGGCAGAAGTTTATGTGAGCTAACTTTATATCAGTTGGAGCTTGGAGGGCATGATTTTTGCTATGGTAAGGTTGACATTAGGAATCAAGCATTGGACTTGAGTGAAAACAAGCAAATTGGAGTTAGAAAATTGATCATTGAAGTTGAAATTCACAAACTATTTTTAAATGCTTAGAGCTCACATTTTTTGCTATTGTTTTTTGTTTTACACCGACTCACCTTTTTTTGGGCTCTAAAAAGAACATTATAAAAGCTTTCATTTTTGCTACAAAGGGTTAAAAGGAGCATTAGACACTTACTAAATTTCAATTTGGGTTCTAAAAATTTGCAAACAAACTTCACACTTCATCTTGGTGCTTTAAAAAGAGCTCAATTTTGCCTTTGGAAATTAAAATAAATATGTGAATTTGGTGTTTTGTAATCTTTTTTCACAAAGTAATATCATCTAAAAGACGTATGCACTTCTCTTGTGCCTCACGATGATCTTGATAATCAAAAGGCTTTTTGTGATATTAAGTTGTGTAAGTGATTACCTCCACACTTCAATTTGGGTTTAAAATTGGACAAATCTTGTGAGTGTGAGTGGAACATATCGCGTGTGTTCTCTCTTTGTTTCTCAACAAGGATTGATTGAACTACGGATGTGTTTTCCCACTTTTGTGTTATCTTAGAGGGCCTGCCTTGTGGGAAAAAGTAATTACCCAAGGGAACGACCCAACTGGGAACACGCTAAAGCTAAGTGACTTCCAACTGGTTTATAAGTGTGGGTACTTGAGGAAAGGAAAGTATCACGAGGATTGTTTCAACAAGAAGGGAAACAATGGTCTCTTTCCATATGGATGGTCCCCCATGAACGAAATGCACCTACTAGAACCTCTTGTTTAGAAAGGCCAAAATCCTTATCTATTTGTTGGTGCAAGAATGATCGTTCTGAAGTTGTCCCACATTTTTATGACTCTTAGTAGAGATGAGAAGTATTCCATGGGAGTTTCATTGGTACTGATGCTTGGCTAACCCAAGAAGCAAGTGCACTATAAGGGGGAGCCTGTGTGGTCAAGCATCTAATCATTCTCTAAGAGTAGGTGTAGCTGGATTTATCCAAGTGGGAACTCAACAAATACTGTCTTTCATCCATAGGATTGTGCATATCTTGGAAAAAAAACACTTTGCTTGATCTAAACCATTAGAAAAACAAACATTCAACATGAGCCTCAAATTTCAAACCCTTTAGGAGAAGCAAATATCCTTGAACAAATTCATTTGCTATTGCTTGCCCTTGGGATTCTCATCCTTAGAGGCTTCTAGGCATTTGGATTTCATCTCAATTTTCTCCTACTAAAGTCAACATTAGGTAACCTTTGCCTTGATTTCCTTGATTTCCACATAATGCACTTTGTGGGATGAAAGAAAATTAGGACATTGGACATGTAGTTTTAAAAGCTAATCAAGAGAGTGTTTGTGGTAAAAAGAACTCATTAAGAAAAGTTAAGAAACAATTGGACCCCACACATGTGCTTGGTATCTTTTGGTCATATGGTTTTCATGCAAACATTGGTATTTTGGTTTGAACTACTCTTATGGAAAAGCATGATCTTCAATAAATTGGTCTTGTAAATAAGGTTCTCCTCAGGTTTATTTAGGATCAAATCAAACACTTCATCCATCCCAAAAATTTATCATCTCATCCCAAAAACAACTTTAGAGCTTTGGAAACATCATTTTAGACTTTGGTAAATCATCAAAATCAAAATCACCTTGTTTAGTTAGGAGTATGGGAATGCATCCTTTCTCAAACCTCTAGTTAAATCAACACACCTTTGAATGAGTTCATCTTAAGATAACATCTAGGGTGCTACCACAATAGTGGTTTACACTTTCTGAGAGATCCTGATTTTTGTTGAAATCACATATTTTTAGAAAATATAGTGATTTAAGCCTTGAAAATTTCCATTTAAAAGATTCCAATTGAAGAGGGTTTGATCAAACCACCTTAGACCAAGCCCCTTTGGATAGAACCCCACTAGTTTTAAACCATACCTATAATAGAGTCTCCTTTACACCTATCAAAATGTTGATAAAAAAACCACTTTTGATTTACCTTTTGGGGGATCAAATGAATTCATTTAAAATTATTATTTTTAAGTATGTAGTCCTTATTATAAGCTTCCAAAAAAGTATAATTTTCATTAATTTAAATTTGATTATTATATTTATTTTTTTATTTCTTGTGAATGTAGGTTTTTCACTGAAACTCAAGCTCTCTGTTCTACACATGTGGAAAAATAGTATATTATCAATTTTTTTTTTAAATATGAGTGCACTAGATATTGAAGTACTTGATCCAACAAAAATAAATAAATTTAATTTTGATACATACAAAAAAAAGTTACGCGTTATACGGTCGTGCTATGTTTGAATTGTAATTGGTTTGATTTTGAAACTTGATTGAAGAAAAAATATTCAGTAAAAAACTATCTAACCAAGTGGAAGCACTAGATAGGGGAGTTAAAAATCTATTTTTGAATGTATTATAATTTTATCCTTCATGGAAAAAAAGTTATGCGTTATACAGTAAGTGCTACTTTTTAAAAATGTTGTTTTTAAAACTAGTTTTCGAGGGAGATGGAAAAAGAAGTGCAATCTGATTCCCAAAATTTTGAAAAAAATATATTTAGAATCTACAGAAATTTTTTCATGAAACTCTAGTTTACATCATCTTCAAATACCTCACGGTTTAGCTGCTATAGGTGCCTGAAAGTGAAGATTTAGTTAAAAAAATTATTTCAGTGTCTAGTTTGGCCAAAAATTGTAAACCACTATTGTGGGATCACCCTCTAACATCTTAGGGTTTAAAAATTCATTACCCAAATCAAACCAATCAAAATCAAATCCAAAGTTCCTAAAAGTTCAACACCCATATCATTCACCCCTTTCATCCCTCACCTCATCATTGGTCCTAAATCCCTTAGAGGTCAACAAGGTCAAAACACAAGAAAAACATGGAATATAAACTTGATCCATACATCATGAGTAATCCAAGTCAACCAAACTATCAAAGCCATACAATGCCACTTAGTTATCAAAACTCACATTTATACAATCTATACATGGGATCATTATCTCCTACAAACCTCAATGGTACAACAAATGTGAGTATGACCAATCTAAACTTTGGAACACCTTTTCCTATGGTAGATTTAAATCAAAGTACAAACCTACAAATCTATCAACCAAACAATCAATGCATGAGTCTTCAACAAAATAACATTATCCCACCAATCCATACATGCCAAATGTGAATACACCAAGTTTACCAAACATGAACATTTTAAATCAACACTTGGTAAACTTTGGGATAGATATGTTTGTGAATCACACCAATGTTGTTCAAATTCCAAGCAATATCTTAACAACTCCATGTATTGATCCAAATCAAGGTAACACCATGCAAAATAAAAGTTACCTAAATCAAGGCAATGTGATTCCCAACCACAACAATGTTCAATTTCAACCTATCATGCCAGATCCAAACATCATCCCAAATCAGAACATTGTCCAAAATCAATCACCACATCTCCAAAATCAATCACCACAAGGTCAATCTAAAGTAAAAATATCACAAGGTAACAAATGAAAATACACACCACTTGGGAAACTGATCAAATCGGTCATGCAACAACTGGTAAATGAGAATCTCATTAAAATCCCCATCTATGAGAATTATCAAGAGACCTTGGTAAAACCACCATGGTATAACAAGAAAAACCTTTGTGAGTATCACAAAATAAAGGGACACACAACATCAGATTGTGTTCGACTCAAAAATCTCATCCAAGACCTGATTGATCAAAAAATAATAACTATTGGCGATCAATCGACCAATGATCATGTTGAAAATGTCTCTCCATCATCCAATGAGTTAGAGGACATATCTCAAGAATTTATTCCAAAGCATGATCAACATCTTTCACCAAAGTCTAGCAATGGTCCTTTCCAAGATATATTGACATCCTTCGACCTCATGGTTGTAGATATTGAAGGAATCTTCAACTCAACATTTGATCCAAGTCTACTCAAAGATCAAGAGGATATTGAGCCACTTCCCATTCCTAATGAAGATATCCAAGAACCCTTTATAAGCAATCCATCCTTTGAAACTGACCCATGTCAAGAACTTGATCCAAAGCATGTCGAAAGCAATTATGAAATCATTCAAGATCAATAATTTGTATCTCCAAGCTACTAAAATGATCTAATGGACACTCTCCAATCTATACAAGATGTCACAGATGATGATCACATCCACATAACACATACTCCTCCATCTACCCATGAGATGCTTCTTGTGGATGGACACGTAGATGATCTTCATTCAGAATAGGATTCCTTTACTCCTGACATTATTACACAAGAAGAGCAGGTTATTGATTCCTATAGTCAAATTGAGTTGTCAACATTGGGATTAGATATATCCCAAATTTAGATTGGGGACATCATGTTTGAAGATATCCAACGTTATCCACTTAAGGAAACAGGTCAGACAAAATAGGATATTCCAAAGTCAACAGAGCAGCAAATTGAAATAACATCATCTATAGTAGACATTTATCAGAGAAGGCTTATTGAACAAGACATCTAAAAATAAGCAGAATCAAGGAACAAAGGTGCTACTACCATCGTATTGGGGGCAACTATGTCTCAAGCAAATGTCAACATAGGTGGCATGATGAATCCTTATGATGAAATCGATGCCAATACTACAACCAACCATGTCATGAATCTTCACTCACCCATCACCCCATCCATGAATTGGGACCAACATCAAAAGAAAGATTTGAATCAAAGCACAAATAACATTATCAAATAAATTTTTTTTGTGAAGAATAATGGAAAAATCAAATACACATGGATACCAAAGAATACAAAGAAAGATTATCCCTATCAAACTCCATTAGTCAAAGAAACTATGGGGAAAAATAAAAAAGGGAAAAGTGTCCATCAAAGATGTCCACAAATTCAACAACAGGCTTCTCAAGCAACATAAAGTATATCAAGCAGTTGGTCCTAATTCCATGCACACTTCCGTATTCACCCATCATTGAGCTCATCTTCCCAAGTTTGGAGAGTCAAAGGTTCCAAACTATCAACCAATCCATCTTTTATTCTAAAACACATTCCATCCATGCCTCCACGCATGATATCCAATTCTCACATTGAATGTGTATTGGCAGCCACCCTTCATCATAATGATTTAGAAGGCACTCTATTGTGATGTGTGCATAAAGATAGAGTTAGCTTCGGTATCAACAAAATAGATCGGGAATCTCAAAAGTTGCTTTCAAGTGCACGTATCTTGGAAAAGAAACTTATTCAAGTAGGATATCAATGGAACATTATGATAGAAGCATCTACATCAACACCACAAGGAAGTTTAACATGAGCTTAAAATATTTCAAAAAAATCCAAAAAAATCCAAAAAATAGAAAAATCATGAAAATAGTAAAGATAAAAATTGTTCTCCAGTGAAAACCACTATGGTGGTGCTTTAGGCAGGTACCATGATGGAAACCTGGAAAATAGGTGTCATGTATAGAATTGAGCATCTGCATGCACCAGTTCAAGAGGAATCATCTCATCCCATCTATAATAAATCCAACATTACATCCATCTTATCCATAAAAATCCATTCATCCATGAACCATTTATCCAATCCATTTTCATCCATTTGCATCCATAGTCCAAGTTATCTTAATCTTGATGAAACTTTGGTGCACACTTTACACTTGCTTATG
Source organism: Sequoia sempervirens (assembly GCA_007258455.2). NCBI lineage: Eukaryota > Viridiplantae > Streptophyta > Pinopsida > Cupressales > Cupressaceae > Sequoia > Sequoia sempervirens. Next base: position 46,475,095 of record VDFB02105785.1, read on the forward strand.
GTAAACATCTTGACACAGGTCATTTTCATTGAACCTATCCTACCCAATGTTATTTGAGCCATGAAGCATTATCCAAATAAACATCCTCTATCCAAACCTATTATATTATCACAAGATAATCCTTGGCATCCTTTGCATGCTTACCATATCCATATGTCCACACACCTATCCAAGCATCCACCCATGACATTCCATACATTGCTAGACAATGGGGGCATATATTTACATCTTTCTTTAGAAATAAATCTTGATGTATATCCTCCAACTTATGTGGTGATTTGAACATTGGAAAACATAAAATCAAATTGGTAAAAACATTTGTGAGCCAAAATCCAAATCATGAGCCCATGACATATTTTGACAAGACAATTTTCCTTATCAAGCTTTATCTTTCATCGAACGTAAATCCAAACAATCAATATTAGTTGCATCTAATGTGTGCCTCAACATCATGTCAAATTATCCAAACAATTTTTTTTCCAAATCAAGCTTCAAAATCCTAATCAATCAAATCTAATCAATCCATCATCATCTTGGGATATCCATCCTAATCCTCGTGTTGCCTAACACTATCCTTGCATTGTTGTGTATCCTCAACAATGCTATCATCATCAATCCATCAATTTGATCAATCAACCTTAGCTTGGTTTTCTACAAAATCCCAAAATAGATCACTGATATCATTAGACGTATCCATATCCAAATTGTCAAAATCATGAGAAAATCCTAAAACATTAAAAAAACCAAGAAAATCCAAAAACATCCAAAACATATCAAAATCCCAAACAGGTCAAAAAAGTCAAAAATAAAGTCGTCCTATCGAACTACGGGTGTCTAAGCTTTAAACGTAGGAAAGGTTGATCTTTGAATCATCCCCTGAGACACTTAGGTCAGTCCTTTAGGAGTCCCTCATAATAAACTGGCAATTCACTTGTTCATATCTCATCAATAATCAAGTCTATGTTAGTCGAACTATGTGGTCTCTACATGTATAACATAGGTAAGGCTAATCTGTTGATCAACCCCCAAGGCCCCTAAGATAGGTCTTTAGGTTTGTCTCTTGGTAAAAATCTTAGAAAACCCCTAAACATTTGAAAAATTGAAAATCAAAACATTTGGAAAATCTCAAAAATACCAAAAACAGCCTCAAAACATTTCAAAAGACAAAAAAATCCAAATATTTGAAAAAATCCATCTGTTTCATCTCGCTTTCACCCATAATAAAAATCACTCATAATAAATCAATTTTCATCCTCAACCTTTGGTGAAACAGTCGGAAACAAGTCTAGCAGGTTAAAAGTGAAAACTCAAATGTCAAGGTCTTGAGACTAGGTCACTACGTAAACAAGTTGGTCAACTTTTCGTATTAATAGCCTATCATCCAATCAGTCCCAAATCAATCATCTAATATCATCATGTCCTAGGATGCATCCTTCCTACAATGGACATCAACATCAAGCATCACCGTAGTTTAGTCTTGGCGAGCGATATGAAGAACATTAGCTTGTTTGTTTACTTTATCTTTGTCTTTTGGCTTATCTTATCTGCGCTCATTCCAATGACCTCTTGATGATGTCTAAACAAAATGATTTAGAGAGAAAGGAATGGGGCAACAATCATTATCTTTTTTTTGCTATGCTTGTTGGATATTCTTGTAATATAACCTTGATCATGTGTGCTTTGTTTGGTTTGTAGGGAGGGTGTTTTAGGTATCTTGTTGACCACATAGGGAGGCTTTCCTTTCTATGTTTTGGTCCAAGATATTTGGAATGTTTGAACTACACTCTAAGCATGGTTTCGTATGCCAGGTGTGAACATGGATACTCCTATCTAATTGTCGAGCCAAATCCATGACACTAGGTACAATGCCATCCTAGTTCTTTATACCTTGATGCATCATACCTATGTGTATTATCAAAAATAAGGTAATTGACCTTTTAAAAATCCCAACTCCTTGGTAAGAAAATCATCATCATCATCATCTTTTAACTTGTTGGATCCTCTTCTTTCTTCTATCTTCTTTCCGCACTAACATGTTACCATGACAGTTAATCACAAATCATCACTAATGCATCCATCTTGCATCCACAAACCATCAACATAATGCATATCATATCATATCATATAGGAAACATTAATCATCTCACATGCATTTTGTTCCATCATTAATATAGATTGGTTATTATAAGCATCTCATAAACCATACATTTGCATCCATCACATAAACACAAAAGTATCATCATCCATAAATACATCACCATATCATTTACATCATCATATCAAATGCATCATCATATCATCCATCAATTCATCACCATATCATACATGAGAGAAATACTAAAAAAGAAAAAGATTACATCTCATACATTTCATCATCATCCATCATTGCATAATATAGATTTGTTAGTCTAGGTATTTGCATATCATAACATTTGCATTATCCATACATCATCATCAAAAATGCATAAGGAAAGATACTGAAAAAGAAATGCATCCATAAAATCACTGCATGACATCATCATAACATCATGGCATTGCATCACATAAAATAGAGTCATTACATCACATATGGAAGGTAAAACATCCATCCATAATGCATAAATCAAATAGAACATATCATACATTGGATCAAATCATCTCATATCATATCATATATCATTAAAATAATACATTGTCATGATACAAAATTGGGGTCATGTGTGTCTCAATATAAGTACAATCGCCCATGGGGCTATAAAAAATGAGCCCATGGATCACAAAAATAATCATGTATCTGATAAAAAATGAGCTAGCCCTGCTGGCTACTCCCATCGCCGCTTGGCCTCTCTTCGTGACCCTCTGGAGGCCTATATCCTATCTACTGTGAGTAGTCTAGGACTTGGGATGCTTGGGGCACAACCTAATGATAATGAACTCTGTAATAATCAGCCTCTCTGACTGCCTCCCTGTATGCTAGCAATGAAATTGTGCTTCGAGAGGAGGATGCATCCATGCTCTCTAACTGTTGTCTCTGACCCATCTACACTGTTTGTAACTCTGCAACCTATCTTTGTTGGATGAACTAATCTCGATCTATCCTCAGTTGGTCTCTCTTTATTGTCAAAGTAGCAACCTATCCCTACAAACCCTGTATCTAAACCTAAAGCTGTAAAATTTTCCCATCCTTAGGGTCTAGCTGTGGTGCTGGTTGGACAGGTGGCTGGTCTTGATGATCATCTCTCGGTGGTTTCTACTACCTGTCCTGGTCCTGGTGATCATCCCTATGCTGGTTTGGCTGGTGGGGAGATGATCCTCCTCCTCCTCTACCTTTTCCTCCATCACTGTCACCATCCTTGTCTCCCCTGCCTGCTCGACCCCACCTGCACCCTACACCTCGACCTCTTGGTCTCCTCCTTGGTAACTGTGCATCAAGAATTGTAAATTTGACTAAGGATGAAACCAATCTTTGTACGCTTGTGTGGTCCCCGAGTCTTCCTATCCCTAATCATAAGGCCATGGTCTAGCCGCTAGCTGCATTAAGCTCTGTACTACGTCTGTTGTAGAGATTGTCGGACCCCATGTCATATCCCTCATAGTATGTGCAAAGATGGCCATGTACTGGTCACCAGGTCAGTCCTGTGTGTCCCTGAACTGGCAGGCCACTCTATCTAGAAAATATCTCTCAACAATTGTATGCTCTTGGCCCTACATTAGCCAGTCTTGTCTGGCAAAAAATAGTTGTTGTACGTCATCATACCAGGCTGGCTGGCCAAGATAGGGCTTCCAAGTAAAAACTATCATCTTGTCGACGATCCATCGCCAGTGCTGCATGCCTATTGCTCCTATACAAGAAAATGAAAGTCCACCCCTATATCTCTAGACGACTGGATCATTCGGCTCCATGGCTATAGGTACAACTCTCACAGGGCGAAGCACTAGAATGTGTTCCCCGGCCCAAATGTGTAGCAGTTTGACCCTTGATCCTAAAAGGAAATCTAATGGAGCGCATTTAATGAAAACTCCATGCAGTAGTGCCTTCGGTAACTTTAATTCAATTAGGTTACCTCAAAGACATGAACAACTATGTCTTAATGTGGAAACAGACACAATTTATTTCCCACATTGATCCATCTAAGAGAGACACATGTAAATTCAATAGCAAGCATTAACAGATTCTACTACACGAACCAACATACATGAAAGATGAAACAAAAAACTAGAACACAAAGATTTACGTGGGGAAAATCCTTTCGGATAAAAAACCCCACTCCAAAGATCGAGCCATTGTATTATTCAGCAACAAAATAATTACAATACAATTTTAGGCTCTTATCCTTTTAAGAGATTACATCTTGTTCATTCTGAATACAACTGGTAGCAACAAATATCCCTATATAGTTTTTGATCACCCTGTCAAACTAAACAACCTTCACACTGTTACAATATCATCACATACATAGTGCAGATCAACTTAAGAGAAATCAGAAACATGCTTCTTGATTAGGAGCTCTCTCTTCTCCTCTATTTAGGCCTCTAGGCCCTTGGCCATCTAGCCAGCTTCTCAACCTTCGCATCTATTCACTCACTCTTTTTCCTTCTCTTCGGCTTCGGCTCTATGAAACGGTTTGTTTCCAACTGTCGGATCACAATTGTCGAATCATCTAGCTCAGCAACGTAGATGTTTCCACTTCCTTGCATGGAAGATAATACATCTAGGTCACACCACGTAGGATAGTTACCCAAACGGTCAACAAATGATCAACTTGTGTCGCATGTTGGTGAGACACTAACTGTGTCTCCCCGATGCCACAAGTCCTAACTATCAATATCACCAATACTTCACTATCAACAAGAGGTTACATCAAGTCCAGAGTGCTATTGCTAAGACTTCGCCATGTCGCCAAGACCTCACACCAAAGATCACAAGGTATTCCAAAGAGTTCATCAGTCGGCAAGACTATCACTCTTTGCCCAGACATTACATCAAAGTCTTCAAGACACATCGTCCTCAACATTCTCATCGGTGAGACAATCTCCATTTGATGAGACATTACACCGAGCTCATAAGTCATTATGAAGTGTTCCTTAGTCGCCAAGACTTTATTCATTCACTGAGAGATCATATCGAGCCCTTTATGTTATATTGATGTCACTGTCGGCCAGACATTCCACATTCGCCAGGAGATCATACCGTGGTTCCAAATTCATACCGAAACTTCTGACATCCATCGTATTCCTATTGGCAAGACAAATACCCTTCGCCAATAAATCACCCCGCAAGTTCCAAGTCACCCCGAGTTTATCTTGTTGGCTAGACTTACCGCTTTCGCCAAGACTTCATACCAAAGCCTTTAAGTTATATTGATGTGTTCCACTGTCGGTGAGAGAATCAACCTTCACCAAGACTTCTTATCGAGGCTTCCAAGTTATCCTGAAACAATTGCTTGCCAAGAGTCACACCGAACCGATGACCCCACGTGCTGTTGGCGAGACTTCCGATATTCGATGAGACATCATATCAAAACAAGTCTTTCGGCCAAGGGTCTCCCCGATGTCTTCGAGTGTTACATTGTCGCCAAGACAATCCTTCATCGTTGAGACTTCACACCGAGATCCTTAAGTTACTCCAAGTGTCTGTTGGTGAGACATATCACTATCGGTAAGACTTCTTACCGATCACCCAAGGGTTTCCCCGAAAGCTCCAACACTGTTGCCGAGACATGTTACTTTTGGTAAGACTTCTCACCGAGCTGCCATAGGTTATCCCAATGACTTCAATGCGTATCCCTATTGGCAAGACCTTCCAATGTCACTGGGACTTCTTCCTGAGTGTTGAAGTCACTCTGAAGCCCCTGGTCGCTATGAGTCTCCCCGACGTTCGATTGAATGGCCTGTTGACCAGAGATCTCCATGCGGTGAGAAGTTACAATGACTGCTTTATGTCATAGCGATAGAATCCAAAGTGAAAGCGTTCAATAAGACTTTTGCAAGGTCACAACGACACGAATATTTCACAAGGTTCCCAAACTGCCAGTCGGCCAGACCAAAGAAATATCACACCGACTTTGCTCTTCCAAAGGTTCCAGCTAGTGAGATTGAGGCAAAAATTCCAACAGATCCGATGGACCTACTACCGCAATATGTGAACTCGTGAAGATCATGGTAAAGTGAGTCTAGCATCACTGGCCCCTAGGTGAAGCACTCCCTTTGTCGGAGCATCCACTCCCAAGCAAGCCCCCATCTCGGGCTGAAGTATCGCCCGCGTCGGTCTTGTGCCATAAGTTCCAAAATGATCACAACTACTAGCAATATAAAGGGCGGTACTAAAGCTCTGTACCGCTCAAGCTTGATCTGGCCTTCTAAAAAGATAATCTCGTTGGTGCCCATGATATCATAACAGGTGTCCTTGCCGACCTCCACATTATAAATCACTCACTCTCCATGGATTGGAAAGCACAAAATGTGCCACATGTTCTCCAAGGTCACTGTGGCCTTGCCTATGGGGAGGTGAAACGAAGATGTCTTGCTATGCCAATGCTCTGCCAGTGCTATCATCATCCCTAAGTGTGTCCTGATCGGTGGGGCATAAGTAATGTACCATAATATGATAGCCCCCAGGTGCTCCTGTTGTATCTCATTCAAATGAGGATCTTGGGTCAATCTGGCCAAGATGGATGACCTATGCTCCCGTGAATGGATTGGCTCCATGTCCTCCTACATCAGCAAAGTCACTGCGTCAAGTTTCATAAAAAATTGAGATCCTGACTGAGGTTTGCATAATCAAATCAGCATATGTGTCACTATTTGCATTTGCATCACAGTTTGAAGGGGGGTTAGTAGTGCTATATGGCATTGCTAAGAGCCTAAAATTTTCAAACTCCATCGTGGTGGCGTAGTTTGTAAGTGACTTAGTTTGACCCCTTAACCCTAAAATCTGAACAAGATTGCAGCGACGCAAGGAGCATGTGTGACTCTCTTTGAAGCAAACCCTAATTTTTCAAAGTCCACCACTACGACGCTATACTCAATTGCGGTGCAGTTTGAGCCTATGCAACGTCGATTTAAGCTTTTTAGTGGCACCATATAGCACCGCTTGAATTTTTTTGACTTTGGACCCTAATAAATTGATGAAAATTTTTGAAAAACAAGGTTGGGACAAGATGACATACCATAGGTCCTATGTCGGGAAGCCTCTGGTACACTCACACATGATCAGAAATGTGTTGTGGAAGTACGTGTTGCGCCATCTCGATTAGTCCTCAGAGCTCAAATTACAGAAATCTCAAAAGGCTATGTGTGCAAATGAATTGGAAGTGGCCCTTCGAGGCCTATTTAAGCCTAAAAGTTAGGGTTTTTTGACCCTGTTTAGCCGTCCAGCTAGGGTTTTGGACCCTCGATCCTGTTTCTGCCCAATCGAGAGCCGTTTTGCATCATTTTTTTCATTTTTGGCATCTTGGAGCCTTTCTGAAACCGTCGGGCACTTTGTCCTCTTTTTCGCAAGATTACCCAAAAATCCAAATTTTCGTGTGACCTCTCGAGGGGGCAGTATATCGGCATGTCTCTTCTCGCCGGGGTAGCAGTGGGGCAATTTTTGAAAATTGATTTTTTTTAAAAATTTGATCGAGACAATTTATTCTTTGAACCAACGCAACAGGTACATTGCTTTAAAGAGGGGCAAAATGTAGACATGCAAAATTGACATCATGCATCTCGTGTTCCTCATTTAATTAAATCTCTTATGTTCCTCATTTAATTAATTAAATAAATTTTTATCTAATTAATCTCCTAAAGTTCCTTCATTTAATTGAATAAATCCAAATATTAATTAAATCTCTAATGTTTTTTATCTTCTCATTTAATTTAAATAAATCCAAATATTTAAGTTGAATGTCACAAACAACTAACCTCCATTAAAATTAATCAAATCATGATTAATGCTAATCTAATCCTCTAGTTCTCTAGATATTGCAACTTGCACAATAAATCAATTTATTTGATTTATTATTTCTTCTATTATCATTCAAAAGGGCATCAAGATGGAATATTCTTCAAATTTGAATTTTCCCTCCCACATGTCTTATCTTCCAACATGGCATTAACTTCTCTTACATTTCTACCACTTGCCATTAAGACTCTTTCTTCTCCCTCCAACAAACCAACTTTCAAATTTCAAATTCCACCTAATAGCATTTATCATGCACAATGACCAAAATGTGCACAACCTTCCTCCATTGACATGTTGACAAGTGACATCTTATCATTGGTTTGTCTTTTGTCCCACATTCATCCCTTTTGCCTCATTTTTCAACATTCTCATCTATAAATAAGAGGCTTTCCTTTGTATTTTGGATCCACAACTCATCCAAGTTAGAATTTCATCACATCTCATATCATCTTCAAGGCATTTTCCATCATCAAGCATATCAAGGATTGGGAAAGGGCTACTTTCCACATCAAAGTAGCACTAATCCACTATGAGATAAGGGTTTGACATGCTTCATATGCTTTATTTAGTTGTTTTGATTCTTTTTATCTTATTTGCATATGTGACATAATCAAGTATTTCATAGGGATGATTTATGTACTTTTTTTAGTTTTACTAACAATGTTAATAGTTGTTTGTTTTGAGAAAAATGTAGAAAATTATCCACACTAAGAACACCTCAACCCAAAGACCACAAGAGTCCTCCATGGCTTTGAGATGCTACACATCCTCAAATAGTGTTCACATGCAAATGTGAAGAAACCCTTCTGCAGTGCAACATGATCTAAGATTCCTTTTGAAACATCTGCATCACTAAAGAAGATCATTCACCACATAGTGATGAATACATAGTCACTGCTAAAATTCCCACTAAATTGTGGTATTGATCTTTTCAAGCACATGACACACATCTCCCAAATCTGAAAATCGTTCAAGTCCACACACATACAATTGTATTGTTGATCACACCAAGTGAAACCAAGATATCCAAATCATGGAAATACACCATGCTATAGGACTCCAACATAGACTATCTAGGTACTCTCATATAATCCATCCTCTCATCTCAAAGCAACCACACCAATGCATAAGTGACCACAAACAAGGCCAACTAACAAGTTTGCATCAACATAGAATCAAACCTCATGGATATAGAGAGTCCACTTCCAAGTCATCTATGCAATCCTGTAGGTAAAGACAACCCACAACATTGCACAACTCATAGATCCAATCAATGTAACATGCAAAACCACTACCACATTAGAAATTGCAAATCTGAGATTTGAAAGAGAATAACCATGTAGAAAACATGACTCAAGCACCAGATCAAGCTCATATTTGATTTTCCAATCATGTCCACAATGAGCACCATAATCAAGGAATCCACCAAGCATCACCACAAAAATGTTGAGTGACTAATCACGTACCAAAATTCCCATGTAGAGAAAGAATCTCACCTCCTCACACCATGCATGAAGCATGCATGCAAAATTACACCTATCTCATCCAGTATCACCCAAAAAGCTGGGGTCTAGAAAATAACTTAATTGCAGCTCCACAAAACCACAAGTTTTTCTTGACCATGTAAAACCTACAAAACCACTGTGTTTGAAAAACACCCATGCACATCCACACTCACTTCACATCTCAAAGACTGAAAAGTATGAAAAAGCACCATAACAATTAAACTAGAATAATGGATTATCACAGATGAGCATAACCATAGATTTTTTAGGAAAAACTATAAAACCCTTAGATCCAAGGAACATGAATCCAAACCATGCAAGTATGAAGTATACATAAAAGGAAAAAATAGTTTAGGAACTTCAGGCCCATTTTAGACCAACTCCACAACCACCAACATACACATGCATCTGAGGGAGATAGGCTATTGCAGAAGCTTCCAGATCATCCAATGATCAACTCCATAGCCTGCATGCAATCGGGGTAACAAAAGCAGTGCCTTCCAATACCAACAAAAAAACACCCAGTATAAGCACATTACTCCATAGCTGAAAAATAGCCCAAGCTTCTCCATATCACCAAAGAGCATCTCACATAGACACCCAATATGAAAGTTTTGCTGCAACACAACCATAAAGAATAAAAAATCCCACCCCATGCATCAAGATTATTTTGTTGTCAACTAGGAGCTTCAAATTGCATCATTTCAATATGACCAACTCCATTTTCTTTGTCTTCACCATCCTTCAAGCTGTGTGTTGTCTCTTGAAACTAAAACAAAAAAGCAATAACTTCCACTCACCAAAGATTCAATCTTTAGTTGGTTCCTTTAGATTTCCTCAAGCTTTCTAGGCTAAGAAATCTTCATAGAAGGAATACCTAGAACTAGAAACACCAAGAATTCTCACATGCAAGTCCATGCAAGCACATGCAAGCCACATGCAAGTCCATGCAAGTACATGCAAGCCACATGCAAGTCCATGCAAGTACATGCAACACACATGCAAGTACATGCAACTCACAAACCTGCTTATGCAAGCAAAAAATAAATCCCAAAAGAAAGCTTTGATACCAATTGAAGGGAAATTGATTTATCCTAGAATGAACATCTAAAATTAGTAAGTGTCTTCGGTAACATTCATTTCTTCATAGAACCTAAAAAAAACATACTACTATGCCATAAAGCAAAATTAGACATAGTCTATTTCCCACCATTAATCCTTAGAGGAAAGTTCATGTAATTTTAACTAGTTTCAACAACATGCATTAAACAAATTTAATAAAAGAAATCATTAAACATGAAAGAATAGAAGACACGAACACAAATATCTACATGGGGAAAACCCTTTCAAGTAAAAAACCCTACCCTCCAAAAGCATAGATCCATTGTATTATTCAACAACCAAATACACAATTACAATACAATTACAAGCTCTAAGCCTTTACATGGAGATTTGCATCTTGTTCCATCTAGAGAAAATTTGACAGCATAACCCCTGAGAATTTAGTCTCTCCTCTCTCAACTCATCAAGCAAAAAACCATATTTATAGAGCTTACAATGCACAAATTAGACATTTCTAAATCAGTTGTCAAAACTCAACACGAGAATAGAAAATGCCTTCATGCACAACTCCACATATAAAAACAACTTTCCAACTTGACTCCTCATAAAAAAAAGAAACTGCAAGTTGTAACTCAAAAGATAATGTGAGAAAAGTAGCAACATTCAATATATAGAAAAAATAATGCTATGGGACAAATCAAAGGTTGAGACACCTTCTTTTCCCTAACACTACTTGGTTTGTCACCTTAACAAGTGTTCTTTGAGTATATTTTTTGTCGATTATAGTATTTCTAAAATTTGCTAGACTGAAGGGAAAGACCATCCCTAATCCAAAAGTTGTGGAGTCTGGTTATGCATGTGGGAAAGCACTGATGTTTGTTGTTTCTTGTGGACGCATGACCGATGGGTTCCAACTTATTATGCAATAGCCAATATTACAAATATGTGGTCTACTTCAACAATGATTGGAACTCAAGTGTACATTATCAGTGGCACCCTTGCATAGTAGTATTTTCATAGGGCTGACTCACTCCACCTCAAAGCATAAGGGGTAGTGTCAGGTTTGTATTGTTTCAGTTAAACTATTTGATTACTACATCTACAAGTTCTAAAATTCTCCTCTTGTATCACCTTGGTTCATAGTCAATCGTTCAAAAATTAAATTTACCGGTCAAATCCTAGTTTGCTTTATTATCTAATGATTCATTTTGAATCCTTTGCTTTTAAATTCATTTCAAGAAGTTATGTTTGTCAGTTAATTTTAAATAAAAGTTTAAAGGGTACACATATTTATTGTGACATTGAATTCATTTCACACTTTCTTCTTAGCTTTATTAGTATAAGGTTTTATGCTGTTTTATTTCCACTACCCATTATATTATTTGATGGAAGCCTTATCATCAAACATCTAAATGTAGGTCAACCCAACATTCTTTCTTATGAGGAGTCATATGCTAGTGTTCATTGTACTATAGGGGCAAGTTTATCATTAGGGAATAAGCTCAAAACTGTGCGAATGATTCAACTAAAATAAATACTTGACCATAAAATAGTCTGAAGTCTAGAAATATTTTGGTAAAGTAATAATGGATAAAGTTGTCTCCTCCTTGTAATTTTGTCTACATGTGCTTTATTAATGGCTATTGGGGAGGGGTATTTCGATAATGATTGACGGTAATTGTGAAATCATCAATAGTTCAATGAAAATATCAAATCTGAGTTTTATTATAATTGACTTATTTTATAATTGCAAAATTATCAATAGTTCATAAGGAATATCAAATCTGAGTTTTATTGATTTATTTTACATTTTCAAAATTGTCAACAGTTCATGAGAAATATCGAATATGAGTTTAATTAAAATTGACTTTTTTATAATTGTGAAATTATCGAATCTGAGTTTTATTGATTTATTTTATATTTGCAAAATTGTTAATAGTTCATGGGAAGTATAAAATTTGAGTTTTATTATAATTGACTTGTTTCATATTTGATTTTCATTAAGATTTATATAAGTAGCAACTTAAATAGTTCTAACCTTTGATATGATAAGAAAATAGGTATGAGGTGAAATGGTATGTTGGACTTAAAATGTTTAATGAGAAAACTCATACCTTGGTCTTTATATAGAATTTTAAGGCTAAATAAATATGGTTAACTTTAAAAATCCATTAACCTATATGTAAGTTTTTTGAGATTTAAAACTAATATTCATGAGTTTATTTATGAGCATGAAATATTAGGATGAGGAATGAAAACTGAAGGGGGGTCAATTGGGAGAATAATTTCAATCAATCTATCATTTAGAAGTATCACTTGTGAAGTACCCTTGAGCCTAATGCAGAAGCTGGATTAACCTCTAATAAGGTAAATTCCTCATCCATTTTATTCAATGAAGTAATTTTTACACATGTTATCCAATATTTTGATTAGCACTATAACCATTAGGTTAAAGAGATTTTGTTAAGGAAGAAAATAAGCTATGATTTGTGAATACATTAATAGTTATGGTATTATTTCTTTTGCATAAGATGGGTATTATAATTAAGTTTATGATATGAGATGATTTGTAAATCCTTACCTCCTAATAATTCTCTTGATCATTCATAATTAACTAAGGTTAGTGACAAGACCTCTTTTAACCTTAGGTAGATTCTCTTGTGTCAATATCAAATTACTTGTGTAGATCAAATAACTAGACGACTAGTTATTAATGAAATAAATACCAGGGAGTTATTGATTTGAATATGATGAGAAATACTAATGACTGTGATTTTGTGTAGGTCACTTATTTAGAAAAAAGGTACAAATGTTCTTATTGGCCAATTTATTTGATAGGAGGAGCTATCAATTGAATTATGGTTATTGTGTTGTATGCCAATCAAGAAATTTCCATACCATTGTGAATAGCGATTTATTAAATTGTAAAGGATAGTAAAATTAACATCTTGAGAATATAACACAAATAATGAAAAATAGATAATAAGATAATATACTAGAGAGTGATGAGCAGGAAGGGTAGCGATGCTGAGAGTTTGAATTCTTCTGAGGAAGAGAGTGATGGGGAGTCATATTTTGATGCAGATGAAGATTTTGTTGTCCTTGCTCCATGTGCTCATGCTGGGCTTTGCTAGTTGGGAGTTTTCTATTTGGGTTGTGGTGGAGGTCTTTGCTTTTGTTGTGGCATCTACCTTTTTTTTGGCTTCTCCTCTTCACTACGTGGGTTAGGTTGGGGTCGAGCCTTCTTATGTTTGTTGGCTTGTGTAGAGCTTCCTGTTTGGTAATTTTGTGGGTTGGTGTTGGTTTGTGTGAGTCTTTTGGCTCTTTTTCCTTTGTGGTGTGCTTTGAAACTTTTTTTCTCTGGCTCCTTTGCTCAGAGTAGAAATTTTCTTTGGGGCAACTTTGCATTTTTCAGTGGTTGTCTTCCTTGTTCGTGGTGGGGAGTCTTATGTTTTTATTTTGAGTTGGGTGTTGCTTCCCATGTGGTGTTCTTTTGTTTTCTCTATTGGAGGGAAATAATTTTGTGCCCTTGTCTTCTTTGTTTCTTTTGTGTCTCATTGTTGCTTCGTTCCCTTTACGGGTTTTGAAGATCTTTGTCTCGAAGGGATTTAGTTTTTGCTTCTTGCAAAAGGTTGTTTTTAGGTGGTGGATTTTGATGGTTTTCTATAGTCTCTTGAGTTATAGGTTAGGCTTTCTTGCCATTGTCTATGCAGCCATCAAATTGCACATTTGATTGTAATTATTAATTTATGGAAAATCAAAATACAGTGTAGTTTTTATTTTCAATTAATTAATAATTCCAGTCAAATGTGCAATTTGATGCCTGGGTAGATGTTGTCGATTTTCTTCAATTCTCCTCATTGGGGTTTCTATTAGTCTTTGGGACCCCCATTCGCTTTGTTGTGCTCTTCTCGATTTTGGGGTCTATTTTTCTTTGCATGTAAATTTGTATCTGTTGATCTTGCTTATGGATCTCTTCATGCTGGCTAGGTTAACTCTTTATCTGATAACCTAGATGGAGTTTTGCAGTTGGAGGTTCTTCTCTGCTCTTATTTTGGCTCTTTGGCTATTGGCTAGGTTATTTTTCATGCCTATCCTCAAGACCCAGATGATTATGTTTTCGTTCCTCTTTAAATTCTTCATGCAGGGTTTGCCAAAGGATGGTGTGTTTACTTTTTCTGCTGGAGTGGTGGCTTTCTCCTTGGTTCTATGATTTGTTTCTTCTATAGAGGTGAAGACTAATCCTATTGAGGTGGATTCCTCTTTTATTGAGGTGAAGATGGGTGTTGTGGGTTTGGTTGGAAGCTTTTGTTTCTAGTTTTCTCAATTGTTGTCCTTTTGAGGTGGGAGATACTCCTATGGAGGTTGAGTTTGTGGCTACTAGAATTCTCTGGGTTTAGTGAAAAAAGTGTTCATGTGATCCTCTCCAATAGAGGGGAGATCTCTTCTTCAGTAATGGAGAATGAGTTGGCTTCCTAGTTTGACAGGTGTTTTAAGGGGATTTTTTCTTCCTCCTCTATTTTGACTTGTATTTCTTGTTTAGAGGTTGAGAATCTGGTTGGAATGATCATTTGAGCTGAGGAGTGCTTTCTTGTGAGTGCTTGGTTGAATTTGAAGCGTTGAGTTTTTGAATTATGAATTTGCTAGTGATTTCTTTGGTGCTTTCCTGTCGTTGGTCTTTGTGGATGCCATTGAACTTTGCATTTACTATTTTTGAGATCAATTTCTGCTTCATAATGGTATGTGTTCGATTGCTTTGCTTTGAATTGAGGATTATGAATAACATTTTTATGTTATAAAGCTTTTGGGGCTTGAATTCTTGAATAGTTGATCACTTCATGACTAGGGTTGCGTGGCATTGATTAATTTATGGTCTCCCAAGTGATGTCCGAGTTGGTTTGTTTATTTCCATTTTGGTGAACTTGCTTGAGAATCATGATTTTCCCCTAGTATGGTATTGACAGTTGAAATACCTGAATCATAGGTTTTCCTGTGTGTTAATGGCCGATATATGGGGTTTGAAACCTAGGGCAATACCATTCCACCTTATTTTTCTATAAAATTGGCTTAGAATGCAAAGGGAATCCATAGAAAGCCCATATTAAACTTTCACTAGGCTTAAGTTTTTGAAATTCATGATCGATCTGGTGTTCTAAGCGTAATCGTGATTTAACGCCGATGTTCGGGTGTCGTCCTCAGTTCGGATTTTTTGTTCCCTCGGGACAATCCGCCTCTGGAGGATTTTCCTGATCTCCTCTGCTTTTCCGGAATCCGCTCACTTTCGGAGTTTCATATATTCTGTGAATTTTCGTTGACCCCGAATTTTCCCGACCTCCTCCGTTTTCCCAATTTCCTTTGAGTTTCCAGAATCCACTATCGCTTTCAGAGTTTTACCTTATCCGCGGATTTCCGTCGACTTCGAATTTTTTTGAAGTCCTCGGTTCCCTATTTTTTCTGGATTTGCAAAGTGTCTCTGCCTTCGCAGAAATCCGTCTCTGGCGGATTTTCCTGAAATTTGGTGAAATGTAAGGAAATATCAATTAGCATGATGTGTTGGTGATTTTTAATGTATTTTATGATTAATTCGTGCTATCTTGTGATCTCCTATGTGGTTTATTGATGGATAATGATCAGATTTAATTGTTATTAGGTGTTTTCATGATTATTCCGCTGGAATCCGTCTGGCCCGGAATTCCTTGAAGTTCCTCTCTAGCTCAGATTCTACGGATGGTCCTGAAACCCAAAATTTGTTGTGATCATTCTATATGAGATTTAATAACACCTTGGCTATATGAGGTTCATTCTAACAGTGTTCTGAAGGCTATATTCCCTTCCTGTGGTTTTTACTATGATTTCCATGTTGAGTGCAGGCTGAATCTAGCAAGGTAGCAACTAGGTCTTCAATGTCTGATGCATAAAGGATTAAGATTGACATTAAGAGCAAGATCCCTGAGAGTAAGATCACATCGGTCTGGTCATAGGTGACTGATACAAATGTTAGATTGTGGGATTATGAAGAATTTAAAGGAAGAATGGCAACAGAGGATTCTCCTTTGGTGACTAGAAGGATGATGGAATCAGGCTTGTCACATGTAGCTGGTTTCCCTTCTACAGTGTAGTGTTATGAGCTGGTCCTTGAGTGTGTCAGGCACTATGATCAGGACACATAGAGAATAATTTGTTCTCAAGGGAGATTTGTAGCAAATCTCAACCCTTTTTCCATTGCCCAAACTTTTGTTATGCCAGACAGGTCTCATGTGGTGGGATTCAACATGAAGGTAGCTCAAGAGTTCTATGATGAACACACTATGAAGTCATAATAGTTTATCAATTCCTGGCTAGAGAAGCCCAAGTATCACTATTCCAAACTGCCCAAGCAGCTATTGAGAGCAAAGTTCAAGAAGGAGTATTATGATGCCATCACTCTTCTCAGCAGGGTGGTTGGATTGAAGAATGTTGGCATGTTTGAGAATTGGACGTGCCATGTGATTGTGAGGATGGAGCAAGAGAAGATTAACTACCATTCGGCAGGAGTAATTAGTGGAGTAATTCATGAACAGTTGTCCAATGTGTTGCAAACAAAGTCCTTCACAATGACTTCATATTTGGTCTACGCACTTGCAAGATTCCACCCCTACAAAGGATTGAGTACAAGGGGCACTTTTGGACAAGATATCATCTACGAGGTTTACCCTCAGTTGCATCTAGGAAGTTTGAGCTATAGGAGGGTGAATGATGCATTCACCATGCATATCACCAGATTGCTTCAAGGTGTAGAACATGTCAGGATTTCAGACTAGGAAAAAAAACTCATCAAGAAATATGGGGCATGGTTTATTTAGTTCCCAACTTTCTCCTACATTCAGATTGATGGCTGCCAGAGGGCCCCATACAGACGTCCAAGATACCCTACTGATCACGTTCTACTGTTGGAGGTCACTAGGAAGATCTGTGACTTTGATGCCATTGTCAAGAGGGACAAGCATAAGACTAGATTTGGTAGGGACTTCCCCTTGAGGATTGGTACTAGAGAGGCTTGTCCTTCCATTGGTTCTACCCAAGCTTCAAAAGAAGAAATGAGTACTCTTGGCTTGTCTTTCCACTCCAAGAGATCCAGATTTGATATCACAAGAGAAGCCCAAAAGAAGGCCAGCAGAGAGTATAGCCATAAGGTAGATTTGGAGGACTATTGGGCCAACTGCAGTGATGAATTTGAGGTCAGGAAGAAGAAGTTTTCTCGCCTCCTAGTTGAATCGGTCTGACTATACAATGTGAGGGCAGTCCCAAACCAACTTTATGATGATGGAAACTTGATCCAGGATCATGATTATGAGGCCATAAAAGACAAAACAATTGGTGATGTGGATTGGTTGGAAGAGGAAAAGACATAATTAAAACAACTGATGGATCCAGTTATCAATTTTACCAAGATGTGGCTAAAGCATAAGCTATGGGAGTTGGAAAATGAAGGTGTATAGTGCACCTATGTGCTAATGGGAGATTTGGATCCTCACTCCACCTCTGAAGAATCTACCGAGTAGGATCCTAAGGGCAAGGGTAAGTTGGATTCTCCTTTCAAAATCAAGATAAAAGGTGTTCAAGAAATAGAAGCCCAGGAAGTAGAAAAGCAAAGAAATCCAAAGGCTAAGAAGAGGACTAGGACTAAGAAGTCTAAGTAGAAGGAAACTGAAGGGAAAAATCCTGAGGCTGATGATCCTGTACCCAAAAGGAGGAGAATCATAAAATTGTCAGAGAAGGCAAGTTCCAAGGTAGGAGGGGAAGAAGTTGCCCCACCAGTGGTAAATGTTGGAGGTTTAGAGGAGAAGGCCAAGGTGTATACAAGGAGGTCTAGGAATCCTTCTCCCAAGGATAGTGTGCCTAAATTAGATCTTCCTCTGGTGGTTTCTCATGAGGGGTAGCATGATGATGTGCCTTCTGCTCATGAAGCTCAAAGCAAACCAGGTGAGTCAGAAAATGTTGAAGATCATCTAGATACTGAAGGAGAAGAATTTCATGAAGGTGAACTTTATAGTGTAGAGGAAAAAATTGATAAGGTAATACAGTATCCTTTGGTAGCTTATGCAAAGTCACCTATTAAAACCAGAGAGGTTAAGTCACCTCTGGTAGAGGAAGAAACAGTGAAGGATCCATCACCTGAACAAGAAGAAGAACATGTTGAAGAAAAGGAAAGCAAGAAAAATGAGACTCCTGAGAAACATAATTTGAGTGAAGAGGTACCTAAGGAACAACAGGAGGAAAAATAGGCTGAGGTGCAATTGGAATCCACTGTCCCTGGTTGGTTGGACAAGGAGATAAAGAGAAAACAAGTTGTTGTGGAAGATAGTCCCCCGAATTGGGATGCGTTGCTAGCCAAGATTGGAAAAGACAAAGGTAAGAAGAAGACTAGGGTGATCTCGAGGATTGAAAGAGATGAGGCCAACAATAGGGTTGTTCACATTGCAACCCCTGCCCCAGATAAAAATAGAGATAATGTGGCTGGAAAAGATTACAATGTTTAAACTTTCAATCTTGGGCCTACTTCTGTTGAGCAAGATATTGAAGATTACCAGGGTTCTAGTGTAGTTATCTTGGGTAGATTGAGGAAGGAAATAAAGACCAAGCAGGAGTTAAAGAAGGAAAATGAGAATCTCAGGAAATGCTTGGAAGATTTGATGAAGCCCCTACAATCTATTAACCCCTCGGTTTCTGCTGCAAAACCTTTACCTCAGGAGAGCATTACCAAGCTGGAAAGGATGAAGGCTTCCACTCTTACCACTAGAAATTGGTTGCAAGGGGTGAAAACCAAGGGTAATGAAGCTATCAAGGATATTTTTTCAAATGGGAAGGATTCTATAAGGGCAACTGATTGGTTGAAGGTGGTGTTGGCACATGATAGGGAAGATATAGATCTCCTGCTATAGAAAACTAGAACTATCATGGAGTACACTAGGGATAGGCTGGTAAGTGATAAAATTCTTCCTTCCTCCGAAGCTGCTGAACCTTGGGAGTGGTTTGAAGCATTGCAGATTAGGCAGAAGGTTTTGAAGATCTACAAACAAAGGAGGCAGATTGATGATACCCTAGCTGGTGTGTACAATGGCTCCATTTCCTTTTTTGAGATTATGACAGGGAGAAGGAAGATTGCTCCCAAATATTTGAATTTGGAATAGTTGAGGAAGTGGTGGTATGATGTTTATGCCCCAATTAATGATGATTCTATTTCTGAGCACCAGTTGGATGATGCGGCCACATACATTGCTGTCATTGATAAATACCTAACCTATAGGGTTGATTGGGATAAGTTGGTAAAATAGTCAAGGGAGGAAATTGCATCAATTGAAAGGTGACTTAGGGTTTTTCCTTTACCACCTGTGGCCGACTTGGATAGGGTGCTTTTGAAGGTTCATGAAATGCTGGATTGAAATAAGGACAAAGGGGAAGGCAATTAAATGATTGGCTACATCGAGATTTGTGCTTCCCTATTATTTTTCCATACATTGGTCTGAGCTACATTGGAGATCCTAGGCTGACCTAGATGAAGTTCATGCATTTAATGCATATTTTATTTTATTTTGAATTTCTCTTGGTCGACATGTTTTGGGGGTTCTATAAATTTGGCATTTTGCCTCATTTGTAAGGGTTAAGAAGCTTTAGAAATAGACAAGTAGAGAGATAGTTAGAGCAAATTAAGTAGAGCAAGTGTTAGCAAGTAGTTGTTCTCAAGCAAATATTGTAATAGAAAGATGGAATTGTTGCTATAGTAGATAATTTGATGTAAGTAATGACATTGTGATTTGGTTCCATACTTGTGTTTTTCTTATCTTGCATGGTTCTTGTCATTCTATCTTTAGAATTGCTTTGAGCAGGTCAATATTTAGATTAAGATTTGATTCAATAATGTTTATGGTTTGATATTTGAAGTGTTGCAGAAATCCCTGGTCCATACTTTTCCAGCCAATTGATTGTTAGTTGCTTTGGAAAGTTAGCCTGGACCTTTATATTCATTGTGCTTAGTTCAATTGTGAGGGTTTATTCATTTCAATTGTGATAGGGTTGTTTGAATGAATGTTCATGATTTGAAAATCTTAACACCTTAGAAGATTGCATTGTTTCTATAAGATTGCAGATTTATCTGGGTCAAGTAGAGATTAGTTTTGAGGGATTGGTCCATTTCGAGTGTTGGTCATTTTCATTGTTAATCTTAGGTTTAATATTAAGTTTAGAAATCTCTTTGAAACCCTTATCTTTTGTTATTTCTTTAATTATTGGGTTAAATTTAGGATTGAAGTATCATCTTATTTTTAGATCTGATAAATTGAGATTCAATATTTTTCTTGTAGTAAAGTCCCATTGTGATTACCAAAATTTTCACATTATCACTGAGTTGTTTATGCATTGTCAAGACCTAACATTAGAGAGCTTGGGGTTATCTCTTGAGGCTGATAGAGATCTACCTTTCAAGTGAGATAGGATATTATATTCTGTCTGAGTTGTTGCTGTGCAGAAAACATCATCAACACTAAGGAGATTGTTGGTAGTTGTTGTCAACATTGTTTGTTAGTTATAATTGATGTTAGCACCTAAGTAATATGTTTTTAGACCTTGAAATTGCTTGCCTTTGTTATATTCAGTTTGGGCTACCATTGGTTGGATCTGATGACTTATCAAAGAAGAGGAGAGTTGAAGAAGTTTATGGTTGGATGTCGTGCCTTATCAAAGAAGAAAAGAATTGAAGAAGTTCATGGTTAGATGTCATGCCCTATCAAAGAAAATGAGAGTTGAAGAAGCTCATGGTTGGATGTAATGCCTTATCAAAGAAAAGGAGAGTTGAAGAATTTTATGGTTGGATGTCATGCCTTATCAAAGAATTTTTGTTGTTTTTGATAAGGAAAAACAAGTTTTGAAGGGGCCCCAAAACCATGTACATCAAAAGGAAGCTGCTAAAGAGAAATAAACATAAGCACCAATAGCTCAAAAAAGCCAAAAATATTGTCAAAATATAACACTAGAGAAACTAACAACAATACCAATAACAAAACATTAGCATTGAAAGTTGATCAAATAAAAACTACAACATTTTATCAAGAACCTTGGCCAAATCTAAATTATTAGAGATGATATTTTCATGCATCTCTACCACATCCTCAAGTTCCTAGAATGAAATGGTTGCCCTCTTCTTTGTCTTGCTCCTACTATGCAAGCACAAGCCCACATCCACATTCTTCTCCAACAGGTTCATACGACTGATCTCATCAATAACCGCCCCATGTTAACCAAGGTCCAAATTCTTACCAATTCAATTGATTGCTTTCTCATTCAACAAAGACAAGCCCTACGCACTAGACTTCAGGGATTGGTTGCTAATTCTAACCACAACTTGTAGATTGTTGCTGATCTTATTCACTCTATCCTCCAAAGCCACAAACTACTTCTCATAAGCCCTGTTAACAATATTTTCCAAAATAGCCAGTCTCTCCTTGTGATTTTTTCCAAGTTTTTCAGTATCCATGACCACCCTATCTAGGATCACATTCATAGTTTCAACCTTATCTTTCATCAACCTCTTTCTTGTTACAGATCACCAAAGCAGCATACACATCTTGCCATTCTTTTAGCCTGGTATTGAGGTCCTTGATCTCCAAAAAAGAGCCATTTAGTAAGAGAGAGGAGATTTCTAGAGCCATCCTCTACCATTCTGCAAAATAGATCCATATCAATCTCATCCCAATTCACTGACACAATAGTAGGAAAAGCATCCTTCTCATGGAAATCCATCCTATCCCCACCGTTTCCCTCCACATCCTCCTCAGCAGGGGAGTCCTCCACATCTATAACCTCAACTTTCACCCATTGATTCTCAAAAATTTTAGTTGACTTTGGCAACATCTCAAGAATCCCTTTCTTGTCATTAACCTACACCTTGCTCATCGCCCATGCAAACAAGGGACTCCAAACCACTGTGCCTAAGAGGAGCCTCCCAAAAATTCATGAGACCCACATCCTCCATGACATTATCTACCATATCCTGCACTTTTCCTCCCTGAACATTCCCTTGAAGCCCCTTGTCACAAAAAATAAGGGACTCCTCCTAATGTTTCATGCCATCCTTCCCTTTTTTAAGAACATGCGTCTCCTTCTTATTGCCCCCTTTCTTTCCCTTCAAATTCTTTTTAACACTAGGGGCAACCTCCTCCATTTCAATGTTAGTCTCGTAGCCGTTCGACTAAGACTTAGAAGCCTCTGAATCATCCTCAAACTTCCCCTCATCATTCGATGACACCTCATCATTAGAGTTTTCCTCCTCATAGTCACCATCCCATTCCTCTACTAACTCACCATTGTCATAACCAAACACAATTTCCCTCTTTTTGCAAGTAGAAGAAAAATTAGGAACCTCGGGTAAAAAATTTAGCTTAATATGCTCAATAATCAATTTCATGAGAACCTCATGGAGGATTGCTTTACTCTAGGGTTCTTTCTATGATCATCAATATTGGTTTCCATAGAAACAAGCAAGTAATAGGGGAAAGACACTAAATTGTTGTGTCTGAAATGATTAAGCAATGTGAAGTGGAAACTGTAAATCATAGAGTACCTGCCATCAAGTGTGAAGAATTTCATTATGGTCAATGCCACATCTCTTCGCAAAATCTTAATAGAAGTATGATCATACCCATTGTGACCAACACACCTGAGCCTCTCCCTTTCCTTACCTTTGAAAAAATTGGCTAAGGTAGTCTTAGAAGCAACACGATCTCTATAAAACTTCTTACCCTTCAAAGATAAACCAATTACCTCGACAATGAACTCCTTAGTGACATTGACCTCCACACCTTGGTAACGTAGCATTCTATTGTTCCACCCATTCACAAAGGCCTTAGTCACCTTTGAATCTAAACCATGGAGTTTGAGAAAGTAGGGGCAAACACCACCTTTCTTCAGATACTCCCAAACAATCTCATTCCCACTGAATTCATCATAGGAAAGCAGCTCGAGCCTGCAATGATCACCTCCCATTGCCACTTGTAATAACCTACTCAACCTTTTCCTTGCTCTAATGAGCAAAAAGAGTTATATGAACAATCCAAAAACAAAGCCAAATAACAACCATAAACCATGTTAGCATGACACCATGGGTACACCCATCGATAAAATCCCAATCCATGATCTTGTAATCACAAGATACATGCAATAATTAATTGAACAAGCTCTAAAATCAAATTTCATAAACCAAAGGAGGAGGAAATAAAATAACTTATCTCCCAATGTTGTGGCTACCATGACAAGACACTTTGCATGCTTAGAAATACTTTGCATATTAAAAGGAATAACATCATAAGAGTACCAATAATTATGAGACATCATCCCAAAATTGGAAAACCCATCAACAAGTGAATTATTCTCCTGAAACACATGTGATATTTTAATATCATTAAAGGATATAATGATTGATAGGGGAACTTCAATCAAATGCTTAATAGACCACGATGGCAGAATAACCTTTAGGAGACAATTTATAATATTAAGGGAATCCCCTTCTAACCAAAGCTTAGTCACCCTCACCTCTTTAGTTATTAAAATTCCATGATACATTGTTTCTCAAAGAAGTATTGTTGTTAATATTCATACAATGCATTATTACTAGGGTGATCCCACAAAACTGGTTTACAATTCCATTGAGGAAGGAGAATTGCAAAAACCCCCCCATGAAGAAAATTTTGGGGGGTTCGCACGAAGGGGGGGGGTTTGCTCTAACCCAGAAGGAGTTTGCTCAAACCCCCCTTCGCTCAAAGGGTCAAGGTGGGTTCGATTGAAGGGGGTTTGATTGAACTCCCTTTTTTTCCCTTCTCCCCCTCTTGCACCAAATTTATGCAAAAAATTGCTTTTCGAAGCTTGGGTTGAGGATGAAAATGGAGGAAACTGTTACCAATTTTTTGCCACAGCTCGATTGGTGGAGCTGGTTGAACATTATTATACCATGAGGTGAAATTACAGATTGAGTTTAAGTGCTGTCTTTGCATCTTTTATCATTATTCATCAAGTAACAGTTGTGCATTTAAAAGAAGAAATGGAGTTTCAGAGTGCTATTCAAATATTCCAAAAAATGAATGAAGTACAAAATTGAGCATGTAAACAACATAGCATTTTTAAATGCTTTCATTTATTTCATGAAAATACTCATATTTTACAAGGCTTCATTTGGTTTCAAGAATCAGAATGATATTACAACATTTGCATTTAAATGCATTTTCCTTTCAAATGAAAATCAAGAATTGAAATCAAATATCCACACAAGCCGTGGATGTGACTGTTGCAATATATCACTAACAACACATTACACTATTGAAGATGCAAAAAATAAAACATATAAGTGGCAACATAATCATCATTGTGTGTTTTGGCCGATGGTTGACGATGAATGGTGCACCTTTGTCTTCTCGAGCTCCGTCGACCTGTAAGAGAAAGGAGGGGGCGTCAATGGCTCCGATTATGAAGTAACCTATATGAGGCACCCACAATAGTGCAGCCTACTATTAATTATGCATTGAAACAATCAAAGAAGTGCAGAGGGAATGAGCTGAAGGAGAATATCATGATCATCATATTCTATTTTTATGCTAACATTGTTTGTTTCCTTGTGCAGGTATAGGTAAAGTCACGAAGCTGATCATTATTTGAAGACTAAGCATGTGGAGAAAAATGGGCTCCCACAAGGGTAGAGCTCGGCATGCTGCCCTACTCATTAAATGGGCTGATTTAAAGATTACATCATCATATTCATCAAAAGAAGTTATATACAACTGAAAGAGTAGAGCATAGTTATCTATTGAGTTACTAAACCAACTGTGCATTCATAATGATCAAGTTAAAGTTTTTTGAAGGCTACAGGTGAACAGTGAGTTTAGTTCACTCAATTAATTCAGCTGAGTACATTTATATCAAACATTGCTGTATAATTCATTTTCTATGTTATTTGTTCATCATGATCATATATGTCATGCAAGTTCCAGTTCATCAGTATTCTTTTCACATTCAAGGATAGTGAACAGGCATACATTATGCATTAACAAATAGTTTTGTTTCAAATTTCATCACGAAGGAGAGCAGATTTAAAGAATAGTTTAATAAGTGGGACATAAAAATGCATGAAGAGTACCATGTTGAAGCTCAAGAGTAGGAAGGACTGACAGTGCATTCAAGTGACAAATGAATAACCAGTTCCAGTCGATAGATGAGTAAATACAACTTTAAGAATCACAAGGTGAGAAAGGTTTGTTCCAGAACGACAAAAAAATGATAATAGTTTCTTTCCAGAAGGTGTTTTGAGGTGTTAGTTATGCATAGGAACTGATGAGTAGAGGTAGTCCATAGTGTTGCAATGTTTCAATCTAAAATCTCTACGAAGTTCAAGAGAAAAAGGCGAAGGTTGCTATGTGTTAGAGTAAGGAATCCAAAGGAACAGTGCTGTGTACATAGTTTTGACAAGAATTTAAACACATAAGGGTTATTTTTAGAATGACCAGATTATGCATGGAATAAGTAATCTACAAATTCAGTCAAAATTAAATTCTGTGTGGAAAAAGGAAACAACACAAACTCATATGGCTGTAGTTCAAACAAGGGATACATTTCCAAAATTTCATAAGTCTGTGGTTCACTTTCTTCATGAAGAGACAAACACAGAATCATGCTGAAAGTAAGAAATTCGAATGCTTTAGAAGCATAGTTTTACATGATTAATTGAAAATGCAGAAATAGGAGAGAGGTCAAACCCAGTTTTAATAACAAATGCCAAGTATGGTTTTTTGCAACTGGAAGTGCAAAAGAGACCATGGTGGTTGAGCTAAGTTGCATGAGAATATTAAAGATAACAGATGTGTTTCCAACTCACCATTTGAGTCTTCTTTTCAAAATAGAATATCAAAGTAAGGCATCACTTGCAATGGGTCGAGCCCATAAGTTAAATACAGATAAACATAGATTTTTGTTATTCTCACAGGGGTTTTTATTTTGAAGGCAAATGATACAACAATGAGTGAATACCCATGTTGGGGTTTCAAATAAATATACAAATTTTCACCGTTTTCAGCCATCCATATGGGTATTCTTATCTCAGCAACAAAATAGTTTGTTCTATCAACCCAGTTGAGAATTTTATGTGAGGTAATAGGTATAGAGAAGGAGTTTTGTTCTTGAGTTGAGCTTCATAGTTAGAAAATACAGTTTTTCTTTTACTTTCATAATACCCATATTGGGTTTTGTCCTCGAAAGTGAGGGAGCAAGGAGTTCCTGTTTGGGTCAGGCCCAAAAGTCTAATAAATGTATTTTCTAAGATAATACAGCCGTGGCCAGAACATTCACAAAGGAGAGACTCCAAGCCTGAAGGTCAAGCTCGTGGCTAAATGCAAATGGATTTATAGAGTACCAGCATATGGGTTTAGTTTTAATACAAAAATTGTAACTTTCAGAACTAACCCATATGGGTTTTTACATGAAATTGCAAAGACATAAAAATGCAAATTTCCTATGGTGAATCACGCTTCAGAATGGAGAAAATATGGTTTTCTTCAGAAATTTCAGATACCCCCAAGCGAATATGTTTTCAAATACACAATAATATGGATTTCCTATTTTGGGTCGAGCCATAAAATCATATAAAGTGAATATGCATGTTTTTAAACCTCATATACCCACGTTCGAGGCTTAATTTTGAACACTAAAATAGTTCGAGGTTTTGAAGAAGAGGAGTATGTATTTTAAATGTAACTCACCACTTTGAACCTGTAGGAGAATACTTATGGCGCAGCCAGGCCCATAGTAGAGTCTCAAACCCCATGGAAGTATCCAATGCAAGCTCGTGTAAGGTGTTCGGTGGACATAAGGAGTACAAAGATAACAATATATGCATGAGAAATGTATAGAGAATGAATTAGAGGCTGTGTTAGCTGCGGCCTCAAGGCTAGAATGAGAAAAAATTAAAAGCCATAGAAGCTATAAATAAATAGCTCACCCTCGAGCATGCTTCCTTCATGAAGAATTTGAACAAGGCTAAGTTCAAGCTCATAACGGTCAAGAAGAGTAGAGCACAGGAGTGTAAAAACAAGGTCAGAAAGGTCAATAGGCTGTGGCCTTAATGTTTTCTTGCTCTTTGAAATGAAGTATAAAACTACGATACTGCAAAAAAAAAAGCTTACCCTCTGAGTAGCTCGACTAACTGAAGGAGTGGGTGAAGATTCTTGAATATATAGGCTACAGATTCAACCATCATGGTGGTGCTTTTCCTTCAGACAACTCATGTTTTCCAAATGATGGAGTGCAAATGAAATGATTTTAGGGTTTGTGGCATCTTTTTTCTCATGCCCTAATTCGAGCCGACCTTATCATCATCTAGAGTATTCAGTCAAAAAAACATGGAGAAATTCGAATGAGTGGTCCTTACATCATATTTTAATTATAGTCTGAAGTCTAATGTATATGTTGGGAGGCCAAAAATTCATATGCTAGTTCGACATATTAGGTCTTAAGACTTGTTTTATGCCTTAGTGAAATGTGAGTACTTGATCTTGTGTTATTGTTTTATGGGAAATCAATTAAGGGTTTAATGGTGAATACCTCATGACCTAGGATCACTTTGTTTTGGGTCAATTACCTATTTAGGGTTTCTTATTTTAATTGGTTTTAGAGAAATCAATTGGAGATTGATGAGAAGATAATGGTATATGATATTTTTATGATTTTTTGAAAAAATAAAAGCATTGTAATGGAGGGATAGGAAGTTTTTCTTTTTTGTAAAAGATTTTCAATCTTTAATTGCAAAAAATAGACAAATCGTAAAATCTGCAATCCTGTAAAGTAGAATCATAAAGCAATCTTTTATAAATTGTTTTATGATTTCTTGCTATTTTTAGCAGATTTTTATTGACTTCTTCTCTTGGTTGGATTTGAGTCTTATCTTGGAGAGATAAGGTGTTTTTTGGGATTTTAAAGCGGATTCAGCCTATTTTTAGAGGCTTGACAAGTTCATCATAAAAGCAATATGCTTTTTTATGCTTTTATGAAGTTTTTGAGACAATTTGAAGCTTTTTTCCTTGAGCTTTTTTTTGAGCTTGGATTAGGGTTTCTTGAGAGTTATGTCTTTCAAAAGACTTAGTTTTTTGGCTCTCCTTCTCAATTCAGATTCCAGTTCCTGCTCATGCATTTTTGAGCTTGTGAACCTTTTGTACTCAGTTTTGGCAGATGGACACTCTTTTAGTTTCAGTAATACAACAGAGTTCTTCTTTCCATTTTCTTGTCTCAAGACTGGTAATAGTAGTTTGATGCTTTGTGTTTTCATTTTGAAGCCTTAATGTCCTGCTTTTATGAGTTTTCTGCACAGAGTTTCATGTTTTCAGGTTATATGATGTATTCAATGTCTCTAAATCTTCATATGAATTATTGATGAAATCATGCACTGGTGAGATTGTAGGAACTATTGTAATAAAGGAATTGTTGTGAGTGGAAAGATCTAATTTCTATCAAAAGTAATAAGTTAAACATTAGTAGTCATAAGTTTTAGTTTTCAGACATCTTTTTCTCCCTTTCCTCAGAAATTATGTAGAATAAGATCAATCATTCAGAGAACCAGCTCACTCTGGATATTCCTCCTTCACTCAGATCACCCACATCTGAAGGAGGTTTCCATGTTTCAGTAGGTTGCTGAATATTGCATTCAGTAGGGTGCAAATCTATTGACAATAGTTTTCGAAGCTTGGGTTGAGGATAAAAATGGAGGAAACTTCACAGACCCAATTGGATGATGGTAGTCCTCAAAACTAGCTATCCATCAAATATAATTTTAATATGTTTTGGTTTTATTATGCATTTTTTTTAATTTGATTAAACATATGTTTTTCACCAAAAATCAAGCTCTTTGTTCTACATGTGGAAAAATAGCAGATTATAAAAAAAAAAAATTGAAAAATATTAGTGCACTAGATATTGATGTCCTTGATCCAACAAAAAATAAATTGAATTTCGATACACAAAAAAAAGTTGTGTTAGCAAGTAAATCATGCCTAAATTATAACTAGTTTGAATTCAAAACTTAATTAAGAAAAAAATATTCAATGAAATGTTATGAAACCAACTTCATGCACTAGATATCGTAGTTACGAATCTAAATTCAAAAAAAATAGAATTTTATCCTTCATAGAAAAAATATTATGTGTTAGCAAGTACATGCCACTCTTTAAAAATGGTGTTTATTGTTAAAACCAATTTTTGAAGGAGATGAAAAAATAAGTGCAATCTAATTCCAAAAAAATTGAAAAAATATATTTAGAATCTACAGACAAAATGTCACAAATCACTAGTTTGCACCATCTTCAAATTCCTCATGGTTTAGCTGTTATAGGTGCCCGAAAGTGAAGATTTAGTTAAAAAAATTCAATTCAATGTCCAGTTTGGCCAAATATTGTAAATGAGTATTATGGGATCACCCACTATCAACATAGTTGTTTTCATAGTGTTATATTCAAATGAGGATTAGAAGCATTAAGATGAGGATTAAAAGCATGAATAATAATGGAGAGATTTTTTTGAATTTCTATAGTGTGTCTTATGTTCTCTCCTAATGTTCCTAATAATACATGTGTTGTTGAATGAAATTTCTAGTCTCCACAAGTTGATGATTTTGGTTTAGGAAGCTACATTGAATTCTATCTAGGAGAATGCTCTACATTCCTCCACTATTGTAGTTATGGTCTTGTGGCTTGGTATTCAATGTTAGTGCTCTATGTACATTACACTCCTATCTTGTCAGGTCACTTGTGTTTCCAAGGAGAGTTCTGTGAATTGTAGAAGGTTGGAAGTGTTACTAGTTGTTTGGATTGGTCTAATAAATGCTCCAAATTTCTCCACATTGATTCATTTTCTTGTGCATCTTGGTGAATGTGATCTCAAAATTTGTGTAATGTCTCAATTTCAATCTCATATTATGAAGTGGTCTGCAATTTGTTCTACTAATGCTATATAATCCGATTATGTATCTTGTGCCTCCTGAAAAAAGTTTTTAGTTCTTGTTTGATCTGCGATGGGTATTGATGAATTCCCATATAAGTTAAATGTATGGAAGTGATGTTACATGTTCAAGGAATATCCCTATTTGATCTTCATGTTGCTAATTGGCTGCCTTGTTGCCTCTTTGTGTCTTGAGTTGGATTTTTAGGTTATTTGTGGATATTTGGCTGATAGAGATTGTTCCTTTGCTTGGGACATGTGATTGGGGCTGTGCCAATAATGGAAGATGTGTCATGATAGTTTTGGGTCCTGACCTATCCTATTTAGGTCCACATCAAGTAAATTCAACTAAAAGAGTGTTTATGGTCTGACTGGTTATGTGCTTCATTGTTTCATCCACATGTTTCCTTGATGCCAACTTAGGTTGATGTGCGGATGAGTGTAAATATTTTTGGATCATATTGAAAGAAGTGTTAAGATTATTTTGGTCCTCTCTATTCTTAGGATAGGACTATAGAATGCCTTGGTGGCTAACCAATTGAATTCATTGTTTATTCTCTTTATGGCCGACCTAATTGAAGAATTGAAGTATTACGGTGGATATAAATGCAAGATCATTTCAGATATAACAAGGTGGAGAAGTATACAAGTCCTAAGAAGTGTATGTATGAATCATATTGGATATCCAATAGAGATAGTGCTAAATATTGTGAAAGGAAAGAACAAAATTGTGCTTGAACACATCAGTCAATAGAGAGTTGTGTTGGCAATCTTTGTAATTCTCTTTAAATCACATTGTATCCTACTCTGAGATAGTGAATCTCATTAGGTCCTTGTATCTTATTCCTAGAGTTGGTTGGTACTTCAATGCTGCATGTCCTATTTGTATCTTTCTCTAAGGTAGTGAACCTTATTTTAAGTTTTTTTGTAGTGAGGCCTTATATTGTGAGTTTACTCTCACTGTAGTTTTTCCCTCATTGAGTTTTCCTTGTAAATATGGTGTCTCCATGTACATGTGTGTGTTATTCTCTTTTCTTATCTAATCATTGCTATATCTTTCATTGGTTAAGTTTGTTGAAGGTGTTAAAGATTATAATTTCTATAATCCTCTTTGCTACTACTCTGCTTAAAGTTGTATCTTTATCTGCTAAAGGAGTTTGAGTTGTGCTAAAAGTTTTAAGTTATGAAAGGGGTTAAGTTTTGAGTAGACTAATTCACCCCCCCTCTTAGTCTCCAAAAGTGTTCAATAATTGGTACCAGAGCCAAGTTCCTCCGCAAAATCCTAATAGTTTGAGGAAAATATCTAGGATGGCACACGATGGTTTATACAAGGGTCCTAGGTTTGATGGGACTAATTACTCCTACTAGAAAATGATAATGGAAGGACACCTAAACTATCTTGGTTTTGGTGTTTGGCAATCAGTCAAAAGTGGTTATGTTGCTCCTACCACTAATATTATAGATCTTGCTGAAATAAAATTGTATGAATGTAATGTTAGAGCCAAGAATGCTATTTTATGTGGACTAGATGATTCAGAGTTGTTGAAGGTGATGAATTGCAATTCTTCCAAAGATGCTTGGGAGAAGTTTAGTTGTATCTATTCAGGAGATTCTAAAGTGAAGCAAGCCAAGATGTAAATCTTCAAGAGTAGATTTGAGACTGTGAATGATAGATGATGAAGACATTGCAAGCTATATGCTCTAGGTTTAAAAAGTTACTAGAATTACTGGTCTTGGTGGATAAGTGAAGGAAAATGAAATTGTGAAGAAGGTTTTGGGATCTCTCCCAAAGTCTTGTATTCATAAAGTGTCTGGCATTGAAGAATCCAAAGACTTGGATCAATATTTAGTTGAAGAAATGTTTAGTACTCTTACTACCTTTGAGATGGGAGAGTTTGGTCAGGATGTTCCAAAGAAAGAAGCCGCTTTCAAATTCAACAAAAAATTGAAGATGAGGCTCCTATCCACAATGAAGATCTTGATGATGTTGAAGCTAACTTTTTTAGAAGACTAAAGAAAGGCATTGGAAAATACAAAGGTAAGTTACCTTTTAAATGTTTCAATTATGGAAGAATAGGCCATTTTGTATCTAAATGTCCCTATAAAGAATCAAATGATAATAATAAAAGAGATAAGGTCAAGAAGGGTCTCTATTCCAAAGATATCATTGGTTCCTCCGAAGATGAGGAGAATGATTCAAATGATGAAACTCTCTTTATGGCTTTTACTACTACTGATATAAAGTATACTATTTAGATATGTAAGGAGTCAAGCTCCTTAAGTGATGAAGACATATTTTCCTCTTATCGGGATCTGAAATCTATGGAACCTGAAGGTTGGGACTTCAATTCAAATGAATGGGGGATTGACTTTGAAGGAAAAATTTGTTCTGAATTGGAAGACCCGAATGAAGCAAGAAGTATAAATTAGAAATATGAAAGCTTGTTTGTAGAATCAAAACAAGAATCTGAAAATTTGAGAATTCAAGTAAAAGAATGCAAAATATATGAAATTAGACTAAAAGAGGCATAAGGTGTGATCTCTAATTTGAAAATAAATATTGAAGAAGGGAAGAGGACTGAAGATTGCTTGAGTGTCAAGATCAAAGATAATATTGCTAAATATTTAAGGCTTGAAGAAGAAATTGTCACTTTGAGGAATGTCTTGGAAAGAGAAAAAGAACAAACTGACAAAGGAGAGAAGTCTAGTCTTGAATGCTCAAAATCAAATGAAAAGACTAAAACAAAAGAAGAGAGTCAGCATTGAAAACTCTAAGAAGAATGCCTCTGAAGATACAAAGAATATTCATAATGAAATTGGATCTAGTTCTGATCAAAAGTAGAAAAGTTTCAGAAGTCCTCCATTTTCCAAACAACATGCTCCTAATAGGTTTAATCAATCCTTTCAGGGTTACTGTTTCTCTTACAATATTTTTGGGTAGAAGGATGTTAATTATAGAGTTAGGAAAATAATGAATAACAAGATAAGTAGATCATATGTACCTCAAAGAAATAATACTATTTTATTTCATAGATATTGCTATGCTTGCAACAACTATGGTCACAAGGCTAATGAGTACATATCCAAGGTAAAAAGGAACATCTTTGTTTTAGAGAACAATGTTGTGTGCTACAAGTGCAATAATATGGGACATACGGAAAATAATTGTAGAAATGGTTTTGTGAAGCCATCTGTTTAGTATCATAAAAAGGATGAATCCCTTAATCAACAAAAAAGGGGAAATGAAAAGATCTAGAATGAAGACCATGAGAAGAAGGATGATCCTACCCTTGTGCACTCTACACAAGATTCTAAGATAAACTAAGATAGAGCATTATCCCAGGGGGAGATATCACTTGTAGAACCTTATTGTCCCCCTAAAATAAAAAGGTGTTGAAGGCTTCAACATGAAGGAAGATTTGAATTAGATTAGTTAGTATGCATATTTGTTGTGCTTAAATGGACTTTGTTTGGTGTTCTCAGTGGAAGTTGATGATGTGTGAAGATTTTTTTTTTTTTTAAATAAAAGGCATATAGCCAACTTAATATATTTATATAATAATGTGAAAGGTTACAATAGTAATATCTTTGCAGATCATAGGCTAAAATTTAACTTATACAACAATATGCTGATGTATCACCAACATCATCTCACAATATGATATTTCTGTGAGGCACTAGTCTTTTATGACAAAATTTTAGATGACCTTGTACTATATCACCTTGTTATATTCATAGATAGCTGATTATATCCTTCTACAAAATTTCTTCAAAATGTTCATGCTTCATATGCCATATATTTCCCCATAAAGCTCATGCTTTGAAATCTTATAATGGATTAGTAGATTAAAAAATAGTTGAATGTAAGATATAACTAAAATGCTCCAAAATGTTCATAGTATCAAACATTTCCTATAGAAAAACTATCAACTTCTTCACCTTTCTGCATGGTCTAATGTGTTGGTGGAGTTGAATGTGGCTTTGCCACTATGTTCATATCTGGTACTTGGGGAATTATCCTGACTTGATGAGCCATCTTTTTGCTTTCTTTAGCTTGCGACCCTGCAGATTTGGCCACCTCTTTATGCTTTTCTTCTTGCTTGGAGTTTCCCTCATGGTGACAATGGTGAGTTAACATAAATGATAAAGAATGATATTTTGTTTTGAAGCTTCTAAACATATCATCTCCAACTTCAAAATGATGTCTACTTATTGCTCTGTATAGATGACTTGATGAGTTATACTCTAGTGATATCTTCATTGCAATGTACAAATTTCTGTAGCTAACCTTGTGGTGCAAGTAATATTTGGGAAAAATTCCCCCCACAAATGCATCTTCTTTCCAAAAATTATATTTCTGAATGCTCTTCAATAATGCATTATCTTGCAGAAATACTTCCTTGATAACCAAGTTTGTAAGCTTGACCATATCCTGGTAATTAGGGTTTAGATCCAACACATTTGAAACAAAGATTGAAACTAATTCTGAAGGAAAAATTAGTCTTTGTGCTGAAGGAAGCAAAATTTCTTCACCAATCAAGGTCTTCAAACATTTATAAACTTGTTGGCAATTAGTCTTGAAGATATGAGACAGATGCTCTCTTTCCAAAGCTCTTGAAAATGGCAACTCCTAGTCTTGAATTGGAAATGGAGCTCTTTGATTCGGTGGCAAAACTCCATGATGCACAATCTGTGAGAATAGGCTTAATGTCCTGTGAAAAACACACTACCTAGAAAATGAGCTTGAAGATAATAGATAGAAGAGAAATTTGAAAAAATCTTTGCATCTCCTGGTCTATGCAATACCTAGTGGAATGAAAAATAAAATTTTGAAAGAATCGTTATTCATAATACATCTAGCTAGTTCAAATTTTCCTCACACTATTTAGCTAGTCAATGACTAACAGAGTGCAAAAGTAATTCATATTACTCATAGTGCAACTCTTAAAATTTTAACAAACAAATTTTTTCCATCATGCTATACTAAAAGGAATTTAGCATAAATTCTCTATTACCCGACAAAGCTGCCAGCAGATTGTCCAACTTTGTTTCTTTGTTGTTTCCCAACTTTGATTCTTTGTTAACCACACAACTCCTACAAACATTACACCATTTTGAACTCTGTAATTTTTACTAACCCAACCATTTAATGGCTACTTTATGACTTTCCCAAATGTGATGCATCCTTCCACTTGAATAAGACTGGACCTCAAAATATATCCAAACAAACAGAAGCAAACTAAAATCCACCACATGTGAGAGCTCTTTATTCCACATTGGAGCCACCTCAAATCCATCATTTTACAACTATGGATGCTCCAAATGTTTTAGACCTGCAAAAGAAATGGACACTTGTTAATTAAAACACATACCTCTGTTACGATCATTGATCTTCAATGTTATCAAGTTTGATGATATCTTGCCACCACATATATGCTCATGTGAATCCTTAGATCTTTTGCACTTTGTTATTTTAAAGCACATGCCACTTCATGTTTACTCTGCAAGTGTCATATAGTTTGTACAAAATAGCTTGATGTGGATCCCAAATCCTGTTTCACACACATTGCTGCATGACAAAGGATAAATGTCTTGTCTCAACACTGATCTAGCTGATGGTAGACTCTAATGATGATGCCCTTTTCCCAAGTGAGCATGTGCTATATTGAAACCAACCATTTTATCTATTTAAGTTTTCTCCATATGTTTCTATTTTTAGCTTAGCGCTAAAAACTTTCCTCTTAAGACCCACACTAAGTATAAACAAAGCTCCTTTGATATATTGAAACGAGGAAATATTTTCCTTTAGTAAACCAAATATTTGGCACATGGTGCCAGTCATTCTTTCTGCAAACTATATGTCTGTTGTACATGGAAAAGTTAGATTAATTTGAAACTCACATATTCACACATGGGAATATCTTGGAATGACCTTACATCATAAGATATTGGAGTATGAAGGTTGGAACACATGTTCTATTGATTTTTTTCACATTTGGTGTACTGCACATAAAGATAAAAGGTTCACAAAAGTAATTTTTTCCAAGGCATTCACTATACACTCTTTTTGGAAAATTCAAAGTTTTTTGTTCTGTATATTTTTGTAGAACTAGTGAAATTGCCCCTATGGCCTAGGATTCAAGATGATAATAATGTGAAGATATCATATCCAAGTTTTCAAATCTTTATAGCTTCTAAGGTGGAAGATATTAGTGACAGTATTCTAGCCTAGTTAAGTGAAGAAATGTTGAAGGCTTGTTGGGATGTTTTACATTCCTTTGGAAGTAAAGTTTTGTCCATACATGTCTATGGACATAACTAGTGCATGTTATCTTAATGTATGAGATGATTTGGCATGCCACAAGGCTCTAT
Organism: Sequoia sempervirens; assembly: GCA_007258455.2. Lineage (NCBI taxonomy): Eukaryota > Viridiplantae > Streptophyta > Pinopsida > Cupressales > Cupressaceae > Sequoia > Sequoia sempervirens. The sequence goes on from VDFB02105785.1 coordinate 46,511,956, forward strand.
TTCTTAAATAATAATGTGTTACAATTCCTGCCTTTACTACAAAACATATGATTCTTGAAAAAATCCTTCACATAAGGGTTTCCATACTTGTGGTATGTTTGGTTTCCATATTTCAAGCCAATCCTAAGAAATACCATGAAAATGTTGTGAAAAGGATTTTTAGATACCTAAAGGGTCCTCCAAATTATGGCCTATGGTATGAAAAGGATCAAAATTTCTCTTGGAGTGCCTATATTGATGTTGATTGGGCAGGTTGTGTTGATGAATAGACAAGTACAAGTGGGAGTGCATTCATTTTGGGAGATAGATTGGTCTCATGGTTCAATAAAAAGCAAGATTTGGTGTCTTTGTCCACAACATAAGTAGAATATATTGTTGCAACATCTTTCTATTCTTAGGTGCTTTGGATGAAGCTGAATTTGAAGGATGTGAAGGTGGTGTATGATGAACCTATTCCTATACCATGTGACAATACAAGTGTTATTAACATTTCTAAGAGTCTAGTAATGCATTCAAGGACTAAACATATCGTACCATTTTTGAGAGAGAAAGTTGTAGAACATGAATTCAAAATGGTGTATGTGCCTACAAAGGACTAGATTGTGCGTATATTTTTACAAAGGATCTTTCAAAAGATATATTTGAGTATCTTTGGAAAAAGCTAGGGGTTATTGCCTCTCCTTGTTCTAACTAGATGCATAAATGAAACATCTTTCCAAGGGGAGAAATTCATGTCATATCTTTTCTCTTGGATTGATGGGTGCTACCCTTTAGGGGGAGCTGGTAGTAAGGGGGAGTTCTAAATCAATTATGCAATTGTTGTATATTTGTGTGAAGAAGTGTTGCTAGTCAAAAGGGGAGTATGTGTTGCTGCTTCAATAGAAGATCCTTTTTCTCTTTGATCTTATCAAAAAAAGTCTTGCTTCTTTGTGCGGAAGTGTTTGGCCCTTTGTCCCTTGGTATCAAAGGGGGAGAGCAAGCAGTGCATATTTCCATCAATGCTGAAGGGGGAGATTGTTGGAAGTTTTTGTTATTGATGTCAACATCGATGGTTGTCATTGATGTCAACACTAAGGAGATTGTTGTCATTTATTGTCAACATTATTTGTTAGTTATAATTGATGTTAGCACCTGAGTAATATGTTGTTAACCCTTGGAATTGTTTATCTTTGTTATATTCAATTTGGGCTAACATTGGTTGGATGTCATGCCTTATCGAAAAAGAGGGGAGTTGAAGAAGTTTATGGTTGGATATCATGCCTTATCAAAGAAGAGAAGAATTGAAGTTCATGGTTGGATGCCATGCCTTATCAAAAAAAAGGAGAGTTGAAGAAGTTCATGGTTGGATGTCATACCTTATCAAAGAAGTATTGTTGTTGATGTTCATATAATGTATTATTACTATCAATAGATTTGTTTTCATAATTATATATTCAAATAGGGATTAGAAGCATTAAGATGAGGATTAGAAGCATGAATAATAATGGAGAAATGTTGTTGAAGGTCTATAGTGTGTCTTATTTCATCTCATGATATTCCTAATAATACATGTGTTGTTGAAAGGAAGTTCTAGTATCTGCAAGTGAACCGTCGATTTTAGGTTGTAGGGTGCTATGACTCTCTTACTCTATTAGGGGTTTTCACCTAAAGGAGAGAGATAAAACCTACACAAAAATATAGGTGGTTCACTCAAATTAATTCAAGTACAATGAAAATATGCCTAAATGCAACAAACTGATAAAATGGATTGATTATTTATGCAAAACCTAAGAAAGGTGAAGTGTTTGAAAACATAGTGTGATATGCATAAATGAACTAGAAACATAAACAAATGAAATTGAATGGAGTGCACCTGGATGTAGAATGCTAATTCTAGAAGGTTTTGGAATGCTTTAGAAATTATTATTGATGACCACTGGGACTCATTCGCCATAGATGGTGAATTAGTCCTGCTTCAGGTAAATCTGCTAAAATAAGTTTTGGGGTGTCAAGAATTGAAAACCTCAGAAAACACTTTTTCCATCCTAGTAGTGGGAATTATTCGCCATAGATGGTGAATTAGTCCACCTACATAAATCTAAAATTTTTGAAGTCAACTTTGTGGGTCCAAATCTATACTTGTCTGCTTGTCGGGTTGACAGATTCAAATGTGCAGAAAAGGGGCTGAATGATGTCTCCAAGTTTGAAATAGGTCTTTGTTGACTTGAATAGATTTGATGATTTTTTGACCACTTTTCAACACCTATCTCTTTGATAATTTTTTGTACAAGACCTGCAAACACACATGCAAAGAGGTGGAAAGTGGTTAAGGGTTAGAGTATAGGGGTTTGCCTTGGTCAAACCCCGATTTGGTAATCAAACCCTTGATAATGAAATGAAATAAGAAAGGAATGATGAAAAAATAACATGCAAGTGTCATGAACTCACCAAACCCTTGTTGTTGAAGTTTGAAGCTATGTCAATGGTTGCTCCAAGATGCTTGATAATTTCTTGATTGAATGATGCTATGATGCTCAAATGAGATTGTTTGCATGAATGAACACTTGAATGAATGGATGAATGGGTGTCAAAATGGATAGAAAATCACTTATTATACACACTTATGTCCTAATTTCCCAAAAATACAACGTCACAGGCCGACCTTAGGTCTTAATGAATAAAAACTCGAAAGAAATTCAAAATTATTTTGAATTTTGTGCCAAGAGGGACTTATTCGCAACCCATGGAAAATGGGTCCCACTCGAGGCATGCAAGTGGGTGTCAGGAATTAAGTTGCATTTAATGATGTTTATTAGGTTTATATTAAAAAATACACTTAATTATGACCTGTAAGTGCATAAAGGGGCCAAATAAAGCATAAGAAAGGTGTCTTTTAGTGATGAAAAGTCTTGAAAAGTGTGAAAGTTTGTTACAAGACTTTACAACACTTTAAAATAAGGCTTGGTAAGGAATAAAAAGGGAGTATTTAGATGAATTATAATAAGAAGAGTCTAAAAAAGTGTAGAAATGTGTTACAACACTTCACAACACCTTTACAAGACATCATAAAGTCTTAATAATTTAAATATTCAAGACCTAATGTGAATGTATAAGTTACATTACAACATTAAATCTAAGAAAAATAGGCCAAGCATCACAGGAAAAAGACCTAAATGACCATGAAAATGTCCAAAGATCCATTTTTCTACAATAAAAGTTGCTCAAATGATTCTAGTTCAAGAAGCTGCATTGAAGTCTATTTAAGAGAATGCTCCACATTCCTCCACTATTGCAATTTTGGTCTTGCAAATTGGTATTCAATGTTAGTTCTTTGTGAATGTTTCAATCCTATCTTGTTAGGTCATCTATGTTGTCGAGGAGAGTTCTGTGAATTATAGAAGGTTGGTAGTGTTACTCGTTGTCTGGATTGGTCCAGGAAATGCTCCACATTTCTCCACATTGATGTCTTTGATTTTTAAGCTTGGTGAATGTCCTCTTAATGTTTGTGCAATGTATTAGTTCCAATCTCATATTTTGAAGTGGTCCACAAGTTGTTCTACTAATGCTACATCATTCGATTAAGTATCATGTGTCTCTTGAGCAGAGTTTTTTGTACCTGTTTGATTTGTGGTGGCTAAATTGATGGCATGCCAATATAAAATAAGTGTATGGAAGTGATGTTGGATGTTAAAGGAACATCCCAATGTGATCCACATGTTTCTAATTGTCCACCTTGGTGTCGTATTGTGTCTTGAGTTGGCTTTCTAGGTTATTTGTGGATAGTTGGTTAACAAGGCTTGTTCCTTTGCTTGGGGGATATGCCAACAATGGAAGATGTTTCATGATAGTTTTGGGTCTTAACCTATCCAATTTAGGACCACATCAAGTAAATTCAATTAAAAGAGTGTTTATGGGTTGACTAGTTATGTGCTTCAATATTTCATCCACTCGTTTCCTTGATTTCAACTTAGGTTGATGTTTGCTTGTGTCTATTTTTTTTGGATCATATTGAAATAAGTGTTAATATTTTTTTGGTCCTCTCTATCCTCGGGATAGAACTACATTATGCCTTGGTAGCCAACTAGTCGAATTCATTGTGTATTCTCTTCATGGTTGACCTAATTAAAGAATTGAAGTGTTGTAGTGGATATAAATGCAAGATCATTTCAGATGCAACAAGGTGGAGAAGTGTACAAGTCCTAAAAAGTGTATGTGTAAATCATACTAAATATCCAATAGAGATAGTGCTAAAGATTGTGAAAGGAAAGATCAATTGTGCTTGAATGCCTAACTCAATAGAGAATTGTGTTGGAAATCTTTGTAATTATCTTTAAATCATATTATATCTTGCTCTAAGAATGTGAATCTCATCAGGTCCCTATATCTTGCTCCTAGAGTTGGTTGGTAATTCAGTAATGTAAGTCCCATTTGTATCTTGCTCTAAAGTGATCCTTCTTATAAGTATTTTAGCAGTGAACCTTATATTGTGAGTTTACTCTCATTGTGGTTTTTCCCTCATTGGGTTTTCCACGTAAATCTAGTGTCTCCATGTGCATGTGTGTGTTCTTTTCTTTGCTAATCTAATAATTGTTATATATTTCATTGATTAAGTTTGTTGAAGTTGTTAAAGATTATGATTTCTATAATCCTCATTGTTACTGCTCTACTTAAAGTTCTATCTTGATATGCTAAAGGAGTTTGAGTTGTGTTTAAAAGCTTCAAGTTTTAGAAGGGGTTAAGTTTGACTATACTAATTTACAATCCCCCTCTCAATCTTTGAAAGTGTTCAACATTAGGATCTATCCCTATTTCACCTAAGTGGGTGGCAGTCGACGAAGAACTATCTAGGGAAATGGGACCCTAGAAAGGGTTGTGTTCCCACTCACACAATTACATGAAACATAGACTAGAAATCAAAACTTCATTCTATATGCCTTGATTCTATTGGAGTATATTCAAGATGTCAAACTGTAGACACTTAAAAATGTCTTGAATGATATCACACACTCAAATCTGATATACTAACACCGTATCATCCTAAAAACCATCCTCTTTTCACTTAATTGATTAAATTAGCTTAGCTATTTAATTAATTGCATCATTTTCATATATTGATCTAATTAATCTAATTAGGTTAATTTCTCACCCTTTTACACTAACCTTTCATCTTGTTAAATTGGATAAATCAAAACATTTAATTTAACACCCGAAGTCCTCTCATTTAATTAAATAATCTTAATTATTTAATTAAATGTCATATCACATCCACTTTTTCATTAAATCATTTATTTAATGAACATCATTCCCTAATTTGCATAAATTGAAACATTGTTTTAATTATCAAATTATTAATTAAATCTAATCCTCCCACTTGCAAGGGAATGTTCCATGAGAATATTCCTCCTTTGCACATTCCTCAAAACAGGAATATTCTCATGGAATATTCCTTCCCCTTTGCACATTAAAATTTGGTTTTAATTAACTAAATTCTAATTTTCCTCACCCATGAGAATATTCTCTCTCTTCGCTCTTTTGAAAAAGGGAATATTCCTTTTTTGTAACAAACTTTCAACAAAGCTTCTTGTGCAAATTTTGAAAGTGTGTTTGTTTGGATGAATGTAAGCCCTTGATTAAATATCATCTTGCATCCTCAACCCTTGATGGGAATCCATGATCCATGCCTCCATTTTCCTTCCATATTGACCAATGATTAAATTTTTCAATCTTAGTCCTTGATTCCTCATTTGTCCTCCTATAAATAGATCACTATTTGGAGACAAATGGATCCATATTTTAATAGTAAACTTATGTAGTTAAAATCACTCTCATCTTGCATCCATATTTTATGTTTTTAAAATCATTTTTAGGTTAATTTACTTGCATTATTAGCTTAGAGCATCCATTAATGGCTTCCATGGTAACTTAGGTGCATCCATTTAACATATTTTAAAATTAGGGTTTTAATCTTTTGAATATCACATACATTTAGAATAGCTTTGCATACACCCACATCGATCATCTTAGCTTTTATCATGTTAAAATAGCGTTCATCATGTTTTACAACACATATTTCATCAGTTTTGTCGATTCTCTTCAATAAAATCGATGAAAACAAGCTCATTTTCCAAGGGATTAGAAAAGGGTCACCATTCCACATCAATGCGACACCCCCCCCAATAGGATAAGTTTCAATGTCTTAGATTAGATGTTTGTTAAGCTTTCATGTTTTCAATTGTTAGTTTTAATGGCTTCTTCATCTTTGTTTAAATTGAATGAACTTATTGGGACTGATGCATAGTGGCTTAAATATGCTTCAAATCCTCATGGATCAAGTGTATTTAACCTATACTACGTCATTGATCACATTTTGGCACTAGGAGGGCTTGAACTAATCAATCTGGCGAATTTCTCTTTAGATTTCCATTTTGCTTGTGTTTGTAGATTCAATGACGCTATTGAAGATTCACCAACGCACCTTGGACGTGTCACTATACAATGACACATAATTAAAATTCATCACCACACATTTAAATAGTGACGCTAAACTTTTTTTTAAGAGAAACATGAATTTTTTTTAACGATGCTTTTGATCTGGCGATGCTATTGACGTCATTGTTTACTGCAGAGCGACACATCCAATTTTTCAATACAACAATGCACTTTCAATATAGTGACACATTTGATGAAAATACAATGAAAAAATTGATTTCAACATTGCTATTTACTAGTAAACAAAATGAACTTGAATTTTGACATGCTTTAATTTTTTCATTTCATCTGATTGCTAACATGTCACTAACTTCTCGTTTTGTTTTTGAGGGTAATTGGTTTTGTAGGTTTGGGAAATAAAATTCGAAGTGAAGGAGCATATTATCATTTGAATATAATTGTAACAAGTGTTTCAAAACTTATGGGGTAATTATAACCCATTTATGATGCTTTATTTTGCATTTTAGGACTAAACTAGATTTCTTTTGGGTTTAAAATGAACGTTCAAATTGGTTAAAACTAAACCCTCACATCATTATGCTTGTTGGCTTAAAATTGAACAAAACAATATACACACTACATTTGGTGCTTAATGTTGGTTATTTTTTAAGAACCAAACTTAATCTCGCTAGAAGCTTATGAATTTTCCATAATTCAATGATTAGCAAGAGGCAAGGATTGGCCAACAAATAGGTAAAAGCTTATTAGACTTCTACCTCTGCACTTCGGGCTTTGTGAAACCCAGGAAGGTAATATTGACAATTTTTAGGTGATATTATTGTGCCATTTTGTCATGAACATTGTGATAAACAGATGCATTCCTACAAGCCTCTAATTAGATAAAATATTTCAAGGATTTGGCTGACCCTCTAACAAATTATTACCTAAAGAAAGGAATGAGTGGTACTTCATGACATTTTACTATAATTAATGGTGGGTAAGTGATTTTCATTAAAATTTATCTACTTAGTTTGGTACAAGCTAGCTCATTTACTTCTGGGATAACCAAATTCATAGACCAATGTTTTATCCATGGGTAACAGACTCACATTTGTAACAAATTGTAATACATTAGCAATTAAACTCAACATTTATAGGTTATTGATATATTGCTTTGTAGTACACAACTCATAATATCTAAAAATGGAAACTACTTAGTAATCCTTGAATTTCATTTCAAAAACCTATGATTTCATCAAAGCATTTAATTAGTTCCTTGAACTAAAGTAGAAATAAAACCATACATTCAACCAAAATGACTAAAGAAAAATAAAAGATCCTTGATCATTCTATTCATAGTTTGAGGAACAAAATACATAGGAGAGAATATGTCCCAGAATTTGCAATTCTCATTCATATGTTGTTGCTATTGTAAAACCATTAAGCCTATTACAAACTAGCTTGCATACCTAGGACTCAACACTACTCTATTCATCTGTGCTTGACTTACAAAATTTCTCATATGAGCTCAAACTTTTCTAACCCAAAGAACCCCCTGTAATTGGCCTTGAATTCCCATTTACAAAAACAAGGGAGCAACAAGCTTTGGCCCAAATTACAATTTTAGTCATATTTTCATTTGACATTCATTTTCATTTCAATTTCAAAACCTCCCCAAGTGATTAGTGTGCAATTTATAGAAAGGAAGAAATGAACATTAGACAAAAACTCCCTTTACTTGCCGAAGAAGATTTACCCACCTTCCAAAAGGAACCTTTTGTCGTTGTAGCATTAAAAAATTGCATCCACGTCAACATCAAGAAAAAATTCCCAACTAGGACTCTAATTATGCAATCGTTCAACATCTTCAAAATCAGAGTATGCATGTCTCTTCATGATTTTGTTGAAACTAGATAATTTGTCTCACCATCATCAGAGTCTTCTTAACCTGCAAGTGTGAGAAGATACTAGGTGTAATTTGGATCAATTTCTAACTTATCACTTACATAATTAGCCTCATCTTCCATGGAAACATTAGACCTCCCCATATAAGAACCATAAGCCTTGTGGTACTTCTTCTTCTTCTTCTCCTTTGACTTGGCCAATTCACTTGACTTAGTTCCTTGCCTTTTCACACTTTGTTTCTTCATGAAAACACTACCAAACCTACCTTGATCATGATTGACCACTCTATTTCTCAAGTTAAGAGTATTCTTGGCATCACCCTCCATGAATATGGAAAAGGCTATCTTCACTACCTCTGGCCTCACAAATTTTTCAAGTATATCTGGCTTAATTATAGGTGTGTCATCCTAGGATTTAGGCTTCATTACTCCTTTTTGTTTATGTTTCCTCTTTGGTTTGGTGGATGGTTTTATGAGTTTAGTCATTTTCATAGAATAACAAGATTAGGGTTGATGGATTCTCACTCACAAAGGAGTCTCACTAGTTTATGCTCTCATAAACAAAATTGGTAGAACTGAAACCCACCCGGACAACACACAATTTCGACCAACTAAAAAGGAAATTGTACATAACCAAACTTATGCAAACCCTAAGTATCTAAAGCATATAGAGCTCTCATGAATTTCTGTAAGTAGCCAACTATACATGGTCGAAACAGAGAAAGTGTAGACTTTGTTGGTTGTTTTTAAAGAACCAATCAGATCCCACCAAGTACCTATTAGCTTTCCAAGCTCAATTCTTGAATACTTGAGAGACAATTAGCCAAAAAATGAGTAGAAGCCAGAAAGCTTCTTCTCCTACACTTCGGGCTCTGTAAGACCCAAGAGGGTGTTCCCACAATGTGTTTCCTATAACCTTGCTACAAAATTACATTACACATTGTACAATTAATAGATACATTCTCATTCTAGTGCTAAATCAATAAAATATTTAAAGAGACTGGCGATTTCTTTGAAAGATCACACTTCTAAAGCTGAGAATTCATATAGCACCAACCACAAAAAAGGTAGATTGATTTAAAAAATATTTATGAATGTTGTTCTCAAATTAGATGATTGGAACCATGGGAAATGCAAATGCTACTTAAGATCAGTGCCATATCTTTGGGCCAGGAGTCAAGAACACAATAAATTGAAATGTAAGGTGAATTTAATCCTATACATCCATGATCTATGTGAGATTGATTTGCAATTCACCAATTAATGCTTAGAATTTATAACTACTTATTAGATCCACTACACAAGTATACAAATTCATGATTTAACTAAAGCATTTTAACTGATCCTTTGAATCAAAGCCTAAATTAAAGCATACATCAAAGTACAATGACAATGAAGATTAATGAAATGATCCTTGATCATATTTTCATTATTAATTCAGATACAAAGTATAGTTGGAGAGATGATAAACTTGAAGGATACCCATTATTGTTTAGATATGTTCAGGAACCATACATTTGACAAAATTCACTCGCTAGACTCAAAAATTAAGATACAAACTTCAAATATGTTCTCTCTGTGTTAACTATTTGCATAATTAAGATCTAGAATTCAACAAGAGACCTGTACTAATGGAATTGAATTCCATTTTATGAGAACAAGGGAGAAAAACAAGCCTCAGGCCAAAAGTACACATGTCACATTCTAATTGGACCACTACAACACATATTCCCTATTCAGTTATATTTACATTTTAAATTGGAGGGAACACACATGAGACAAAGATTATTCATTTGTTGAAGAAAATAGAACCACTTTCCAAAAGGCACTTGTTGGAAAGGAATAACCTTCTAACCATTGCAGTGTATTCATCCCATTGAGCAAAATGACAAAATTGTGTAAAGGTGGCAAAGGTGAACTAACGTCCAAATAAGCATCAGTATCAATCCAAGTCATCACTAATCAACACCTATTTTTTATATCTTGAATCAAGAGAAACATAAATTTTTGTATTCTAATTTTTGAGGCTAAACTTGTACTATACTTGACCAAGTATATGTATTCTCCATCCTTGTATTCAAAAATCCAATTCATCAATAAATATTCTCTTCCATTGCTCATATTCAACATCAGATGGCCAATTGAAATCAATGATTTCATCCATCCTCTTCCTATATGGAGAATACTTTGTCATTACTGAATTGGATTCCTTATCAAATTCCTCTAAAAAGATGATGATGAAAGACAATTTCTCCAAATCATCTTTCAGTATATCAATGTCAACCTTCTCACAAATAAGAGCTGCTTGGGATAAAATTGTAGTGTCCATCTGGTCCTTCCACATTTGCAAGGGTTTCACCTCATCATAGGTATGTTGAATATCAAGTAGCAATGTTGAATCAGCTTCGTCAAACTTGGCCTTCAATTCTCTTATTTTCTTTTCTAATGGGGCGACATACCCTAGAAACCTTTGTTCTTTAACCTCACTAAAAAATTTATAAGTTGGATCCACCTTTGGATATCTATCTTCCTACTGCCTAGCACCAATTTCCACGAATCTAAAATTCTTAGCCCTAGGAATCCATTTATTTAGGATTGTGGTAGTCAATTCCTTATCTCTTTGAGATAACCTTATTGCTCACAACATCAAAGTATAGTTTAAATGAACACTATTCAATTTACCTTGAATCTTTTTATTCAAATGTTTCAAATTAGTATGAATAATCTTGGAATTATTCTCATACATTGTGTTCTATGCTTGTTCAAGCAATTTCTTGTATACCTGAATTTGCTAAAGTAGTTGCTCCCTCATAGGCTCATTAGATGGAGTTGCACCTGATGTGCTTGGCTCCTCTACTGCAAGTGGCTCTTGACCCATATTGTAAGGCACAATTGACAATGATTACTCATGTGGAGGAGGAGGTGACTGAGGACAAGTCATAGAAGAAGTGGCAGCAACATGGCTCGAGCTAACTAGTCCTTGAGATCTTAATGTTTCCCTTTGTTGTTTCCATAATGCTAGCTATGTTTCAAGTTCAACAACCCTTTGCTGAATCTTATAGTAATGAACAAGCTCATTATACTTGCTTCTATACATGTCCCTTTCTTTAGTAAGGCTCTCAACTATTGCTTTTGTGAACTTAGCAATATTTATGGTCATGTTAGCTGCTTCCAATGCTAGAGTATCAACAACTATTTTTATAATCAGTTGTCCACTGAAGTCAGCCGGTTCTGCAACTTTGGGCTTCCTAGAACCAAGAGACAATGACCTTATTGCCATAGCATCCCACTCTTGACTAAAAGATGACCCTTGAAGTGCCAATTTTTCTTCTTCCTTAGTTTGGAATAGAGGCTTTTTAGCTCTCCTTATAGTGTCAAGTACCACTGCATTAGCTATATCCCATTAAGGCAATAATAAAACACCACTCTTTTGCATAAGTGACCTTTCTTCCTCAGTTATGATACTTTGAAATTGTTTCCTCATTTCCTTGTTCACATTAGCTTAGATAACACTTTCAAGTAATTTAGATGTAAGCTTCTCTCATTAGCAACCATCTCTACATACTTTGAAGCTTTTTCTCTCCATACAAAATCGTTGAATGCTATTATTTCACTAAATGATTCATCCTCCATGAATTCCCTGCAAGCCTCCTATCTCATGTCATCAATATTACTCAAGCCACTTATTTTTTCCTTTCCTAACCTCAAGGTGCTTCCTCCAGAGCTTGATGTAGCTTCCCTTGGGGGAGAAGGCATCCCCTGCTACATATCTTCAGGTGTTATCAAAATGGCATCTTTATTAGTATCAGTGTAATCAACTACCCCACTCACCTCAACCCTTTGTCTCTTAATTGGTGGCTACTCTAATGGAGGAGAACATCTTGGAGGAGAATCAACATCAACTATAATAGGTGAAGGCTATCTAGGAACTAATCTCTTAGGATAAATTTCCCTTGATCCCTCTTATGTGGCAGGGGTTGGCAAAATTTGTTGTTTCTTTACTTTCTCTTTGCTTCTAGAATATACTCGGATCTCCTTGGGTGGCTGGTAAGAAAGCCTTTCCTCAAATACTATTATGGGATCCTCTTCAACCACCTTGAATTTCCCTTTATCTATAACATTTCATACCTCTCTTAGCACACCAACAACATTTTCAAAATTTTCCAAAACATACATTACCCTGTTCCATTCCCTTTGAATGTTGGGTAGAGGATCATAATTAGGATCTAATTTCCTAAAATTTTCCACCATCTTGTTGAAAGCAAGATACATGGATTTCGTTTCTTCTTGTACTTGTAAATCAAATATATTTTTGATGAAATCCTTAGGGTACTAGAAGTTATGAACAAATGTACCCAATTTAATTCTTGCCTTTATTGCAACAATGAAATCCTCAGGATCATGATTTCTAGGGCACACTGTTCTCAATTTGTAGGGTCCCAGGATCTTATCAAAGGCCTTCCATCCTCCCTTAACCATCACAAAATCTGAAAATGTTGTCCATTCAAGGAATAATGAACCCTTCTTTTGATGTTCTGGTAGATGTACCATTTGTGCACCTCTTAGTTGTCTCATTATTTCTATAAATCCTATCCTCAATGACACATCTCTTGGTAGCACAAAAGGATAGATGTTTTTCCCATATACTTTGAATACAATTGTGTTAGAATATGGGATGATGTCTCTCTAATTATGAGTTATCTTCAATTCTGGCCTCTTCTCCATGGGCCTTAAGAAATCATGAATTTCTTTTAGGATCATTGGTGGATAAAAAATGAGGAGTCTCCTCAATTTGGAGGCAAAAACATTATGGAAGATCACATAATCAAAATTCTAGTCATCTTTGTCCAGAATTTGGGTCCAACATTCAATAGATGGCTCAAGATCACCCTCTGCCTTCCTTAATGACATGTCTTTTCCAAAGTGCCTCTCTCCCTTGTATAAAAACATGTGCATCAAAAGGGAGTACCACAAGAATTTTACCCAATTCTCCCCTACCTTAAGAGCAATCAGGCCATTATGCATATGCTCTACCAAACAGGCTACATAATCATAAACTACATTGAAATCTACACACTGAATGTTTGTTTCCATGTACATGTATGCCCTTGGCATAGTGTTTGGTATATTGAAGCTAATAATCTAACACAAGGAGCAAACAATCTTCTTGAAATGGGGGGACAAGTACCTCATAGGAAAAGGTTCTTTCCCATCTTTACCAATCTTTATCTATTTTATATTCTTTCCATATCCTTTTGTGGTAGTGTGCGTTGGAAACATTGTGGTTCTGAACAAGACCTTGGTATTCTCATATTCCTTCCTAAAGGAATGAAGGTCAATAGGGATCATATCTTGACTCCAATCATGCAATTTAAAGATTTCTACAATCTCTTCCTTAGTGATTTTGACCATCTCAACACCATCATAGCCCTAATTACTCTGGAAATAGGGTCCTATCTTGATGTAATGTCCCTCAGCAGGTCTACATCCACATATACATTTGGGACTACTAGTTTCCCAATGTCTAATCTCCAAGTGTTGCAAGTGGGGACTCCACAGTTCCTGTTTCCAAACCAGTTCTTGAACATTTTCCATCTAGTGAAAGAAAATTCAACAACCTTGATACAATGTTGTTTATCTAGTAATCCTTCATGAATCATAGGGCCATAGTATATTACTAATCCTTCAGCCCTCTTTTTAGTTGAGGGTTTGAGTTGATCGACAATGTCCTGAGAGAGTGGCCTAGTTGGGGTTTCAGAACTATAGTTTTGTGTCTTGGGAGCCATGGATAACTAGGGGAGTTCAAAATAAACTAAGGTTTTGACATAGAGGGGCTCAAAACCTAGTTATTTTAATTAAAAACCTAGGGCACAATTGGAGGACGTGAATTTGAACAAGTTTGACAGAGAACTACAATTTATGCAGAATTTTAAAACACAATAAAGTAATTAAAAGCATGCAGACCAACCCAATTGGAAGGAAAATAGTCGAAACTTGTCCTAATTCAAGATTGTTTAAATAAAGCATAGGATATATCTTTAATTACAATCACAAATTTTTTCATTTGTAAGAAACCCTAATTTGTTCATGTTGCAGTTTGAAATACATTGATCAATCTCTCAGATGCTTTGCATTCACTTGCAATCTTCAATTGTGTGAGAAAATCAATTTTTATGTGCCTTTATGACCAAGTTTTGATAACTGTGAATGTCCTATCTGCCATTACTGCTTGCTCATGCAAAGCAAAATGAATCTAATTTCATGTCTTTGATTTTAAATAGTAGCCATTGATCTTCCTCTAAGATGGCGCATTGAATGACTTAGATTGACTCAACATGATTTGAATTTCTGTCACCATCATTCACTAATGCCTTAGCCAATGAAAGCATGCCAGTTGGAAGCCACATCATTCCTTCTCATGGGCTCCAATCATTCCTTAAAGTGGATGAAACCATACATATTTTGTTCAATCGTAGACCTTGCATGTCTCCAACGAACACTATTTTTATTCTTGTGAGGTGAGCAATGAATGGTTAAGTTCTTGGCTCGGCTCCACATATCAACCATTGATCTCAGAACCATTAGGCATCAAGAATTTGAATGCAGACTAGACCCAACCTTAGAGAATACAAATGTCAAGCAATCACATACTTCACACCATCTTAAAAAGCATTATTTTAATCCTGCGAGGTACACGAGCGATGACTGGGATTTGATCTTTAGATCTAACATACAAGATTTCTACACATGCAAATATTGTTAGTGATAAAAATGGGGCCATGACTAGGCCAACGAGATTATGAACCTCAATTCTAAAGGCTTAAGACTTAAGTATTTTGACAAAATATTTCAGTCTGACTTAGGAAAAATTTGAAACAAATAAAAGCATGAGTTGACTGACAAACCTAGGCAAAAGGGTTGGTAAATGTATGTTTATGATGGCTTAAGTTGCAACTCAAGAAACTGACAACCAGGTGAAATAGGTCAACAGAGGATTGAAATACTCAAGGTTTAAGACCTGAAATATTTGAGAGAAAGGTTACAGAGCTAAAATCCTAAACCCTATCCTTGGGCATGGATGCAACAGACCGTTATAGGGCACAAAACAAGCTCAAATTTTCAAAATTTTAGGAGCTCTACCAATGGCTCATGTTCAGGGATGCATACCCTTGGTGGGTATGGCAAGAATTCAAATCTAATGGTAAAGCAAACCAACATAGAGAAGCCCAAAAAACCTAAGAGCTTTCTTAGACAAGGCAAGTAGACACAATAGGAAGCAAACATACCAAACATATATACACTAATCACAGGGATATATAATGTACATGGAAAATAACCTATTTCACGAGAAATAGGACTTCAAGAACTGTCCATGTACTGGCAGTTCTAGAACTTCACCTGTCAAGGATTACAAGAAGTATGAGTCCTCCCCATGCATATATGCAATCAAATATGGCCCAAGCCATAGAGGATCAAACTTCCCATGTTTTCCTTTGTCTTCCATCCTTGCATTCCACATTAAGACCATGCATCCAACTTCAAATTTCCTTTCAATGGCATTTTTATCATATAGGTGTTTTACTTGTAGTTGCAACTTTTCATTTCTTTTATGAGCTTCTCTTCTAGTTTCATCAAGCTTAATTAACTTTTTCATCCTGTGTTGCATCTCATCATAGGTGTCATCATCGTATTCTTGAACAAATTTTTACATCTTTATCAAATTTTTATGAGGTATCTTTGCTTCCACCCCATATACCAAGTTGAATGGTGATTTCCCAATGACCTTTTTAACTGTAGTCCTATCTGCCTACAATGCAAGTTGCAGTTTTGAATCCCATGCCTTCTTGTTCTTCTCAATCATCCATTTGATGATCTTCATCAAACTCTTGTTACTGGATTCTACTTGTCCATTTCCTTGTGGGTGATAAGGAGATGAGTAAGAAACATAGATGCCATGTTTATTACAAAAGTCAATAAACTCTTTAGATCTAAAGCACATGGCATTGTCAGAAATAATTCTTTTTGGGACTTTGAATCTACTCAATATATTATTCATTAAGAAATCAATTACCACTTTACTTGTTGCCTTTCTAGTAGGAATAGCGTCTACCCACTTTGTAAAGTAATTTTTTGTAACAAGGATCCAAGAATGACCCCCACTTGACTTTTCTAACATCTCTCCAATAAAATCAATGCCCCATTGTTGAAAAGGGCCTAGACTGAAATAGGTCTAAGAGGAAGGTTACCCATTTTTTTTAACTTACTAGTGAATCTTTGGCAAGCATCACATTTTTTAACAAACTTGTGAGCATCTTTGAACACATTCAGCCTCCAGAAGCTTGTTCTTAGTATTTTGTGAGCAGTTGTTTTGGCCATGTAGTGACCTCCACATGATCCCTTATGCATTTCAATCAAAAGGTCTTCTGCCTGATCTCCATCTACACATATGAGTAACAAACCATCTGGGATTCTCCACCAGAGTTCACCATCAATGATAATATATTTGATAGCCTACAACTTGAGAGTTCTCCTTTCATTGTTGGGCATGCCTTTAAGGAATTGCATAGTCTTTAGGTACTCTACAATTCTTCTATACCATTCATAGGTTTGCATGTCGCATGTAAGAGCAACATTCTCATGTTCAACTTGATTGATCTGATTAGCTTCTAAATTGGTTTCGACCATCAACTTAGCCAGACCCTAACCTCTCACCAGCATTGTAATCTAGATGTCAATATTGAACTCTTGAATCCTATTGATCCACCCACATCTCTGACCTATGGTTTCCTATTGAGTGAAAATATCTTTGATTGCTGGACTTGGAACATATGCTACAACAGTTGCTCTAGTCAAGTATGGTCTAAAATTCTTAACAACCTTCACTAGGGTATATGCTTGCTTTTTTGTCACATCATATTTGAGCTCAGTAGCCTACAAAGACTTGCTGAAGAATGCAACACGGTACTCAAAATATTCATCATTCTTCTGCAACAATACCCTACTACTATATAAAATGAAGCAAAGATAAATAGTTGGAATGGCTTTGAATAATCAGGGGATTTGAGGACAAGTGCTTCTTTGATGGCATCCTTTATGGCTTGAAAAGATTTGGTAGGATCTTTTTTCCATTCTACCTTTTCTCCTTGAGCATTTTAGAAATAGGCCTAACAATTTCAGCAAAATTAGTAACAAATCTTCTCACAAAGTTAATTTTCCCAAAGAAGGATTGGATTCCCTTCACATTTCTAGGTGGTGGGATCCTTTCTACTGCTATCACACATTTAGGGTCAATCCTAACCCCATCCTTTGAGACAATATTCCCTAATAACTTTCCTTCCTTAACCCCAAAGGTGCATTTCTTAGGGTTCAAAGAAATTCCATACTCCAAGGCTCTAAAAAATATTTTCTCCAAGTGAGAACAATGATCTTCTTCCTTCTTGCTGTGAGAAGTCAGGTCATCTTGAAATATAGCTAGGAAGAGGTTAATAATTTTTTCAAAAGCCACATCCATGGCTCTTTGAAATGTTGCACCAACATTGATCAAGCCAAATGGCATTCTCACATACACAGGTTCCCCATGGTGTAGTGAATGTAGTCTTGTACTGTTCGGGTTCTCTCACCATAACCTAATTGTAACTTGAGAACCCATCCATCATTGAGAGTAGTTCACACCCTATGACCTTTTGCAGCGTAGCCTCCATATTAGGTAGAGGGTAGTTGTCTTTCAAGGATGCTACATTTAGATTCCTAAAATCTACACAAAGCCTCAAGTCCCCATTCTTTTTCTTGACTCGAACCAAGTTTGAAACCCATGAAGAATTCCTTGTAGGCTTAATAATCCTGATATCTCTTAACCTTGTCAATTATTCTTGTATTTTTGGTTGCAATGTGGGATTTATTGGCTTATAATTTTTCCTAAAAGGTTTCACATTAGGCTTCAAAGGTATCTCATGCTAAGATAGATCCTCCCTATAGGCCTTTAGGTCATCATATGACCATGCAAACACATGTCTATACTTCCTTAATAGGGAAATCAACATAGATCTAACATGAGGTTACATCTTCTTCCCTATGTACACCTTTTTGGGAGAATTCCTAGTTCCAAGATTTATTTCTTCCAAATCTTCCCTATGGGAAGATGCTTGCTTAACATTTGATTTATCAGGGCCATCAAAGACCCTCTCTAATTTAATTGGTCCTTTGGGAATTTTGTTTTTTTTCAATTGGATCATCTCATTACCAAATAACATCTCTTTTCCATTAGCCTTCACCACTAATGAGATAAAATCAATTTCTTGGCTTTCATATTGATCAATATAGTGATTTTTTTTTAAAAGATCATTGTCATCATCAAACACTTGCCAGTTGTAAATGTTGTGAGGCATTGCAGGCCAAGTTTGTACTTCTATTTTTGAAATGCCATAAAAGGTGTCATCATCTAATCTGACAACAATATTAGCTAATAGATCCGCCCTAACATTCATCCCCCTTTCTATCTAGTCTATGTTAAAAGCATCAAAGGCCTCAATAGTATCCCAAACTACATTCCTATATTGCTTAAGCCTTTTATTTTTGGAAACAAATTTGGATCTCACCTAGGAGACAACTAATTCAGAATATCCCAACACTTTTAACATCTTGATACCATGCTTTAAAGCTAATTTTAGACCAAGCAACGAAGCTCATATTTGGTCACATTATTTGTACAAGCAAATTTCAATAGAAAGGAGTACTTCAATGTTTTACCTTGTGGGGAAATGAGAATAACTCCTACACCGGAGCCTTCCTTGGAATAAGCTCCATCAAAATACATGGTCTAAAGAGCATCTTCTTGTGGTGCACCCTAGACTTCTTCTTCTTGTTTCAATTCTTCAACTTGAAAAGTGTCTAAACTAGTTTCTACAAAATTGATTATCATTGGTTCTTCTGGCTCCTCTGCATATTCAATCATGTGGCGAACTCTTAGTTCTCTAGAAATCTTAACATCCTTTTGGTCAATTGAGAATGTGGAAAATGACAAATCACACTGTATACTTCCACCCATGGATGCACTCCACTGTCTTGACAACAACATCCCATAAGTTGGTGGAATGTCTACCATTGTGATACTCATAAACAACTCCTTCTCAGGGAAGGCTATTGTTACAAATTTTCACTACAACTCAATTGGTAGAGCTGATTAATTTGTTATATCTTAAAGTGGAAATTCAATTATTCTGCATGTACAATAAGTGTTGTTTGCACTACATTCATCAAGTGTCAGTTATGCATTGTTTGAGAAAACTGAGTTTTAGGAGTTATTTTTTGTGCTTTACAAGTCAAATGGAGTACAAAATTGAATGTACAAATGATTAAGCATAACAAGTGCTTTCATTTATTTCATGATGCTATTCACATTACAATTTTTCATTTGATTGCAAGAATACAAATGATGGTACATTTTTTGCATTTTGATGCATTTCTTTTCAGAATGAAAAGCAGGAAGAGAAATTAAAGAATCCACACAAGCTATCGAGATAACTATCATAATGCATCATAAGGAGCATGCTACACTATTGAAGATGTAGGAAAGAAAACACATAAGCATGGACATAATCATCATTTCCTATTGCTATTGGCGGATGCAGGAATGGTGCACCATCCTTTGTCCTCGAGCTCTGATCAACTTGTAAGAGAAGAAAAGGGGTTATTAGAGATCTGACTATGAACATCCCTATATGAACCACCAACAATAATGTAAAATGATCCTGATAATACATTGAAACAGTTGAGAAAAGGAGAGATGGATAGAAGAAAAGAAGGAAACATCATAATAATATTTTATTTTTGCTAACATTGTTTGTTTCTTGTGCAGGTATAGGAAAAGTCATGTAGCTGATAATCTTATGAAGACATAAAAGCATGTGGAGTAAAATAGGCTCCCACAAGGGTAGAGCTCGGCATGCTACCCCCTAAACTTTCAAGTAGGATGAGTAAGAAAATACAATTATCATGCTTGTATGAGCCATTCATGAAGGAGTAAAATAGAATTTCAGTCATCAAAGTAATCAAGTTTCATTGTTCACTCATAACAATCAAGTCTGAATAATGAAAGGAAAGCTACAGGTGGACACTGAACTTAATGGATTCAATTCAGCTAAAATGCATCAATTTCATACTGGAAAGTTTTAAATATTAGCATATTAATTTCTTTTTTGCTGCCATATAGTGTTTTGGTCAATTTTATTCATGCTATTCAAGCATTTGTTTCATGCTCATAATGTGATAGTGAACAAGCATACATAATGCCTCGTCAATAGAGCATTAAGAAATAATGGAAGCATCTGGAGGAGCTTCAAGTTCTCATTTGCCTTATTATATAAGAGTGCTGAGCTAAGAGTGCATATTTTCTGAAGCATTCATGTGTGATGAATAAGTGGTAGCAAGCATCAAAGTAACCTACATAAATGATGTTGCATTATGAACTGACTAGGCAAGGTTGTTTGAGAAGAGTTCCTCATAGTTGTGAGTAAGACAAAGAGCCATCATATGTCACCAATGGTCAATGAATGTACATATGTGTTTGATAAAAATGGATGCCTACAAGTTATCTATCAAAGAATCATACCTTTTGAATAACTTTACAAGGGAAGCATCATAAAGGAAAAATGGCATAGTTTAATTTAGTTTAAAACAACAATGAACTTTGAAGAAACATGCAGAACAATATTCAATTGTGATAGTTTCACATCATCATGCTGTTGTTTGAAGTACAAAAGGTGTGACTGGTAAATGTGATCAAGAGAATGTAAAGCATTGAACTATAATGACTGAATGCAAATGTTGCATTAAATGGAGTGATGCATCAATTTTAAATGTTTTGGAGAAGAAGTGCATGGAGCAGTCACTTCTTAATGGGAACATAAAGATGCATGAAGAGTGCCAAGATAAAGAACATTGATATCATCTAATCAATGCATGGATAGTATAGTCATCTATTAAGTGGTGAAAGAAGCAACATATTTAGGTGCAAAGTACAGTGTCCAAGTATGTAAAATAGAGATAGTTTTTGATAAGCAACTACTGAAGGGTCTGAATCATTTTAAGCTTTATTGAGTTGTGCCATCAGACACATAATGAAAGGAATTTAAGTGTTATTTTCTGAGTAAAGAAAATCTGCTTTTTGAGAACAAGTAAAGGAATGTCACAACATAATAGAGTACATAAGTGAAGAGTTTTTCCTTTTAAAAGAATAAAACCCTCATATGGGATTTTGATTTCAAACATAGATTGCTTTTAAAAGTACAAAGTGCCATGCTGGAATTGATTAAAATGTAGAGATTTCTCTTTGTTTCAGTGAACCCATGGAGGGTTTTGATAGGAAATACATAAATAAGTGAATTTCTTTCAGAATAAAGAATACCCACATGGGATTTTGATTCAAAATGTAGATTATTCATTATTTTCAGCTTACCCATGTGGGGTTTTTTGTTAAAAATGCAAAATACATACAATGCCATCATGGGTCGAGCTCAAGTTTTGGAGAGATCAAAGATAGACATTATTTCTTCAAAATACCATTTACCCATATGAAAGTTTTCTAGAAAATACAAAAGGCATGAAATGCTATCATGGGTCGAGCCCATAAATGTTTTAGAATGCTCAGATCAAGCATGTAATGGCCACGGCCTGGAGAGAGCTCTTGGCTCATAAAATGTTTATCAACTCACATAAGGGTAAAAGCCCATTTGAGTTTCCATCAGATCTAAAAATATTTGAAGCAAACAATGATTACAATGCAGGTTTCTTTGTAAAAATTCATTATCAAGAGCATACATGGCACAACCTATACAATGGCCTGCAAATTTTCAAATAAAGACCATCTTTCTACATAGACAAGCTTTTATAAGCTTTGATTGAGTGAAAAGTAAAGACAAAAATAAAAGTTTACCATTGTGTGTCTGTGGAAGAGTAAGAAAGCCCTTGGCTGAACTCTGTTAGGGCTTCCTCAAACATCTCAAGCAATGGCTCCCATGGCAGATGAGGTGGAAGAATAAGGTAGGAAAATACATAAATACAAGAGGCATTAGGAAATATGTTTATGGCCGTAGCCTATGAGGCCTTAATTCTCATCAAAAGGAGCCAAGGAATGAACAAAAGTGCAATCAAAACTTACCATGAGAAGGAGAGGCCAAATATGGTGAGGAATCGAAGAGGAAAGGGCTCAATGGAAGCTCCAAGCTGAAAACCCTAGTCTATGGTGGCACTCTTTCTTAGCAGAGCCTTCTTCCCCAAAGTCACAAGTGCAAATGAAATGATTTTAGGGTTTTCATTTTGAGTTTTGTTCTACCATGTTACCCTAATTTGACTTAGGGAGAATATTGCATTCCTTGTGAAATATTAAACTTAAATTACCTTAGTTCCTTATGAGGCCGAATTGCCTTAGGTCGAGCTTGGTGTTTTTTATGCCTTGTGAAATATTGCCTTGGATTAAATTTCATACCTTAGACTTTGTTTTGAAATTGATTTTAAAGAAATCAATTAAAAAATTGATGGAGATTATTCATATTTTATGATTTTTAAGAAAAAATCATAGTGTAATTGGAGAGATAAGGTATTGTTTTTAAAAGATTTTTTTTAAACTTTATTGCAAAAATAGGTCAAATTGAAAAAAGAATAAAACTCCATGTCTTGTAAAGCAGAAGATAAAATAATATTTTATAAATTGTTTTATTCTTTCTTGCTATTTTTAGCATTTTGTGAAGGAAAAGGACAATTGACTTTTCCTTGGTTAGATTTAAGTTGCATGGAGAGGAGATAAGGTATTTTTTCTTGCTTTTAAAGCAAAGCAAACCTATTTTTAGGTTCCTTTCAACATGTACATGCAAAGAGTGAGAGTTTTCCATTTCAGTTACTCATTTTGGGGTAGTTTTTGATGCTTTTCATTGAGCTTTCTTCTTGAGCTCGGATTAGGGTTTTGTGATATATCTTGAATAGAAACTTAGAGTTTTTCTTAGTTCAGATTCATTGTTTCTTCCTCTCATGCTGAGACAAAGAGTTTTGTAAGTAGAAATTTGTACTCGGACTTTTGATATCTCCTTCAGTTGAATAAAGCAACATTCCTATTCCTCAATTTTTGTGTCAATTGCATTTATAGTTTGATGTTATATTATGATTTCTATTTATAGAATCCTTGTTATGTCCTAAGATTGTAGTTTTGTTGTAGAAAGTTCATAAAATACAGGTTGCATGTTGTGGTTAAGCCTGAATCTTCATGCAAATCAATTGTGTTGAGTGTTCATGAGGGATTGTGAAGTACTGTTATTTTCTGAGCGCTGTTTATGGGTAAAAACCAAAGTCATCATTAAGTTCTGAAAATCACTTTAAGTCATAGTTTTCATTTCAGTTGTCTTTCTAGCTCTTTCCATTAGAAGATCATTTAGAATAGAGTATATCATTCAGAGAACCAACTCACTCTGGAGATTCCTTCTTCATTTAGATCACCCACATCTTAAGAAGGTTTCCATGTGTCAACTGATAGTTAATTTTTTGGAAATTTAACATAGGGTACATATCTAATTGATAATAGTTTTTGGCATGCTCGGTGGGACTCTGAAAATCAATTTTAGAGAAGTTTTCAATATTTTAAAAGTTGTTGTTTGGTGTATGCAATAATTTTATTCATCCTTTTGGAGGCCTTTTCAATATACCTAGAGACTCCATTTCTAATTTTGCATGCAAACTTAGTGCAGCTTGCGCATGAGAAAAGTACAAACTAGATCAAGTTCTGCACCTTTTGAGTTTTGATAGTTATCCCCACCACGAAGGAGAGGAAAAACAACAAAGAGACTGTTTGAAACACCTACGAGGTCAAAATCAACACCTCCTATTTTCAAATTTCTAGTTTTATCACTAGGAAATCCCGTTCCTATAGCACAAGCACTGCTAATGGCAACACCAAGACACCACCCAATTGCAACTTTTAACGAGGGCATCCCGTTGAATATCACTTAGTACGATGATATCCTAGTTGTGGCCCTTAGAGGTCTACCATATTTTATTGGAGAGGATCACACAACACCGATTGATCACATTCGAGACATCGCCACCTTATGCTCAGTTCACAATGTCACTCAAGAAAACATGGCACTAAGGCTTTTAAAGCTTTGTAATGGTTCAGAAGACTTCAACCAAACTCAATCATGACATGGGATGAGTTGGATGATGGATTACACTGGTAGTTCAAAGATAGGTCAGATCACCTATCTTTGTTAGAAAAATTGAGCATGATTCATAGAGCACCGCATGAGCACATGGTGGATTTCAATTACTGATTCCAAAGAACCTGAGACAAAATTCCTTTAACGGTAAAACCAAAAACTCAACATGCTTTTCTATTTTTTTAAAGGCTTTGAATAACAAGATTTCAATAATGATCTAGTCTATAGGTGGTTTCACTCTCCCCAATGCTTTTGATGTCGCTATTAGAGCAGAAAATTATCTCATCCAAGCTGGAGATCTAGCCCCTAGGCCTCCTATGCCCTAATTTCTTGAAATACAGTCACCTATTCCTATCACTTTACCCCCTTTAATTGTTGTCCCACTTGTTCTAGTAATAGGTTATCAGATCGCAACCCAAGAAATTACTACTCCATCCCAAAACCAAGAGTTTCAAGTGATAAAAAGTATACTGAAGACCTTTGGAAATGATCTAGTGAGCATTAAAAAGAAAGTTGGCCAAGAGCATAAGCCCTATCAAGCCTCATACCAGCAGAATCAACCTAATAGGCTAGCCTTTCAAAATGACTATCAAGGCCAAAGGAAAAATTTCAACCCAAGACCATTCCAGCCATACAACTCGAATGTTGCCAGCTTTTCAAAGGAAAAATAACAAAATAATGTTTCCTAGGATTGCGATTGGTGTTATCCATGCAACCAACCCCATAACCAGTCAACATGTGTGAATGGCATGAGAAATCAGGCCTTAATGGTCCAAAACAACTATGCTGGTTTGGAGAATATTCCAAGCCAAAATCAAGAACAATAGGAAAGCTTTGAAGTTGCTTTGCCAAACTGGCAGAGTTCTGAATTTTGTGGCACGAACAACCAAGATCAACAAAATTATCCTATTTTAGCCAACACTAGATCAAAAAAGAGAGCCATGGATTTGGGGCAGCAAGCTAGAAATTCACAGTAGCAACCTACAAAGGACAAGTAGCCTATTTCTTCATCAAATATTAATGCTGCAGCGCAACCTAAGGTGTAGATTTTGCAGAGAGGCCAAGAAATACCTGGCAAGGAATAGTCAAAGACACAATCACAACCTTTGCAAAAAGGAGGAGATGTTGCTGTTATAAAAAACTAGTAGAAGGTAACTCCTATTTCTTTCAATAATGTTGAACATCTCAGAAAGGCTATTGTTAGCATGTCAGTATTAGATGCTTTGCACATCCTAGGTCAAAAAGGCTTGCTATAGGATGCTTTAGCCGAGCTTTCCATTTTTGATGGTGCTAATCAAGGAATTGATAAGGTTGTGCTTGAAAATGATTTGGAGGTTAAGAATGATCAGAAAACTAAAGAGGTAAAGCCTCCTCCGTTTTACTTAAGTCTGATTATTGGTGATAAGATAGTACATAATTGTATGGTAGATTCTTGTGCAAGTAGCTCAGTTATGCCTAAGAGCTTAGCCAATAAGCTAGGTCTTGTTTATGAGCCTAATTCCCAAATAGGTGTAGTTTAGTTGGATGGATTTACTATTAAAACTGCTGGTATAATCAAGAATTTAGCCCTTACTCTACATGCATCCCCAAATTTTGCAATCCATCAGGATATACATGTTATTGATCTACCAATCCACTTTTCCATTTGCCTCTCAAGAGATTTTATAGCCAAGCTGGGTGGTTTTTGTCCTCTGATTAGTCTCATCTATTTTTTAGAACAAGGTATGGTACGAAAGTAACCATAAAGTCTGAACCTCTAGCCAAAGACCATATCGAGCCAAATGTTTGAAATCCTATAAATGCTAACCTCTATGTCACCCTATACTGGAGGAACAAACAATGACCTTAGACCACAACACCCTTATAGAAAATGTGAATCTAGATGAGTGGGTAACCAAAGATCATGAGCTTGATCCTTTCTAGCACATAGATGAGATAGGATTAGGAGTTTATATGATTCGTGATCTTGATTGTGATATGCCTAATCTGTTTAAAGAGGAGGAGCAACTTGCATAAATAGAAGATAAGCTTTGGAAGCTTTAATTCGATGGTTCAAGAAGCAGTGTGGGTGTTGGTGGTGGAGCCATGCTGGTTTCACCAGATGTCAAGTATTATTCAACTTTTAGGTTTGCTTTCAGTTGTACAAATAATATAGCTGAATATGAAGCATTGGTGCATGGCCTAGAATGGGCCCGAAAGAGAGGTATTAAATGGTTACGTGTTTATGGTGATTCAAAATTGATAGTGAATCAAGTTAGAAATATGAATGCTACAAAAAATGATTCACTTAAGAAATATAAGCATCGTGTATGGGATTTGATACAAAATTTTGATGCTTTTAATATTCTTTCAGTGCCTAGAAATGAAAATAAGTATGCAGATAGGCTCGCTGCCATAGGAGCTCAATTTGATATTTTGAATGAGATTCAAAAAGTAGAGGCACAAATATATGTAAAGATTATAGTTAGACCTTTTTTACCTGACAATAATGTGAGTTGGCAAGTTTTTGATAGCGATGAGCAGATTGTAAGCTTCCTAATTGCTGAAGTTGAGTTTGCTGATGGAAATCAGCAAAAGTGGCAGTAGCAGTATGATAATCAGATTGTACAGTTGAAGAAAAACAAGCTGCCAAGAGGGCTAGTCACATTAGAATCTTTCTTTAATTTTGATGATCAAGCAAGGAAACACAAAAGCAACATGATATTCAAAGAAGAACACTATGAGGCAATTGAGATTTTCAAAGGTAAACTTCTCAAGTTGGGAAAGGTATGCAATGAAGAGGAACATTAAGCTTTTATTCTATTATGTTAGGAATTTAGTGATATTTTTGCTTGGGAGTACAAGGATTTAAAATGATTTGATCCAAAACTAGCCCAACATACTATCAAATTAGAACCTGGAGCAAAACCTGTAAGGAAAAAACAAAGACCTCTTAACCCCAAATTAGAACACCTTATGAAGGTTGAGTTGAATAAGTTAGTCAAGAGTGGTATTATTTTTCCTATCAAGCATACTTCTTGAGTGTCTAACTTAGTTCCAGTTAGGAAGAAAAGTGGGGAAATCAGGTGGTGTGTTGATTTACGAGATTTAAACAAAGTGTCTCTGAAATATCACTATCCACTCCCTTCCATGGAGCAAATTTTTCAAGTAGTTTCTGGTTCTAAAAAAATTTATTTATTGGATGGGTATTCAAGTTATAACTAGATTTTGGTAAAGCATGAGGATTAGTTCAAAACAACATTTACAACTAAATGGGGCACCATGGCCTATAAAATGATTCCTTTTGGTTTATCCAACGCTAGAGCAACATTTCAGTGAGTGATGGACATGGCCTTTCACGACCTCATGAACAAGTTTGTTCTAGTGTATTTAGATGATATTACTATTTTTTCTAGAAATGCTAATGAACATTTTGAGCATTTAAAATAGATTTTTCAAAGATGTAGAGAGTTTGGAGTATCTCTCAATCTGAAAAAAGTGTTTTTTTTTTTTTTTTTGTAAATGAAGGTAAACTCCTTGGACACATCATTTCAAAGCAAGGTATTTCTATAGACTCTAAGAGAGTCTCAACTATTCTTGAATTACCATTACCAATTCACAAGAAAGGCTTGCAAAGCTTTCTTGGAAGAATAAATTTGTGAGAAGATTCATACCTAATATTGCAACTTTGCTACAACCTCTCATTGTTATATTAAAAAAGAATATGCCTTTTAGTTGGACTCTAGAGGGTAAGAGAAGTTTTGAGCAGATAAAAGAAGCCCTTGCAGCTGCTCCTACTCTCATTAATCCAAATTATGATAGAGATTTCATTCTTTATGCCTTTGGAGGGGTAGATACTATTTCAGCTATGTTGTGCCAACAAAATGATGAAGGCTTGGAGCAACCCATAGCATTTTTCAGCTAGGTATTACATGATTATGAGGTGAAGTATTCTTTTGTTGAGAAGCATGTTTTTGCTGTTGTGAGAACATGAATTATGCTAATGAACATTTTGAGCATTTAAAATAGATTTTTCAAAGATGTAGAGAGTTTGGAGTATCTCTCAATCTGAAAAAAGTGTTTTTTTTTTCAGAATGAAGGTAAACTCCTTGGACACATCATTTCAAAGCAAGGTATTTCTATAGACTCTAAGAGAGTCTCAGCTATTCTTGAATTACCATTACCAATTCACAAGAAAGGCTTGCAAAGCTTTCTTGGAAGAATAAATTTTGTGAGAAGATTCATACCTAATATTGCAACTTTGCTGCAACTTCTCATTGTTATATTAAAAAAGAATATGCCTTTTAGTTGGACTCTAGAGGGTAAGAGAAGTTTTGAGCAGATAAAAGAAGCCCTTGCAGCTGCTCCTACTCTCATTAATCCAAATTATGATAGAGATTTCATTCTTTATGCCTTTGGAGGGGTAGATGCTATTTCAGCTATGTTGTGCCAACAAAATGATGAAGGCTTGGAGCAACCCATAGCATTTTTCAGCTAGGTATTACATGATTATGAGGTGAAGTATTCTTTTGTTGAGAAACATGTTTTTGCTGTTGTGAGAAGCCTCAAAAAAATAAGGAGTATGTTATCAAATAGCGTAATTCATTTATTGGTTGCTCATTCAACTATTAAGGACTTCCTACTTAATGATGAAATTAATGATAAGCACATTGGTTGGATAACCAAGGTGATGGAGTTTGATATTAATATTAAAATAACCAAGCTTGTCAGAGACAAGGGTTTGTGTGAACAGATTGCAAAAAATATAATGGGAAACAACTTAAAAGAAGTTGAAAGTGTTGATAGAGTACTAAACAATGATGATGCACTTGTTGTTTCAGTCCCCATTGCTACCTAGGTGCAACAAATGATACACTATTTGTAGAATGGTGAGTGCCTTGAAGGTTTGGACAAAGAAAAGAGAAAGTATTACAGATTACAAGCCATTCCTTTTGCAATTATTGATGGCATTCTTTATAGGAAATATTTTCAGGGATTTTTATTAAGATGTATTGAGCTGGCTTTAGTTGACAAGCTGTTAGCAAAATTTCATATTAATATTAAAATAACCAAGCTTGTCAGAGACAAGGGTTTGTGTGAATAGATTGCAAAAAATACAATGGGCAACAACTTAAAAGAAGTTGAAAGTGTTGATAGAGTACTAAACAATGATGATGCACTTGTTGTTTCAGTCCCCATTGCTACCTGGGTGCAACAAATGATACACTATTTGTAGAATGGTGAGTGCCTTGAAGGTTTGGACAAAGCAAAGAGAAAGTATTATAGATTACAAGCCATTCCTTTTGCAATTATTGATGGCATTCTTTATAGGAAATATTTTCAGGGAGTTTTATTAAGATGTATTGAGCCAGCTTTAGTTGACAAGTTGTTAGCAAAATTTCATGATGGGCCTTTAGGAGGCCACTTTGCTACAAGAGCAACAACCTTGAAAATTATGTGGGTTGGTTATTATTGGATGAATATGTTTAAGGATGCTATTTCTTTGGTCCAAAGATGTGAAAAGTGTGCTCTATTTTCTGGAAAGTAGAGGCTTACAACTCTGCCTCTGCATCCAATTCAAGTGGAGCAGCCCTTTTCCAAATAGGGTTTAGACTTTATTGGGCCAATCAACCCACCTTCAAGCACATGTCATAAGTGGATTCTTACTGCAATAGACTACTTCACTAAGTGTACTGAAGCTATTGCTTTGAAGGAAGCAAACAAGACTTCTGGACTTAATTTCTATCAAGACTTAGTGTCGAGATTTGGTACCCCAAATTCAATAATCTCTGACAATGGCTTAGCTTTTATCAATTTAAGGGTTTCTGATTGGTTAGTTAGGAATAACGTTTATCTGAAAATGTCTTCTAACTATTATCTGTAGGGTAATGGGAAAGTAGAATCTACAAATAAGAATTTGATACGGATAATCAAGAAGACAGTCGAGGACAATCAACATACATGGCATGAAAAGCTTAAGTTAGCCCTTTGGACTGATAGGGTAACTCCTAAAAGGGCCACTGGTTTTTCTCCTTATGTACTTGCTTATGGAAAAGAAGCTAAGTTACCTATTTCTATTGAATTACCTACTTTGAGCTTTGTTAAAGAGCTGTAATTGCTAAATGAGTAGCCTCTTGAAGTGAGATTTGTACAGTTGATAGAGCTAGAATAAATTAGAAAAGAAGCATTAAGGCAGCTTGAAATACATCAAGCTTAGATGAAGATCCCTTTTGAAAAAAGGGAAAGACCACGAGAATTCATCATTGGTGATTTGGTTTTTAAGTGGAATGAATATAATAGTAGACCTGGAAGACATTCCAAATTTGATGCAATTTGGGATGAGACTTATGTGATCATGGAGTGCAAGGAGCACAACGCTTTCCAACTTTCTAAGTTGATTGAAGAGGTGCTGTCTATCCCAGTTAATGGGATCCACCTCAAGCATTTCCTTTGAGATAAGTAATGTTTTGTAAATAGTAGAGTAGTTGCTACAAATAAGTGCTTCACACACATTTCATTTCAGTAGATTTGTTTTCCCTAAGCGTTGCTGCACATGTTTTGGTTGACCATCAAGGCCTGTTAGTTTGCTTTTTTTATTGTCTATTTTTGTTTCACTGATGTTTGGAGTTGCTATTCAATTTTTTGAGTTTCATGGAGGAGCAGATTTGACTCCGCACCCAATGGATTTTTAAAAGGCAACTGATCTAATGCTTAGTTGGCAAGCATTTAGCGAAAATTGCAGAAATGTTACCAATTTTCACTACAACTCAATTGGTAGAGCTAATTAATTTGTTATATCTTAAAGTGGAAGTTTAGTTATTCTACATGTGTAGTAAGTGTTGTTTGCACTTCATTCATCAAGTGTCAGTTATGCATTGTTTGAGAAAACTGAGTTTCAGGAGTTGTTCAGTGCTTTACAAGTCAAATGGAGTACAAAACTAAATGTACAAATGATTAAGCATAACAAGTGCTTTCATTTATTTCATGATGATATTCATATTACAAATTTTCATTTGATTGCAAGAATACAAATGATGGTACATTTTTTGCATTTTGATGCATTTCTTTTCAGAATGAAAAGCAGGAAGAGAAATTAAAGAATCCACACAAGTCGTGGAGATAATTGTCATAATGCATCATAAGGAGCATGCTACACTATTGAAGGTGCAGGAAAGAAAACACATAAGCATGGACATAATCATCATTTCCTACATTGCTATTGGCCAATGCAGGAATGGTGCACCATCTTTCATCCTGGAGCTCTGATCGACCTGTCAGAGAAGAAAAGGGGTTGTTAGAGCTTTGACTATGAACATCCCTATATGAAACACCAACAATAATGTAAAATGCTACTGATAATACATTGAAATAGTTGAGAAAATGGGAGATGGATAGAAGCAAAGAAGGAAACATCATAATAATATTTTGTTTTTGCTAACATTGTTTGTTTCTTGTGTAGGTATAGGAAAATTCATGTAGTTGATAATCTTATGAAGACATAAAAGAATGTGGAGTAGAATAGGCTCCCACAAGGGTAGAGCTCGGCATGCTACCCCCTAAAATTTCAAGTAGGCTAAGTAAGAAAATACAATTATCATGCTTGTTTGAGCCATTCATGAAGGAGTAAAATAGAATTTCAGTCATCAAAGCAATCAAGTTTGAACAACAAAATGAAAGCTACAGGTGGACAATGAACTTAATGGATTCAATTCAACTGAAATGCATCAATTTCATACTAGAAAGTTTTAAGTATTACCATATTAATTGATTTTTTGTTGCCATATAGTGTTTTGGGCACTTTTATTCATGCTATTCAAGCATTTGTTTCATGCTCATAATGTGATAGTGACCATGCATACATAATTCCTCATCAATAGAGCATTAAGAAATAATGGAAGCATCTGGAGGAGCTTCAAGTTCTCATTTTCCTTATTCTATAAGAGTGTTGAGCTAAGAGTGCATGCTTTATGAAGCATTCATGTGTGATGAATAAGTGGTAGAAAGCATCAAAGTAACCTACACAAATGATGTTGCATTCTGAACTGACTAGGCGAGGTTGTTTGAGAAGAGTTCCTCATAGTTGTGAGTAAGGTAAAGAGCCATCATATGTCACCAGTGGTCAATGAATGTACAAATGTGTTTGATAAAAAGGGAGGCCTACAAGTTATCTATCAAAGAATCATGCCTTTTGAATAAGTGTACAGGGGAAGCATCATAAAGGAAAAATGGCATAGTTTAATTTAGTTTAAAACAACAATGAACTTTGAAGAAACATGCAGAACAACATTCAATTGTGATGGTTTCACATCATCATGCTATTGTTTAAAGAACAAAAAGGTGTGATTGGTAAATGTGATCAAGAGAATGTAAAGCATTGAACTATAATGACTGAATGCAAATGTTGCATTAGATGGAGTAGATGCATCAATTTTAAATGTTTTGAAGAAGAACAAGTGCATGGAGTAGTCACTTCTTAATGGGAACATAAAAATGCATGAAGAGTGCCAAGATAAAGAACATTGATATCATCTAATCAATGCATGGATAGTACAATCATCTATTAAGTGGTGAAAGAAGCAACATATTTAGGTGAAAAGTACAGTGTCCAAG
This sequence comes from Sequoia sempervirens, assembly GCA_007258455.2. Taxonomy (NCBI): domain Eukaryota; kingdom Viridiplantae; phylum Streptophyta; class Pinopsida; order Cupressales; family Cupressaceae; genus Sequoia; species Sequoia sempervirens. The sequence continues at coordinate 46,545,056 of VDFB02105785.1, forward strand.
TATGTAAAGTGGAGAAAGTTTTTGATAAGCAACTACTAAAGGGTCTAAATCATTTTTAAGCTTTATTGAGTTGTGCCATCAAAAAAACAATGAAAGGAATTTAAGTGTTATTTTCTGAGTAAAGAAAATTTGCTTTATGAGAACAAGTAAAGGAATGTCACAACATAACAAAGTACAAAAATGAAGAGTTTTTCCTTTTAAAAGAACATAACCCCCATATGGGATTTTGATTTCAAACACAGATTGCTTTTAAAAGTATAGAGTGCCATGGTAGAATTGATTAAAGTGCAGAGATTTCTCTTTGTTTCAGTGAACCCATGGAGGGTTTTAATAGGAAATATAGAAATAAGTGAATTTCTTTCAGAATAAAGAATACCCACATGGGGTTTTGATTCAAAATGTAGATTCTTCATTATTTTCAACTTACCTATATGGGGGTTTTTGTTAAAAATGCAAAATACATACAATGCAATCATGGATCGAGCTCGAGTTTTGGAGAGATCAAAGATAGACATTATTTCTTCAAAATACCATTTACCCATATGAGAGTTTTCTAGAAAATACAAAAGGCATGAAATGCTATCATGGGTCAAGCCCAAAAATGTTTCAGAATGCTCAAATCAAGCATGTAATAGCCATAGCCTGGAGAGAGCTCTTGGCTCATAAATTTTTTATCAAATCATAGAAGGGTAAAAACCCATTTGGGTTTCCATCAGATCTAAAAATATTTGAAGCAAACAATGATTATAATGCAAGTTTCTTTGTAAAAATTCATTATCAAAAGCATACATGGCACAACCTGTACAATGGCCTACAAATTTTCAAATAAAGATAATCTTTCTACATAGACAAGCTTTTATAAGCTTTGATTGAGTGAAAAGTAAAGACATAAATAAAAGTTTACCATTATGAATGTGTGGAAGAGTAAGCAAGCCCTTGGCCAAACTCTGTTAGGGCTTCCTCAAACATCTCAAGCAATGTCTCCCATGGCAGCAAAGGTGGAAGAATAATGCAAGAAAATATAGAAATACAAGAAGCATTAGCAAATATGTTTATGGCTGCAGCCTGTGAGGCCTTAATTCTCATGAAAAGGAGCCAAGGAATGAACAAAAGTGTAGTCAAAACTTACCATAAGAAGGAGAGGCCGAATATGGTGAGGAATTGAAGAGGAAAGGGCTTGATGGAAGCTCTAAGCTAAAAACCCTAGTCTATGGTGGCTCTCCTTCTCAACAGAGCCTTCTTCCCCAAAGTCACAAGTGCAAATGAAATGATTTTAGGGTTTTCATTTTGAGTTTTTTTCTACCATGTTACCCTAATTTGACTTAGGGAGAATATTGCATGCCTTGTGAAATATTAAACTTAAATTACCTTAGTTCCTTATGAGGCCGAATTGCCCTAGGTCGAGCTTGGTGTTTTTATGCCTTGTGAAATATTGCCTTGGATTAAATTTCATACCTTAGACTTTGTTTTGAAATTGATCTTAAAGAAATCAATTAAAACATTGATGTAGATTATTCATATTTTATGATTTTTTAAGAAAAAATCAAAGTGTAATTGGAGGGATAAGGTATTGTTTTTGCAAAGATTATTTTTAATACTTAATGCAAAAATAGGTAAAATCGAGAAAAGAATAAAACTCCATGTCTTGTAAAGTAGAAGATTAATCAATATTTTATAAATTGTTTTATTCTTTCTTGCTATTTTTTAGCAGTTTGTGAAGGCAAAAGAGAATTGACTTTTCCTTTGTCAGATTTGAGCTGCATGGAGAGGAGATAAGGTATTTTTTTTTTCTTTTAAAGTAAAGCAAACCTATTTTTAGGTTCTTTTCAACATGGACATGCAAAGAGTGAGAGTTTTCCATTTTAGTTACTCATTTTGGGGCAGTTTTTGATGCTTTTCCTTGAGCTTTCTTCTTGAGCTCGAATTAGGGTTTTGTGATATATCTTGAATAGAAACTTAGAGTTTTTCTTAGTTCAGATTCATTGTTTCTTCCTCTCATGCCGAGACAGAGAGTTTTGTAAGAAAAAATTTGTACTCAGAATTTTGATATCTCCTTCAGTTGAATAAAGCAACATTCCTATTCCTCAAATTTTGTGTCAATTGCATTTATAATTTTATGTTATATTGCGATTTCTGTTTATAGAATCCTTATTATGTCCTAAGATTATAGTTTTGATGTAGAAAGTTCATAAAATACATGTTGCATGTTGTGTTTAAGCCTGAATCTTCATGCAAATCAATTATGTGTTGAGTGTTCATGAAGGATTGTGAAGTACTGTTGTTTTCTGAGAGCTATTTGTGGGTAAAAACCAGAGTCATCATTAAGTTCTAAAAATCACTTTAAGTCATAGTTTTCATTTCAGTTATCTTTCTAACTCTTTCCCTCAGAAGATCATTTAGAATAGAGTATATCATTCAAAGAACCAACTCACTTTGGAGATTCCTTCGTTCAAATCGCCCACATTTGAAGAAGGTTTCCATGTCTCAACACAGTTAAATTTCTGGAAGTTTAACATAGGGTGCATATCTTATTGATATTAACTACCAATTTGTATGAAACTCTATTAATTACTCCTAGAACATGCACCTCTCTTGAGTCCATAGCATAACACTTTCCATAAGTGTTGTCAACCTTCAAACCCATTTCTTCCATATTTTTACTAGCATCACATTGTTTGAAGCCCTTTAATCTATCATGCAATTCCTAAGAAACTTCCCATCAATAATCAAGCTTAGAAAAATGGATTGACTTGACTTGGGTTTGCAATAACTGTAGTTCCCAAATATATTTTAGGATTTTCACTAATCACTGCTTCCACCTCAACATTCTTCTCTTGAAATTTTCTTGATTTAGTTTGATCAATCACAACTTTATCCTTACCACCCATAACAACACTGTTGATGAGAGCAACTGTCTTATTCTTATGCTCATAAATTCGTATCATTTCTAACAATGGGACTGCGACTTTAACTAGAGACAATACTTGGAACATATCTAGAGGAGAATAATTTGGTAACTCAGGGAGTATCAATTCCTTAGAAGTTATCTTGTCAACTTGTTTTTCAACCTTTTCAACACTTGGTTTCAGATCCTTGGCCTTCACAGCCTAAGGAACAACTTCACCATCAGTCTTAGCCTTACTTCCTTTCTTAGCCAAAATTCTCATCTCCTTACCTTCCTTAGGTTTTGTCTCTTCTTTCTTAATTTCTGTCTTAGCCCCTTTATTTTCTACATTGTTCTCATTGATAAACTTACTACCAAGGTTACCCTGATTACCACTTACAATCTTTTTTCTCAAATGAAGATTACTTCTTGCTTGAGTAGCTAATGCAATTGTGAAAATTTCAATTTCTTTGTTTGAGGGTCTTCTCAAAAAAACATTGTCTGACTCAAGAGTGTAAACAATGTCGTCATTCTCTCTTTCTTCATTTTAAAATACTTGTTGATGGTAAGAACTCACCTCCTACATTTGAACATCCACATCACTTCTATTGGGCTTATCATTAGAGGAATACTCATCACAAGCAAAATCTGATTTGGTCATAAGTACATTCACAATTTCATCATGATCATGAGGAGAATCATAACCTCCTTGATCATTAAGTGATTCTTCTAACGATTTTGCAACAACACACTATTGTGAAGAGTGAGGCATTTGACATACTCCACACCATGGCAAATCTTCAGTGACACTTGTGGAATGCTTTTGTAAAGGATCAGGTGTGCTATGAACATTTTTTTGATTATTGCTGATTGGCTTCGCATTGTGCTAGTTAGTATGGTAAGGGTAGTCCTAGAATCTTGGTGGCCTTTCATTTCTTTGGAATTGTGGCTTATCATTATTTTTTTCCTTCTGCAATAGACTAAGAAATTGATCCAACTTCTCATCAGGGGCTACAACTTTACCAGCCTTTTCATTTTGAACTTTTGGATTCTTCAAGGGTTTAGGATCATCTCTCCTTCCCACTTTACTTGATGCTCTCTAATTGTTCTCTATATAGACTGCCATTTTGTAGGCATCTCTTAGATTATGTGGGTTCTTATCTTTGAGCATGTAGCACATTTTTGAATCATATGCATTGTAGTATACCACTAGACATATGTATTTTCATTGGGCCTCAAATAACTAGGGACTTTATACATAGCCTTTTGGAACCTTATGTTGAATTTAGTTGCCATTTCATCAGATCCCTTTGTGATACTATTAAAATAATTTAACCTAAACTAAGGATCAGTTTGGTCTCCATACTTTTCTCTAAAGATTCGACAGAAAGAATCCTTGGAATCAATGCTTGCATCAAGAAAGCTCCTATACCAATTCCTAGCATCTTTAGTTAAGGATTGCATAAAATATTTCATAGCAACATCATCATCCCACAACTCAAAATCTTCCAAAAAACTCTAAAAGGATTTAAAATGATCTTCACCACTGAGAGAATTATTATCTGTAAATTTGGGTATACATTTTCTTGCATTGTCTGGGACAGGATTTGGATACCCTGAGATGTTCTCAAAACATAGTTTCCTATATCTATCAGTATGCAATAATCTTCTTCCAAAGGGTCCCTCTTCCTCATTTTGATTGTCATGATTCCTTCTTCTTTCATAATTATTTTTGGGTCTCCTTCGTTGGGAATCATATTGATCAACTGTTGGGTCCTCCTAGCCTTATTCTGTGGCTATAGAAATGAATTGGAAGGATTAGCACTAGACAAAGGTTTTTCATTCACATGGGGACTTGAAGATGGTGTATGGGCTTGAGAAGTTTGAGTTTCAGGAATATCAGCCTTTATGGTAGATTCTAGGAAACCTAGTTTCTGCTTCATTTTAGTGTTCACAACTAGCAGTTCCATCTCTTGCACTCTCTTCTATAACTCATTTTATTTTATCTATTTATCAGCTAATGAGATAGACTCATTCTATGGTGTGTCCTTTTTAGAAGGACCTCCCTCATTTATCTTTACTCCCCCCATGGGATTCTTTCCTTTATCAACATTCTGGGGAGGAGGATTTGTATTACTAGGAAGAGGGTTAACTGGGATGGAAGCCTTCATAGCATTGTTAGTCCATGAATTTACACAAGCATTATTAGCAAAGGGAACTATAGGGTCCCTTGTTACAATCTCTTCAATAATAGGACTAGTTTTATAGGAATGTTTAGTTGCTAACCTGCCTAGTTCCTCCATTTCCTCAACTTTTCTTCATAACATATCTCTCTGTATCATGGATTCCCTTATCCTTTGCTCTTTCTCTTCATCCCTTTTCTTTATATTTTCATCGCATCTTAAGGCTCTTTCTCTAAGCCATTACATATCATTAAAAAATTCTTCCTCCTTTGGTAAATTAGTATCAACATCAAATGCTACTACAACTTCAACATGATTAGGGACATTGTTATGGGCATATTCATCAAATCCAGTTAACAACTCTAGAGGAAGGGGAGTATATGTGTGAGAGCTCGGGTTTAAATATCCTTCAGCTCTAGCACGTCTAGCATTTACATTATCTCATTGTATTCTATCTCTCTCCCTCCTCTCCCTAGATTTTAAGCCTTGATTTGAGGGTTGCTCATTCACAAAAACTTCATTAAAACTTCTCCTCTCTCAGAAGAAGTGTTATCATTGAAATCTAAAAACTTTCTTTCACATTCCGAACTAGAACTAGAATGAATCTCATGTTCAGGAGTTGATGGGGAGTAGAATTACTTGTTCCTGCTTCCTTTGCTTTTACCCATTTTCCATGATTGTTCTTGGACAATTCTCCTTCTAGTTTTTTCTTTGGATGCTTCTTCATGTGGCCATGAGTTCCTCACATTTGTGCTTGAATCTTCTTTTCCTTTGTCAATCTTTTCTATTTCTTTCTATTCTTCTTCTTTACTTCTTTGATATCTTCAAATACTAGCACACATTGGTGCAAAGATTTCAAAGTCACCGCCCAAATTGCTTGGGAAAAATTTGTAGAAATTGTGTTACAATTTATGCAAATTTCACAACATCCTTGGAAACTTAGACAAGCTTTGAAAAATGCAACATACTTTTAAATGAAATTTGAGCATAAGCCTTCAAATACACAAAATGGCGAGAAACTTAGCACAAACTTTGGTAGGACACTTAGCAAATACTCGAACAATGTTTATCAAAAACTTCAAATAGATCGATTCTCTAAGTCAACATCACCATATATTATAGTGATCTTTGATAAGGCACTCTAGAGAACAAATATTTATCAAAATTACGTCCGTAGAGTTTCCAATCTATTGGTTGTTTTTAAAGAACCAATCATATCCCACCAAGTACCTATGAGCTTGCCAAGCTCAATTCTCGAATACTTGAGAGACAATTGGCCAATGAACGAGTAGAAGCCAAAAAGATTCTTCTCCTACACTTCAGGCTCTATAAGACCCAGGAGGGTGTTCCCACAATGTGTTTCCTATAACCTTGCTACATAATTACACTACATATTGTACAATTAATAGATACATTCTCATTTTGGTGCTAAATCAATGAAATATTTAAAGAGACTGGTGATTTCTTTGAAAGATCACACTTCTAAAGTTGAGAATTAATATAACACCAACCACAACAAAAAGGTAGATCGATTTAAAAAATATTTATGAATGTTATTCTCAAATTGGATGACTAGAACCATGGGAAATACATATGCTACTTAAGATCAGTGCCATATCTCTAGACCATGAGTCAAGAACACAAAAAATTGAAATGTAAGGAGAATTTAATCCTAAAAATCCATGATCTACATGAGCTTGCTTTGTAATTCACCAATTAATGCTTAGAATTTATCACTACTTATCAGGTCCACTACACAAGTCTACAAATTCATGATTTAACCAAAGCATTTTAACTAATCCTTTGAATCAGAGCCTAAATTAAAGCATACATCAAAGCATAGTGACAATGAAGATTAATGAAATGATCCTTGATCATATTTTCATTAATAATTCAGATACAAAGTATAGCTAGAGAGATGATAAACTAGAAGAATATCCATTATTGTTCAGATATGTTTAGGAACCATACATTTGATAAAAATCACTTGCTAGACTCAAAACTTAAGATACAAACTTCAAATATGTTCTCTCTGTGTTAACTATTTGCATAATTCAGATCCAAAATTCAACAAGAGACTCGTACTAATGGCCTTGAATTCCCTTTAATGAGAAAAATGGAGAAAAAAAATCCTTAGGAAAAAATTACACATGTCACATTCTAATTGGACCACTACAACACATATTCCCTATTCAGTTATATTTACATTTTCAATTGGAGGGAACACACATGAGACAAAGATTATTCATTTGCTGAAGAAAATAGAACTGCCTTCCAAAAGGAACTTGTTGGAAATGAATAACCTTCTAACCATTTTAGCATATTCATCCCATTGAGAAAAATGATAAAATATTGTAAAGGTGGTAAAGGTGAGCCAATGTACAAATCAACATCAACATCAATCCAAGCCATCACTAATCAACACCTATTTGTTATATCTTGAATCAAGAGAAACATATATTTTTGCATTATAATTTCTAAGGCCAAACCTGTACTATACTTGACCAAGTATATGTATTCTCCATCCCTATATTCACAAATCCAATTCATCAATAAATATTCTCTTCCACTGCTCATATTCAACATTAGATGACCAATTAAAATCAATGATTTCATCCATCTTCTTCCTATATGGAGAATACTTTGTCATTACTGAATTGGATACCTTATCAAAATCTTATGAAAAGATGATGATGAAAGATAATTTATCCAAAGGATCTTTTAGTATATCAATGTCAACCTTCTCACAAATAAGAGCTGCTTGGGAGACAATTGTATTGTCAACCTAGTCCTTCCACATTTGCTGGGGTTTCACCTCATCATAGGTATGCTAAATATCAGGAAAAAATGTCAAATCTTCTTCATCAATCTTATACTTCAAAACTCTTATTTTCTATTCTAATGGGGCAACATACCCTTGAAACTTCTATTCTTGAACCTCGCTAACAAATTGATAAGTTACAACCACCTTTGGATATTTATCTTCCTACTGCCTAGCACCAATTTCCATGAATCTCAAATTCTAAACCCTAGGAATCCATTTATTTAGGATTGGGGTAGCCAATTCCTTATCTCTTTGAGATAACCTTATCGCTCACAGGATCAAAGTATACTTTGCATGAACACTATTCAATTTACCTTGAATCATTTTATTCAAATGTTTCAAAACGTATGAACAATCTTGGAATTGTTCTCCTACATTATGTTCTTGTTCAAGCAATTTCTTGTATACCTAAATTTGTTGAAGTTGTTGCTCCCTCTTAAGCTCATTAGATTGAGCTGCACCTGATATGTTGACCCATATTGCAAGGCACAATTGACAATGATTGCTCATTTGGAGGAGGAGATGACTAAAGATAAGTCATAGAAGAAGTGGGAGTGGCATGGATCAAGCTAGCTGGTCCTTGAGATCTTAATGTTTCCCTTTGTTGTTTCCATAATGCTATCTCTGTTTCAAGTTCAACAACCCTTTGCTAACTCTTATTGTATTCATCAATAAGCTCATTATACTTGATTCTATGCATGTGCCTTTCTTTAGTAAGGATCTCAACTATTGCTTTTGTGAAATTTGCAATATTTCTGGTCATGCAAGCTACTTCCAATGTTGGAGTATCAACAACTCTTTTTATAATCAGTTGTCCACTGAAGTCAACTGGTTATGCAACTTTGGGTTTCCTAGAACCAAGAGACAATGGCCATATTTCTAGAGCATCACACTCTTGACTAAAAGCTAACCCTTGAAGTGCCAATTTTGCTTCTTCCTTAGTTTGGAATAGAGGCTTTTCAACTCTCCTTATAGTGCAAGTACCACTGCATGAACTATATCCCATTTAGGCAGTAATAAAACACCACTCTTTTGCACAAGCACCCTTCCTTCCTCAGCTATGGTACTTTGAAATTGTTTCCTCATTTCTTTCCTCACATTAGCTTGGATAACACCTTTAGGTAATTCAAGATGTAAGCTTCTCTCATTGGCAACCATCTTTGCATACTTTGAAGCTTTTTCTCTCCATACAAAATCTCTAAATGCTATTGTTTCAATAAATGAATCATCCTCCATGAATTCCCTTTAAGCCTCCTATCTCATGTCATCAATATTACTCAAGCCACTTATTTTTTCCTTTCCTAACCTCAGGATGCTTCCTCTAGAGATTGATGCAGCTTCCCTTGTGGGAGTAGGCATCCCCTGCTACATATCTTCGGGTGTTATCAAAATGGAATCTTCATCAATATCAAGATAATCAACTACCCCACTCAGCTCAACCCTTTGTCTCTTAATTGGTGGCTACTCTAATGGAGGAGAACCTCTTGGAGGAGAATCAACATCAACTATAATCAGTGAAGGCTATTTAGGAACTAATCTCTTAGGAGAAATTTCCCCTGATCCCTCTAATGTGGTAGGGGTTTGAAAAGTTTGTTGTTTCTTTATTTTCTCTTTGCTCCTAGAATATACCCAGATCTCCTTGGGTGGCTGGTAATACTACTTGCGGATCCTCTTCAACCGCCTTTAATTTACCTTTATATGTAATAGTTCTTACCTCTCTTAGAAAACCAACAACATTTTCAAAGTTTTCCAAAACATACATTACCCTGTTCCATTCCCCTTGAATGTTGGGCAGAGGATCATAGTTAGGATCTGATTTCTTGAAAATTTTCACCATCTTGTTGAAATCAAGATACACGGCTTTCCTTTCTTCTTGCACTTGTAAATCAAGAATATTTCTGATGAAATCCTAAAGGTAGTAGAAGTTATGAAAAAATGTACCCAATTTAATTCTTGCCTTTATTGCAGCAATGAAACCCTCAGGATTATGATTTCTAGGGCACACTATTCTCAATTTGTAGGGTCCTAGGATCTTATCAAAGGTCTTACATCCTCCCTTAACCATCACAAAATCTGCAAATGCTGTCCATTCAGGGAAGAATGAACCCTTCTTTTGATGTTTTGGTAGATGTTCCATTTGTGCACCTCCTAGTGGTCTCATTATTTCTACAAATCCTATCCTCAGCAACACATCTCTTGGTAGCACAAAAGGAGAGATGTTTGTCCCACATACCCTGAATACATTTGTGTTAGAATATGGGATGATGTCCCCCCAATTATGAGTTATCTTCAATTCTAGCCTCTTCTCTATGGGCCTTAAGAAATCATGAATTTCTTTTGGGCTCCTTGGTGGATAAAAAATGAGGAGTCTCCTCAATTTGAAGGAAAAAACACTGTGGAAGATTGCATAATCAAACATCTGGTCATCTTTGTCCAAAATTTGGGTCCAACATTGGACAGGCAGCTCAAGATCACACTCTGCCTTCCTTAATGACATGTATTTTCCAAAGTGCCTCTCTCCCTTGTATGAAAACATGTGCATCAAAAGGGAGTACCACTAAAATGTTACCCATTTCTTCCCTACCTTAAGAGCAATTAGGCCCTTATGTATATGCTTTGCCAAAGAGGTTGCATAATAATAAACTAGATTGAAAGTTGCATGTTGAATGTTTACTGCCATGTACATGTATTCCCTTGGCATAGTTTCTAGTATATTAAAGCCAATAATCTAAAACAAGGAGCAGATAGTCTTCCTAAAATAAGGGGCAAAGTACCTCATAGGAAAAGGTTCTTTTTCATCTTTTCCAATCTTTATCTATTTTATATTCTTTCCATATCCTGTTGTGGCAGTGTGCATTGGAAACATTGTGGTTCTAAACAAGACCGTGGTATTCTTATATTCCTTCCTAAAGGCATCAAGGTCAATAGGGATCATATCTTGACTGCAGTCACACAATTTTAAGATTTATGCAATCTCTTCTTTAGTGATTTTGACCATCTCAGCACCATGATATTCCCTAATTACTCTGAAAATAGGGTCATATCTTGATGCAATATCCCTCAGCAGGTCTACATCCATATATACATTTGGGACTGCTAGTTTCCCTATGTCTAATCACCAAGTGTTGTAGGTGGGTGCTCCACAGTTCCTATTTCCAAACCAGTTCTTGAAAATTTTCCATCCAGTGAAAGGCAATTCAACATCCCTAATACAATGTTGCTTATCTAGTAATCCTTCATGAATCCTAGGGCCATATTATATTAGTGCTCCTTCAACCCTCTTATTAGTCAAGTGTTTGGGTTGATTGACAATTTCTTGAGAGAGTGGCCTAGTTGGGGTTATAGAACCAAACTTTTGTGTCTTGGGAGCCATGGATAACTCAAGGAGTTTAGAATAAACTAGGGTTTCGACACAAAGGGGCTCAAAACTTGGTTCTTTCAATTAACTACCTAGGGCACAATTGGAAGACGTGAATTTGAACAAGTTTGAAAGAGAACTACAATTTATGCACAATTTTAAAACACAATAAAGTAATTAAAAGCATGTAGACCAACCCAATGGAAGGAAAATACTCAAAACTTGTCCTAATTCAAGATTGTTTAAATAAAGAACATGATATAGATTTAATTACACTTACAAATTTTTGTGTTTGTAGGAAACCCTAATTTGTTCACATTGCAGTTTGAAAGATGTTGATCAATCTCTCAGATGCTCTACATTCACTTGCAATTTTCAATTGTGTGAGAAAATTAATTTTTATGTGTCTTTATGACCAAGTTTTGATAATTGTGAATGTCTTGTCTTCCATTACTGCTTGCTCAAAGAAAAACAACTATAATTTTCATGTCTTTGATTTTAAATAACAACCATTGATTGAACTCTGAGATGGTGCATTGAATGACTCAGATTGAGTCAACATGATTTGAATTTCTGTCACCATTGTTCACTAATGCCTCAACAAATGAAAACATGCGATATGGAAGCCACATCATTCCTTCCCATGGGCTCCACTCCTTCCTTCAATTGGATGGAACCATACACGTGTCATTCAATCATAGACCTCACACGTCTCTAGCGAACACTATTTTTATTCTTGCAAGTTGAGCGATGAATGGTTAAGATCTTGTCTCGGCTTCACATATCAACTATTGATCTCTGAACCATTGGGTGTTGGGAATTTGAATGTAGACCCCACCTTAGAGAACACACACATAAAACAATCATAGACCTCACACAATCTTAAAAACCATTATTTTAATCCTGTGAGGTACGTGAGCGATGACTGGGATTTGATCTTTAGATCTAATGTGCATAATTTTTACACATGACAATATTGTTAGTCATATAAATGGGGAAAAGAATAGGCCAACAAGATTATGACCCTCAAGACTAAAGGATTAGGACTTAATTCTTTTGACAAAATATTTTGGTCTAACTTAGGAAAAATGTGAAACAAATAAAAGCACGAGATGACTGACGGACCTAGGCAAAAGGGCCGGTAAATGTATGTTTCTGATGGCTTAAGTTGCAATTAAAGCAATTGACGAATGGGTGAAACACTATGTCAATAAAGGATTGAAATGCCCAAGGTTTAAGACCTAAAATATTTGAGAGAAAGGTTACAGAGCTAAAACCCTAAACCCTATCCTTGGGCACGGATGCAATAGACCATTATAGGGCACAAAACAAGCTCAAATTTTCAAAATTTTAGGAGCTCTACCAAACACCTTCTTACCCAGGAAAAAATTGTCCACAACACCTCTGCAACTACTCATTTGCACTCCCTGCACCTTCCACTCTTTCTCCATACCAATTATGCAGCGCTCAACTATTGCAATTGTGAAGAAAAAATGGCTAAAAATCCTTCTTTATGTAGAATGACTAGAGCATGTCAACCATTATTGTTCAAGAGAAAGCTCACATGAGTGAGTTGACAAACATCCACCTTAGGTTTGAATCATATCCATTAATCACTTTGATTTAAAACACAATCAATGATCTTCCTTGACCATCGCTCCATACTTTTACAGATGTGCTTTAGAACAATGATGACACCTCAATAGCTACCACTAAGTCATTTACACATTCACTGTACCTTTGGACTCCATCACTTATCGTAATCATTCCTTGAGGTTATGTTTAAACATCAATGATGAGCAATAATACCTCTGATGGGAGGAATATTCCTCAACACATCCTTCATCGCTTGTTGTAGAAATTTTACAAGGCTATGTTTGTATTCCAACAATGACAACCTCCCAACAATGCTAAGACATGACCTTAGTCCATCACTTATCGATGTAATATATTTGGAGTTTAAAGTGCTTTCGACAATGGGTGAAACCAACGATGGAACCTGATGCTGACAAGTGGTAAGATCATGCTTCTCCATTCACAACGATCCCATCACTCATTGCAGTAACTGAGAAAGGTGGTGAAACACTTATGCAATGACACAAAATAGAGTTGAAACAATGTTCATTGCACTTCATAGTAATGGAACTAAGAGGCTGAAACTTTAGTGACAGGCGATATGAAAGGGAACCAAATATTCATCGCTCATCGCAGTAATGCAGTTGATGATAAAAACCATTTCAACAATGAGTGATAGACTTAAGGGATAAAAAAAGCACGTGCACCAAGATATTTTAAAAGAGGGAACTACTTAGGACATCATAAGATAAAGCCTTTAAGGAATTAGTAACATTTTGTGTAAAGGATGTAAAGGGAAAAAAAGGTTGAAACATCAACCACATAAAATGGAGGAATTTTCTTAGACCAAGGCATGGGTAAATTTGGGTGACGGGTGATGGGTAACTCTAATCACAAGGGGCTAGTCATTCCATGAACTTCAATGACTCAAGTTATTTTAACATGACTAGAAATGGGCCACAACAGGTCAACAAAGGAATAGACCAAGATATCAAGGGTTTAGACAAAAGAGAAAATCTTCAAAGTAAAGCAACTCCCCACATAAAACCTAAACCCTAACCCTTGAAAAACCAAGAGTATACCAAGGAAATGCAGTTTCAAACCAGTGGAACATAAAATTTGAAGGTTCCACTAGTGGCTCCAATTGGGGATGCATTCCTCTCATAGGCATGGTGAGATTCTAGACCTCATGGCTGAAGCAGACTAAGCATAGGGACCAAAAACTAAGGATTTGCTCAGATAAGGAAAGAGGACCATACCAAAGGAAACCAACATACATAAAAATTTACAAGACTGTATAATGTACATGGAAAAGAGCATATTTCAGGAGAAATATGGCTTCAAGAGCTATCCATGTACTGGAAGCTCCAGAAGTTCACCAGCTAGGCTCATTGTCTTCAAATCTTGCATTCTATACCAATACCATATTCCCCTCTTTAGATTTTCTCTGGGAAGCCTTTCTATCATAAGTCTTCAACTTCATTTGGTGGCCCTAGGCCCCCAAAAACATAAAACCAGTATTTACCTCTATCAAATACTTTACTTTTTGCTGCCTGTACTAAGCCAAGTCTAAAAATGTTGCCACTAAAAGGCTGAACACCAACATCACCACCGTCATGTTTTACCACAACACTATACTTTCCAAGGTCACCATTAACCCTGTTAGTTTGATAATGGCGGTCAAACATTAACTGAAACCCATAGTTAATATGACATCTCAACTTATCCAACTCACGTTCATACTCATCCACCCAGACTGAGAAATAAAAAAAATTATAGGCCATTTGATAGTCAACATCATAAATGTTAACATCAAATTCAGTTTGCACATCAAACTAAAAACTTTCATAAACACTTTTTTCATTAGTACCATCTAAAAGCATACACTCTGAACTTATGAAATCAGATTGCAGCTCCAAGTATGAGAAGTCAAAATGAATAAAACACTCATATAAATCCTTCGAATCATCTTCTGATTTTTGTCCCTTACTAGATAAGCATTCATTTTGTGTGATGAAAAAAAATGTTCACACACATGTACATTTTCAAACTAATATTCTTACTCACTTGAGCATTGCATATCCATTAAACTATCACATGCTCCAGTATTCTGAAAACATGATTTACCCAAATCTGTAGTATTTCTCCCTTCATTCAAATCAGGGTTATCACAATAGACATCATTACTAACAACATCCCATGCATCAAAGAATATTTCCATTTTAGGTTCAATAAAATATTCTGATTTATTTTCGAAGTCATCTCTTAACTCAATGTAAAATGTTTCAAAGGATGGCTTGAATAATTTAGAATTAATAGGGTTAGCAACAAAGCACTCATGTGCATTAATAATTTCATGTGCATCATATATTGATAAGTGTCCTGACCCAAATGTAGAGGATTCATCATAATATGAATGTTTTCCATTAACAACTGAACAAACCTCCTCATTCTCTCTCTCATCAATGCACTCCTTATCGAATGAAAACATACCCACTTCTACATAGAAACAAGCATATTCCATGTCACCATTAACTCCATGAGCTTGTGACTTCACATATAAATTTGAATAATTTTTTTTCCCTATGTTCTACATATCAATGTTGTCCTCACATATCACAAAAATTTCCATCTCTACTTTGCATAAACAAATAGAAGCATCAAGGACATGATCATGATCATCAACATCATAGTCAACATCATCAAAACATTTGTCATTTTTAACACTGGTCTTAGGATTAGGATACTGAGCACATATATTCTTATCTTCAAACTCATCATCATTTGTAAAGTTAGCATTCTTTATTGATGATAGAGTCGAATTAAATTTCAAGTATTCCTTGAATGAGATCTATTCACTCACTTGTGAACAAGTGACTTCATCAACATTAATGTCATTGCATTATTCATGTGAAGAAAATGCCTCAAGATCATCCTCATAAGAAGATTCAGAATCTTTAGAAAAATAATTAGAAAAATCACTCTCATCATGACCCTCATCACAATAAAATTCATTACCATGCTCAGAGTTCTCAAAGTCTTCCCAAGTGGAAACTTTTGTTGTATCTCAGCATAGTCTTCCCAAGTGGCAGAGTCTTCTGCATACTAGTACCACTAAAATTTGCATTGCAGAGCTTCCACTTTATGTCAGCAAAGCTTACACATTTCGAGCACCTTGATAGGCTCGATTGTTACCACTTTGGGGTCTTGTATCTATAAAAAAATCCAATCAATCACATAATTATCCCATAGTATATACTTCTTTAGGTAAGAAACGTGAAAGGTGTTATGCATGTGGGAAAGAGCTGGTGGCAACGTAATTTGATAAGCTACAAGATTCACTTCCTTGAGAATCTCAAAAGGTCTTGTTGATGTGTTTTTTAAGCACTTCTCAACACAGGTAATGCATAGGTGCATCACCTCTCTTGAAAGATAATCTTCCACAATTAAATTGTAGAACACTATCCCAAGGTCTCTAATGTTAGGTCTTGACAGTGCTTGGAATATCACAGTTGATTCATGTGATTTTCTAGTAATCATAGCGCAGACTTACAGAGTTAAGCTAGGGGGAAGGTGAATCTTAAAATGGAGTTCCTGAGATGGGGATGTTGGTGTGCAATTGTTGTAGATTCAAACAACAGTCTTAAAACTCCAATTTTAGCTTGAGATTTGGCTTTACGATGTGTAATGAACCTTAGCATAGGCTATTTCTAAAAAAAAGGAAAAAGGGAAAGGAGGAGAAGGAGTTCCTGGATCTAAAACTAATAGTGAACAATGATCATAGAGGACCCTGTTGTGAACAACTTTCCCAAAATTGAATTTCACTTAACCAGATTACTTCATAGTATCATGAAATTAGTGCAAGATTCTAAGGACTGCAAATATTCAACCATTTATTCACCATAAGCATGAATAAAAGATAGAAGTTTAGAGAAACTTTTAGATTATGCCCAGACTAACTTTACACAACTATTTATCATCAACAAACAACAAAAAGTATGGACAAGGAAAGTTTCTAGCACACAACAGAATTATTCAAAACCAATGAACAACATTAACTAATCTACTAGAACAAGCTAAAACATGAAAATAGAAAAGAAAATCTACTCAAATTAATTAAATATGGGAGAAGAACCATATAACATGCATTTGAAACTCAAGAATCCACCAAAAGCATGAAATTCTATTTAAATTTTAGCAGCATGTCATTACAGCAACTCAACTCTCTCTTGAAAATGAGAGGAGACCCCTTATTTATAGTGTTCAAAAAGAAAAATGAATGGCCAAGATTGATTTGCATTATGTGGCAAAGATTCACTACAAACTAGGGTTTCACCTACCCCCATATATATAACAATTTAAAATTACATTCTTGTCTTTTCCCCTATTTTGTCCTTTTGTGGTAGCACTATAGCTTTTTTGTCTTTTGCTAATTTCCCTTTTCTGTAGCTACACTATGAGGAATTCATCATCAATCACAGGAATTCCTTCATTTCTCTTCATGGTGGCATACTCCACAAACTTTTTGATCAATCCACAGAGCTTATCCCACTCCAATATATCGGATTGGAGTACCTGAAAATTGAATCTTCTTGATTTGTTCCTGACAACATCCCAATCCTTGTCAAATTTTTGCACATTCATAATTACCTGCTTAGACTGAGTGAAGGCTCGAGCGACAAATCCCATGAAATCTGGTGTTAGTGCATCCACAGTGCCATTTTCCATCTTCTTATGGAAGTAAGGCCTTATCTTCTCAGGATCCAACTCAACTACTGGCACGTTGAAGTCTGTCATCAACTTTATATATTCTTCACAAACAACCTAGACTTCCTTGATCCAATCTATCTCAATCTCCACTTCATGGAGCACTTGTTCTAATAGATCCTTTTTGTGATCTAGGCCCAACTTCCATGTTTCTATGATCCAATGGTTGTCCTTCACCAGAGCAAATTCCTTTTCCCAGGATCCATTAGGTACCTTGAGGATAGGCTCAATTTTGGGGTACATGATCCTTACAACTTAGGGAAGTCAGCGCAGAACTTCCTTATTCCATTAAGCACTCTTTGCAACTCCAAGAATTTGTTTGTTGTCCTAACCACGTGATTGATGGCCATATTGCCATTATAGATTACCTATCAAAACCAATGCTCCATGGATTTCATCCAATTCTTTCTTTTCTCAAGATGATCAATATGGTCCTTGGACAATAATTGAGGTGGTACTGAGGATGTAGTGGGAAACTCTTCCACTGATGACCATTGTTGAATATAGGCTGTCAAATCAACCACTTGTGCTTTAAGTTCATCCTTTGAAACATTATCCTTTTGCATCTGTTGCACGATGGTGGCAATGGACCCTTGGAGGTGACCAATTTTCTGCTCTTTCATGGCTATCCCTAGATCAAGGGTGGAGATGTTATAACTTACCCCTTCTTCATTCACCATTGGGGTGGCTATTTGCACGGTTTGGGATCCAGAGGCATCCATCATCATCTGAGATCTAAAATTAGGTTTCATTTCTTTCTTTGTGCTTATTTAGGCTTGGCCAAGATGGCCTCCAACCATGCCCTTGGATCCTTTGAGCTTGGGGTCTTCTTTTCCAATTGTTTCTCCAGCCACTCAGGCATATGAGACTCCCCCTTTGGTGATTCATGACCATGTTCTTCCTCTTCGTGGGTTTGTTGGATCTTGATTTCTTTATTTCCCAAAGCCTCTTCCCCAATCTTTTCTCCTTCTTCCTCATTAGAATCCTAGATGTACATACTTTCCTTCTATTGGGACTCAAGGTAGCATGTTCTTTAGGGCTGTCTTCCCCTTTAGTTTCCTTTTCTTCTTCTTCTTCACGCTCATGCTCCTTAGGCTATTCTATTTCTGGGTTCTTGTGAATTCCAGACCTTTCTTCGGGTTTGTCTTCTTTCTTTTCCTCTTCTTGTTATCCTAAGAGGCATTTCTTCATCATGCCTAGGGCTTTTTTCATGCTCCCTAGTTGGAGGTTCAGTATCTTCCTCCATTTTGTCACTTGATTCCTTTTCTTCCTCAGAAGGTGGTCCTTCCACTTCTTCTCCAACATTCTTTAACTGTTGAGCTAACTCCTCAAGATCTGCATCAAAGGTTTCCACAATATATTTGGTGCCAACATCCTCTTTATCATCCTTAGAGGATTTTGTCTCTTCTCCCTCATGCACCACTTTATCATTTGGAAGGTGTTGGAACTTGAGATGCTCATGGTAATCATCCACTTCCTCCTTGATCTCTTTTGTGGCTTCCTTCTCTCGTTGCTCCAATTCTTTTGATATTTGTATTGTGGCTTTCATTTTTGGTGGTTTAGTTGGAGGAGTGGAGGCGGGAATATTAGTAAGAATCTGCACCAAGGCAGCCTGAATAGCTGGGTTCATCAGTATTCTTGATAGCTCTATAGGAATTTTCTACATATGATGGGAGAAGGCCTCCAGAAGTGAGAGTGTAGGAATTGGAATTGTATCTATTTCTAGGGGAAGTGATGTTGTTAGAGACATGGAAGTGGAGGAAAGTAGAGAGGTGGTGGCAGAAGAAGATTCATTGGTTACAACCTGCACGGTGGGTGGAGAAGAGGCAAGGTGAACCAAGATATCCACCGTAGGGAGATAAGTAGCAACCATCGCCTAAGAAGCAGGTAGAGGGGCAACAATGGATGTAACAGAAGTATCAGAGGCAGCATGTGGATATTGTGGTTGCTCAGCCTCTAGTTCCTCTCCTTCATGGAGAGGGTCCTCCTGGATGGTAGGCATCTCTGTGAAATTGCCTGATTTCTTATGTTTCTTGGAAGGTTCTCCCTTTGAAGTCTTTCTCGCATACACATTAGGGTTGTGCTATTGCTCAACAACTTCATTTCTCTTTCTTGACTTGGTAGACAGAGGAGATTTTGAAGTCTCTCCTAATGGGCCATCAACTATCCCACTATCCGTTTCACTCGTAGGCTCCTCCTCAAGCCCCTCATAGGTCAAAGTGACCCCTTGTTGCTTCAATTGGGAAAATTTCCCATCAATCCATTCTTTTATTTTGGCCTCGATGGGCTTGGTTAGAATATTAAGGTAATCAACCTCTTATTCATCCTACTCAATTAGTGGAAGTGGCAGGTTGGCAACTGCATTATACTGAGGATCCATCACTATGTTCTAATCTTCTGCTACTTGATCCGGTATGGGGAATAAGTTGACCTTCTTTACAAAATATGTTGTCATTCGAAAGTAGTTCCTCATTTGTAGTTCATTATCATCCTTGCAGTTAGCCCAAAAATCTTCAACGCTATGTAAATGGGCATATTTAACCACAACCATCCTTTTCAACTTACCATAGCGGTCCATTCGTGGTTGAGCAATGTGGAACTTCAAGTGATATGCTACGAGCTCTTGGTCCAAATTGTCAACACATTGGGATGTGTAGAGTTCATATAGCCCTTGGTCAAAGGAGAGGGGATAAGGAATCCCATCTTTATGCTTGCTGCTTAGAAGGGCATGTGCAAGCCGCAGCTACCAAGAGAGTTCTAATAGTATTATCCGATCATTGGGATACTGGGGTAGCTTGTATAGTTTTTCTAAAAAGCCTTTAGCATGAATGTATGTAAACTTCAGAAACTGAATGAACAAGAAGGAAAATTGTTTGAGGAAAGTGTTAGCACTATGGGAGACTCTCCTCTCAAAGTCACCCCCAAGCAATTTGATAATATGACCTATGAAAGCGTCACTGACTTTGTAGTAGTCCCTCTTGAAGTTTCTAAACTGTAATTGAGGGTACCTATCATAAATCTTCAAATCTCTGCTTGGTTCCTCATCAAGAGCTTGAAACAAGCCTCTGTACTTTGTCTTGTCAACCAAATAATAAACCAAGTAAGATGTCATCTAGAACAGAGAGGTCTTCTTTATAGCCATAAATTTCTCGTGGAAGCAATCATTGATTATCCTTTCCTAGTAGAACTTGGCTTCTCCACGGAGAATCTCTTTTATGAAGTACAAAATCCATTCTTGGAAGTAGGCAGCAGTTGGAAGGCCCATTACTCTGCTCAACAAGGTTACCAAGTCATGGTTATCCTCATAAAAGCCACTGCAGAAAAGCTCCTGGGGAACCTTTGTAGCATTGCCCCTCTTCTCTTTTAACCAGTATTTATTTATAAGCCTTTCGCTCTTAAGGGGGTCTTGATCCCACATTGCCTTGCCATCATCCTTGGTTGGCACTTCCATCTCTCCAAATGTAGGGATACAAAAATTCCTTGTTATTGACTTCAGAGACATGTTAACCAAGACATTCCCATCTCTGTCTACTATGGTTCTAGTCTCCTCTTGGTATGCCTCTTTGCAGGCCATAACAAGCTCAAGGGTGATGAGGATAGGAGGGAAGCCTGCAGATTTAGCCAACCCACTGCTTCTAGTCGTTCTTACACTTTCTATTGTAGGGTTGATCTAGACCCTTTGCTTAAATTCGTTGATGTCTACATGCCCAACTTTTGTATCTGTGATCTCTTTCCAGACTATGCTGACCTTGGAGTTAAGAGGTTCCCCCTGGAACTTGAATTTCATTTGGTCCTTGTCTTCTTTTCCATGGGGTGCTTTGGCTGTTTTGTTTCCCTTGTCCTTCTCCACAACCGTTTCTGAGGGTCCTGCACCTAGTTCCATAAATCCTGTGGGTGAGAGAGAGAGGTAAGTATATTCAAGCATAAAAAATATGAGAAATTTAGCCAAATCCTACAAAATGACATTAGATCAGATAATTGATCATTCAAGAATCTTAATATATCTTCTAGATTAGTATTAACATTTTGTAGGGAGGAGTTTGAGTAATTCAGGTCCAAGGGATCAGACTTCCCTGGGCTGATGGCTATTTTGGAGCAATTGCAAGAGGGGCGCCAATCAAGGCATGGCGGCGAAAATATCTTGACCCACCTTCAAATTTGGTCCATCTGTGGGGGTCCACCAAGGAGGTTTCCCTATTTTGGCATGTGTGTTGAAGTTAATTTGAAGATTAAAGGGTGTTAAGATCACCTTTTGAGCAATTGGGACTAGGAGGAAGCTTTCCTGTTTGGAGTCTACCGTTGAGAACGACTATGGTAAGACTGCCTCTCGAGGGCAGAGTTCTTCTTGGTGGGGCGTGATGTTCTGGAAGGAAGTGGCATAACTCACTTTTAGTCCGGGCCTTTCAGGTTGGTATGGACAGGAGGACGTTAGGTGATTTCCATTTGGAACAATAGAAATCAGATGGTGATCCAATGGGAGCAACCCACTAGATCGAGTTTGGGTGGAGATGAGGCCTTTGTGCTTACTTCACTAATCATTGGGTCATTTGATGACAATGAGAAGGTTGGGTCCTAGGTGGTGGAAGGATGCAAATTTTTTTTGCTTGAACACGATGAAACCCCGACAGAGTTCCGATGGTAGAAGTCTGTGGGGGACAACCCGCAATGGCTCATCACTTAATCATTTCATTTTTCATTTTGGTGGCTGTGATGGAGTTGGGTATTGAAGGGAGGAAGGTCATTCACTAAAAGCCGTAAGAGATGACAATCTCACCCCGACGGCCCATGGATGGAGGTCCACTATGTAGGACCAAAAAAATGGTGCACTTGGTCACTTATGGCTGCGCGGTAAAGGAAGATTCGGGGCCCAACAGTCAGGTGGATGGGCTGCCAAAGCTATTTGAAATAACGGAATCTGGATGGAACTCCACCAGTGGCAATCCACAAGATGGAGCTCATGGATGGATCGAGACTTAAAGTTTTGGCAGAGTTCCCATCTTAGCAATCAATGAAGCGGGACTTGGAGGGCAGAAGGTTATGCATGATTAGCTGTTTGAAATAACAAAACCACAGGGCAGTTTGTATATAGAACTCCATAGAGGCCAACCTAAATAATCTAATGGCTATCATTTTAGTTTGTGATTTTTTTGCTAATGTTTAGACAACCAAGAGAGGGAGTTCTCCCGCCATGGCAGACCTGGTGGAGGAGTTTTCCATCCTAATGTTTAATTCTATTTTTAAGGTCGGTGATAGCAATTAGAAGGCTCAAGTCCGCAGGAGGAAAAATCCCTAGTTCAAGAACAACGATAGAGAGTGTAGGTTTTGCGGTTGGTGAATGGGGTGATTTTTAGGTTTTTTCAAGATTTGAGCACATGGGTTTTGTGCGCCTTAATTTACTCTACTTAGTTCATGAGTTTTCTCTTCTTTAAATTCATCCATTTTACAAGAAATCAAAGAAAAAATGAAGCAAGGCGTGGGGTGGAAAACTTACCTCACAAATCTGATGAATGATGTGGATAAATCAGTTAGCAGATGCTTTGAATTGGTGATGGTACTCGTTGGGCTTGAAGGCAGTGCTGAAAGATGGGTCTCTGACTTCTCTTTGATCGATTGACAAGTGAAAATTATAGGTGAAAGTGGCCTATTTATAGAATTTTTTTCATTAAATGCACCTCATTCAATGATTGTATGGAGGGTCGAAGGTTGGTTTCCATTATTTAAAAACTTTGGCGGGAGCACCGAGACCCACTAGGCAGGTGGGAGCCATTACTTAGTTGTTTGATAGTTTGGTGGTAAATAGACAGTGACAGGAGCTCTGGGTTTCGATGGGTGGAAAGTCGCCAGAGGATGGCCATTGGGAATGAAGATGAGGTGATAGAAACCTGAGAGGGGCAGCCCTACAAGCAGACCTGATGGGTTCCAAGGACGTGAACTTTGAAGAGCTAAGGAAAACAACTAGTGGGATCTCGCAAAGACCAAGAACCTTGAAAATTAGAGGGGGGGAAACATGATCAACTCAAGATGGACTATCTAAAGCTCACTGACCATTTTGAACACCAAACAGGGGGCACACAAAATGAGGTGGCAACAAAAAGTGACTTGATGAGGTGAAGGAAAGAGAGGGTCGCCCTTCCAAACAGGGCATATGTGTTGAAGGCACAAAAAATGGTGACTCTACTAGAGAATGCTCTTGAGAATTTTGGGGATAATTATTCATTCAAAACCCAAAATATCTCAATTCATAGACTAGGGCCTGGCGTCCAAAAGTGAACTAGGAGAATGACATCTGAGTGAACCTACGAAACAACTTAGAAGTGTGTGTTTAGTGAATTCATTCCCTTCCCTTAGAAACTATGACAAGTGGCAGTTAATCTAATTGAGTAGGCTACATGAATCGTCCAACCCCAAAAGTAACTTGGACATTTCCCACTGCCAGTTAGGTGTCCATAGCCCCAAAAGAGTTATCATTGTGACCCCACGGATATTGCTCTAATGCTGGCCAGGCATCCATAGCCCTCGTAGAGTTATCCACACACCCATACAGTTGCTTGATTTCATTGTTTTCTTTTCTTTTCTTTCTTTTGATACTTATTTTAACACTTTCCTTTCTTGTTCAACTATGTAAGCATTGAAGCCTACTATGGGTTTGGGAACCACAGTGGTCACTAGAGTGGACTTGAGAATATTTGCTTGCCAAGTCTTCATAAAAACCGTTGTACAACTCTTTGGAAATAATTAATGTGCATTTGTGTTGGATCTGAGATGAATTTAAAAGGAAGATTCAACCAAGGGTCAGGTACTAAGTCAAAGTTCAAATGAGGAAGCCATTCCATGGAAAATATTAGAGACCAATAGTTGAGAGTGAATATTTATCCAAAGAACACTAAGAGTGGGCAAAAAAGTGAACCATTCATTGAACGAGCACGACCACTACAACAAAAGTGAAGAACGCCCTTAGTAAGGCAGAAGCGGCTGGAGGACGAGCAAAACAAAAGTGACACAAAGCAGCGAGACAAAAGCAAACCAAAAGTAACCTAAGCTAACCTATATACAAGTATTTACAGGAACAACTCCAAAGGAGCTTAGGCTTGGAAATAATGCTTTAGGTGTTTCCCATTGACAGGCAACATGAAATCTTCACCAGTTAAGGTCTTTAGGTGGAAAACATTGTCTCCAAGAATTTCAGCAATTTGAAAGGGGCCAAGCTAGAGCTTTTCAAAAATTTTATGTCCCCCTTTCTTCTCATGGGAAATGTCCTAGCATAGGACTAGATCAGTGATTCTCAAGGCCTTGATTTTGGATTGACAGTTGAACCATCTTTTGATTACGCCTTGATGTTTCATGAATTTTTCTATTGCACAGTCACACACTTCTTCTACCTGTAACAGCTCAGCCAAGCGAGCTTCTCTAATATTGAGGCTTGTTTCAAGCTCATGATGAGGAACTAGATAGAGATTTAAAGGTTTATGATAGGTACCCTCAATTACAATTCAGAAAATTCAAGAGGGACTACTGCAGAGTCAATGATGCTTTTATAGGTCATATTATTAGATTGCTCATGGGTGAGTTCGAGAGGAGAGTCTCCCATAGTTCCAATGCTTTCCTCAAAAAAAATTCCTTCTTGTTCATTTAGTTTTCGAAGTTTACATACATTCGTGTTGAAGACTTAAAAAAAAACCGTACAAGCTGTCCCGATATCTAGATGACCACATAATACTGTTAGAACTCTCTTGGCACTACGACATGCACTTGCCCTTCTAAGCAGCAAGCATAAGCTGGGATTCCTTATCCCCTCTCCTTTGGCCAAGGGCTATATGAAATCCACACATCCTAGTGTGCTAAAAATTCAAACAAAGAGCTCCTAGAGTATCACTTGAGGTTCCACATTGCCCGACCATGAATGGACCCCTATGGTAAGTTAAAAATGATGGTTGTGGCTGAATATGCCCATTTACTTAGTGTTGAAGATTTATGGGATAACTGCAAGGATGATAATGATTTGCGAATGAGGCACTACATGTGAATGAAAACATATTTTGTAAAGAATGTCAACTTATTCCTTGTATTGAATTAGGTAGCGGAAGATGAGAACACGGTGATGCATCCTCGATACAATGCAGTTGCCAACTTGCCACTGCCACTGATCGACTAGGATGAGCAAGAGGTTGATGACCTCGATATTATAACCAAGCCCATCTAGGCCAAAAAAAAGAATGGATTGATGGGAAAATTTCCCAATTAAAGTAGCAAGGGGTCACTTTGACCTATGAGGGGATTAAGGAGTAGCTTGCAAGTGAAATAGATAGCAGGACAACTGTTGCCCCATCAGGAGAGACTTCAAAATCTCCTTTTTCCACCTGGTTAAGAAAGAGAAAAGAAGCTGCTTAGCAACAACCCAACCCTAAGGTGTATGCAAGAAAGACTTTGGAGGGAGAACCTTCCAAGAAACATAGGAAATCAGGAAGTTTCACAGAGATGCCTACCATCAAGGAGGACCCTCTCCATGAAGGAGAGGAACTAGAGGCTGAGCAACCACAATCTCCACCTGCTGCCTCTGATACTTCCATTACAACCACTGCTGCCCCTCTGCCTACTTCTCAGGCAATGGTTGCTACTTCTCTACTTGCTTCTCAGGTGATGGTTGCTACTTCTCTGCCTACTTCTCAGGCATGGTTGCAACTTCTTCACCTACAATGGATATCTTGGTCCACCTTGCCTCTTCTCCACCCACTCCACTTTCATTCACCTCCATGTCTCCGACAACATCACTTCCCCTGGCAACAAAAATAATTCCAATTCCTACACTCTCACTTCTGGAGACCTTCTCCTGTCATATGGAAAACATTCCTATAGAGCTATTAGGAGTACTGATGAAGCCAACTATTCAGGCTACCTTGGCATAGATTCTTGCTAATATTCTTGCCTCCACTCCTCCAACTAAACCACCAAAAATGAAAGCCACAATGGAAATATCAGAAGAATTGGAGCAATGACAGAAGGAAGCCACAAAATAGATTGAGGAGGAAGCAGATGATTACCATGAGCATCTTGAGTTCCAACACGCGCTAATTGATAAAGTGGTGTGTGAGGGAGAAGAGACATAATCCTTTGAGAGTGATGAAGAGGATGTTGGCACCAAATATATTTTGGAAACCTTTGATGCAGACCTTGAGGAGGAGTTAGCTCAATAGTTAAAGAATATTGGAGAAGAAGTGGAAGGACCACCTTCTAAGGAAGAAAAGGAATCGAGTGACAAAATGGAGGAAGATACTGAACCTCCAACTAGGGAGCATGACAGAAGCCCTAGGCATGATGAAGAAATGCCTCTCTTAGGAGAACAAGAAGAGGAAAAGAAAGAAGAAGAAAAACCAAAAGAAAGGTATGGAATTCATAAGAACCTAGAAACAAAACAACCTAAGGAGCATGAGCGTGAAGAAGAAGAAAAGGAAACTAAAGGGGAAGACATCCCCAAAGAACATGCTACCTCTGAGTCCCAACATAAGGAGACTATGTACATCTGGGATTTTGATGAGGAATAAGAAGAAAATACTGAGCAAGAGGTTCTGGGAAATAAAGAAATCAAGATCCAACACACCCACAAAGAGGACGAAGGTGGTCATGAATCACCAAACAGGGAGTCTCAGATGCCTAAGTGGCTGGAGAAACAACTGGAAAAGAAGACCCCAAGCTCAAAGGATTCAAGGGCAAGGCTAGAGGCCATCTTGGCATGAGCCTAGATAAGTATGAAGAAAGAAAACAAACCTAAGGTTAGATCTTAGTTGACGATGGATGCCTCCAGATCCCGAACCGTGCAAATAGCCACCCCAGTGGTGAATGAAGAAGGGGTAAGTTATAACATCTCCACCCTTGATCTGGGGATAGCCACGAGAGAGCAAAAAATTTATCACCTCCAAGGGTCCATTGCCACCATCGTGCACCAGATGCTCAAGGATAAGATTTCAAAGGATGAACTAAAAGCACAAGTGGCTAATTTGATGACCTATATTCAATAATGGTCATTAGTGGAAGAGATTTCCACTACATCCTCGATGCCACCTCAATTACTGTCCAAGGACCATATTGATCAACTTGAGAAAAGAAAGAATTGGAAAAAAGCCATGGAGGATCGGTTTAGACAGGTCTTCTACAATGGCAATATGGGCATCGGTTGCATGGTTAGGACAACAAACAAATTCTTTGAGTTGCAAAGAGTGCTCGAGGGAATAAGGAAGTTCTGTACTGACTTCCCCGAGTTGTACAGGATCATGTTCCCCAAACTTGAGGCTATCCTCAAGGTACCTAATGGATCCTAAGAAAAGGAATTTGGTTTGGTGAAGGATGACCATTGGCTCATAGAAACATGGAAGTTGGGCCTAGATCACATAAAGGATGTATTAGAACAAGTGCTCCATGAAGTGGAGATTGAGATAGATTGGATCAAGGAAGTCTGGGTTGTTTATGAAGAATATATAAAGCTGATGACAAACTTCGACGTGCCAGTTGTTGAGTTGGATCCTGAGAAGATAAGGCCTTACTTCCAAAAGAAGATGGAAAATGGCATCATGGATGCGCTAACATTGGATTTCACTGGCTTTTTCGCTTGAGAGTTTGCTTAGTCCGAGCACGTAAGAATGCACAAAAAATTGACAAGGCTTGGGATGCTATCATGAAAAAATAAAGGAGATTCAATTTCTAGGTACTCAAATCATATATATTAGAGTGGGATAAGCTCTATGGATTGATTGGAAAATTTGTGGAGTACGCCACTGTGAAGAGAAATGAAGGAATTCCTGTGATTGATGATGAATTCCTCATAGTGTAGCTACAAAAAAGGGAAATCGACAAAAGAAAAAAAAAGCTATAGTGTTACCACAAAAGGACAAAATAGGGAAAAATAAAAGAATGTAAGTTTAAATTATATTATATTTGGAGGTAGGTGAAACCCTAGTTTGCAGTGAATCTTGGCCACATAATGAAAATCAATCTTGGCCATTCATTTTGCTTTTTGAACACTATAAATAGTGGGTCTCCTCTCATTTTCAAGAGAGAGTTGAGTTCTCGTAATGATATGTTACTCAAATTTTAATAGAAGTTCATGTTTTTCTTGGATTCTTGAGTTTCAAATGCATGTTACATGGTTCTTCTCCCATATTTAATTAATTTGAGTAGATTTTCTTTGCTATTTTCATGTTTTAGCTTGTTCTAGTAGATTAGTTAATGTTGTTCATTAGTTTTTAAGAATTTTGTTGTGTGCCAACAACTTTTCTTGTCCATACTATTTGCTATTTGTTGATGATAAAAAACTATGTAAAGTTAGTCTAGGCATAATCTAAAAGCTGCTCTAAACTTCCATCTTTTATTCATGCTTATGGTGAATGAATGGTTGAATATTTGTAGTCCTTAGAAGTTTGCACTAATTTCATGATACTGTGAGGCAATCTGGTTAAGTGAAATTTAGTTTTGGGAAAGTTGTTCACAACACAATCCTCCATGATCACTGTTTACTATTAGTTTCAGATCCAAGAACTCCTTCTCCTCCCTTCCCCTTTTCCTTTTTTTTTAGAAGCAACCTATGCTAAGGTTCATTGCACATTGTAAAGACAAATCTCAAGCTAAAATTGGAATTTTAAGACTTTTGTTTGAATTTGTAGCAATTGCACACCAACTTCCTCATCTCAGGAACTCCATTTTAAGATTCACCTTCCCCCCCAGCTTAACTCTGTAAGTTTTCCTTGTGATTACTAGAAAATCACATGAATGAACTAAGATATTCCAAGCACTATCAAGACCTGACATTAGAGACCTTGGGATAGTGTTCTACAATTTAATTGTGGAAGATTGTCTTTCAAGAGAGTTGATGCACCTATGCATTACCTGTGTTGAGAAGTGCATAAAAAAAATCAATAGAACCGGCGCTAGATCGAGGTGATTCACTCTCCCTTGAGAGGTCCCAAAGAGTTTTAAGGTATACTACAAACAAATGGGAATTTAAGGAATTACAGCCTCCCACAAGGGCTAGAAGAACTAAGAGAGAGGATGCGGCCTCTTCTTCCGCTTTCATTCGACCCACTTCACCTTCATCTTCACCTCCTTTGTCATTCCATTCACCTCAGACTCAGTAGACATCCTTCACCTCCATCCCTTCCAGTCAGTCGTACCACATAGCTTTTCCACCGCTTGCTTGCCATAGCCAGGGTGCTACCCCCTCCCTTGTCCCCCAAGTCCAAGGTGCAACCCAATTGCCGCTACCCTTGTGTAGCCCCAAGTTACTGTTCAACAACAAATAGCACCTCCACCTTCCCTCATGGCTTGGATTGTGAATAGTCCTTCTCCGTTGCACTTCAACGCTTACCATGACATGCCTAAGAATCCAAAGAACTTTTGTTCAAGGTTCAATCCTTGAGATCTGCAGAGGATAGTTGAGGAGCACATCAAAATATTCCAAACAACATTGAAAGACATGTAGATTGATCAGGAGGATGTGGCGTGTAGGCTCTTCCCTTACTCATTGGGGGAAGAAGCCTTCTATTGGTATATTAACTTGCTAATGGGATCCATTACATCTTGGGATTTGCTGATGAATGCCTTCTTGCAGAAGTACAAGATCCTGATCAGCCCTTTGGAGCTATATCGACAATTCAAGATAGTTCGTAGGGAAATCAATGAGCCAATCAGCTCCTTCAGTGATTTTTTCCACCGAGCCTACACAAGGTTGCAAGCCTCATATGTGCTCAATGATGCTGTTGCCTTGCCAGTCTATTACACAACATTGGACAACCTCACAATGACATTGGTAAAGAGAATACAACCGCCTCTAACTAGACTAGTAAATGCTTATGTGAAAGTAGTTATTTCTAGCACTGACTTGGGTCAAAACATCTTTGGCTCGCTTCCCTCCTTGGGGAAGAGTGCCCATCTGTGATAGATTCAAGGACTTACCCAAGCATTACAACGACGAATTCCCCTGATGAATCAAGTGCCTTAGTTTCTTTTGGTGCCTCACTTGGGGCAACCCATGAATCAGGTATCCCTAGTGCCTCACTACTTACATACCCAGTAACTACAAGCATATCCACAACAAACCCAAGCACCCCTATACCTACAAGGGTCTAAATTTCCACCCATTGAACAAAGTTAGCTGTTGGCACAACCTGTCTTTCTTCAGAATCAAACACTGCAGACAAGAAACAAAGAGGACTAATTGGACGAGCTGATGACGATGATCCAGAAGATGTCCACAGAGATGACACACTTGAGAAATAAAAATAGCCAGTTGCAAGCCTCTCAACGTAATATTCAAGCTAATCTCAATCGAGATAGCAGGGATAACCATGAGGCAAGTACTTTATCCAAATAAAATTATGATTGAGGACAAAACTCCAATCAAAACTTTGAAAGGAGGCCCTCACAGAGATATAGTAGAACATGGAATACAAGGCCAAACAATGAAGGTGTTCCCACTCCACTTGACCAACCTGCTAGCACAAAGAAGAAAACCAGTGGAGTGTACCTTGCCGAAGCTACTTTGTCTAGATAGTGCAGGATTCATAAGATAAATAGGCATTTCGAATTAGATTGCCCCTAATTCTAGATAGCCACAAAGTTATTTTAAGTGGAGGTCCAAAATGTTGTTGAGAGCGCAAACTATAGAGACATAGTTCCATCTGAGCCCTATGATTCCTCCTATCTCATGGTCAACCAGGCCCCATTCCAGCTTAGCGAAAGCAATGAGCCTAAGGTCAAGACTGCGTCTGCCAAGAATGAAGAAGTACAAGAGGTAAGTAACGAAGAAGCTTTGTCTAACTCTTTAATTCAGTAGATAATGGCCTTGTAGATGAGGAGGAGTTCCATGAAGATGAAGTGCAAATGTTCCATTAGAGAGCCACTTCATATTACTTAAGGAATAGACAAGTAGGGGGCATTTGACTACTTCCACCCCACCTAATAACTTTAGCACCTCGCCTGACCCCAATGCTAGAAATGACCCTAGCTATCCCCATGTTCCCAAGCAATACTTGAATGACAACCAACATCCCAATCAAACCTAGAGTCAACCTGCTAGTTCATCCATAGGAAGATCCTTTGACACAAAAATTGAGCAAATGGGGGAATAAGTAGCTGAAGAATTTAAGAAAGTTAAAATTAGCTTGTCTACCCTTGAGTTGCTCAAGGTTCCTACAGTTAGGCATGCCTTTTTTAGGGTTATTAACAAAACTCCTTCCTCTAAGATGATGTAAGAAATACCTGCCAAGAGGGTCACCTTTGAAGAGCCTTGACAGGAGCCCATAATCCAAGAGATCATAGGTAGGAAGAAGGACACCTCCACAAACCAACAAGCTGGAAAACAACCTGCCAAGGAGTAGACCCCAGTGCAAACTAAGGAAAAGTCCAATGAGAAAGACAAGAGTTAAGTGGCCTAGGCCGACATGGCTATGGGATTATTTGAAGGAAATTTTGAAACACCACCCTTCCTCACCACAATTAGAATATTTAGAAAGAACTTGCACAATTTCCTAATCGACTCTGGAGCATTAGCCAACATCATGCCTTTGGCAGTGTGCAAGGCTCTTGGGATTACTCCCATGTATTCAAGGAGGAAAGTGATGTAGCTGGACAAGATTGAGGTCAACATCATTGGGGAGATCAACCACTTTCTGATGTAGATTGCTATAGATCCAAGGGTGCAACAGGTCATTGACATCCAAGTTGCAGAAATTCCTAACACATATGGAATCATCTTGGGGTGAGACTTCACCCATGCATTAAATGGGTATGCTGCAATAGAATTTTGTCACACGTGGCTGCCATGGAAAGGACTACCAAACCAGATCCAAATAGACTGGGAGTCACACATGAAGTTTATGATCACAGAATATAACAATGCTAATGAGGTGTTGTTTATTGAAATGGAGTTGGGAAATTATTTCCATTTTGCTTATCAGGAAGAAGGAAAGCCTCAAGAAGAAGATCTAGTTGTAGAGGTCTTCCTAGTACAATGCAGTCCTCTGACTAACTTGGCCCATGCACCTCAAAGGAAATAAATTTTAGTGGAATCAAAAGATGAAGAGCCTTACGAAGATGCAAATTTGGGATTGCTAGATGGATTTCAAGATTTCATGGAGAAATGCATACAAAATCAACTTAGTCTAAGAGTGCGAATGGACTTACAAGAGCTCCTACTCCTAAGCTAGTGCATAGTTCACAATGCTTCCCACTCCAAGTTTGAATGTTGCTTGTGCCAAGCAGTAGTGGAACATGTCAAAGGACTAGTCACTTCTAAAAGTGGATGCCAACAGGGCAGCCTGCCCCAAATTAGACTGAACCAATGCCTACTTCGGAGGTTATGGATGCAAGCATAGAGCCAAAAAGGAATGAACACATCATTGGCCCTGGTGTCAAAGAGCCTTCCAAGTTTTGGATGCTATGCTTCAATGGATCCGAGTCCAAACAAGGAGCTAGAGCCAGATTTGAGCTTATCAGCCCTACAGGTAAGACCTATTTTGTGAATATGAAGCTTTGGTACATGGTATTTTAGTGGATTTAAGGAAAAGTGTTAAAATGCTACAAGGTTTTGGTGATTCAGAATTAGTGGTCAAAAAAGTTAGAAAATTGTACTCATGCCATGATAGAAGGCTTGCTAACTATAGGCATAGAGTCTAGGATCTCTTAGAGAGTCTAGATGCATTTAATATATAGTTGATCCCATGTTCTCAGAATCATACTATTGATACCTTGGCTCAAGCATCCAACATTCCACAACCCTTTTCTTTGACTGGACTCAAAAAATTCACTTTCGAGTTGACCTCTACTCCATCTATGCTAGATAATGTCACTCATTTCCAGGTATTCAATGATGATAAGCACATCCTAGAGTTTATCACAAATTCTGATGTGTTTGCACACAAATAATTGATGAAGCTAAATTAGATATAGAAGGGGTTATTGACCTCAAAACCATTACGATCCCTAGAGGTATGGTTCAACTTGATCATATATTTGACCTAGATGAAATCAAAGATCAAGATTTGAAAACAAAGAAGGATGCCATAAACAACCAGTGCAACACCCACAACCTTAGAACAACTAAGGAAGTAAAAAATGTATTTATTGACAAAGTGTGTACTACAGAAGAAAGAATGAAATTGTTGATGCTTTGCGGAAGTATCATGATGTGGTAGCATGGAGTTATGAAGACTTGGAGGTCTATGATACCTCCATTATCACACATACCATTCTTCTCAAGCTCGATGTGTGACCATTTTGGCAAAGACAACATCCCATCAATGCCTTGTTGGAGCCTATTATTTACAAAGTGTAGAAACCACTTTCATCTAGAATCATTTTTCCAGTCAGGAACTCCACGTGGGTGGCTAATTTGGTCCTAGTTAGGAAAAAGAATAGAGAAATCAGATTGTGTGTGGACTTTCACAATCTAAGTAGAGCCTCAAAGAAATACAACTATCCAGTTCCATCATTGGATGGGGTACTGCAGATCGTCAATGGCTCACAGATGATGTCATTCTTGGATGGGTACTCCAAATATAACCAAGTCATGGTGCAATACAAAGATCACCACAAAATATTATTCACCACCAAGTGGGACACTTTTGTCTATAGAAGAATGCCATTTGGGCTCATCAATGCTGACACCACTTTCTAGCGTGCCATGGAAATTTCCTTCAAGGACTTGATTGGAAAGTGTATAATAATCTACATGGATGATTTGACCATGTTTTCAAAGAAGCGAGGTGATCACGTCTTTGATCTATGCAATTTTTTCCAAAGGTGTCAAGAATTTGGAGTTTCTCTTAACCCGAAGAAATGCATCTTCAAATTCACTAAGGGCAAGTTGCTCGAGCATGTTATTTCAGAACAAGGAATTTCTATAGATCTCGAGTGCATCCAATCCCTGCTAAAGATTTAGTTGCCAGGTAGTAAGAAAGAACACAAATATTTCTTTGGAAAGATAAAATTTGTGAGAAGTTCATCACAGGGTTTGCTAAAATCATCAAGCCACTCAACACCATGTTGAAACAAGATTCTAAGATTGAGTGGAATCCAAAGCAAAGCAATCCTTTGAAGAGATTAAGAAAGCTATTGCTGAGGCACCTGTCCTAGTCAGCCTAGACTACTTGAAGCCCTTCTATATTTATTCATTTTCTTTAGATCACTCATGTGCCAACATTTTAACCTAGAAGGATAATGATGGAAATGAGCAACCAATTGCCTTTATGAGTGCTCCCTTGAAAGATGTTGAATTAAGATACCACAATGTCGAAAAAAAAGCATATGCTCTTGTCAAAGGAGTTAAAAATTTCAAACATTACATCTTGCGCAATAAGGTGTTTGCCATTGTCCTAGAACCAGTTGTGAAGATGTTGCTAATGCAAAATGAGATGGGAGAATGAAGAGCCAAGTGGGTTACATTGTTGTAGGAATATGACATGGAAATTCAACCAATGAAGTTGGTATGAGGACAAGCACTCACTTGAATGATAGCTGAGAAATACTTTGAAGCGAGACTTGAACTTACAGTTCAACAATATCAGCTTGAAGATGTTTCCCCAGGGGAATGGTACGATGACATAGTCTACTATTTACTGAAGCACAAGTTCCCACCTCACCTACAAGGAGTTCATAAATGTGCTCTCCACCTAAAAAAGTAGCAGCTACATGCTGCAGGGATCCATGCTATACAAGAGGAATTATGAAGGTGTCTATCTAAGATGCCTTGGTAAAGAAGAAGCAGATTGGATTTTGAAGGAATTTCATGATAAATTCAGTACTGGTCATGGATCTAGTTCTTCTACTGCTCACCAAATATTACGAGCAAAATATTATTGGCTGACGATTTTCAAAGATGCTCACAACCATGTTTGTACATGCCATGTATACCAAACCACCACAACCAAAGAAAGGAATGCTGCTATCCTATTGCAACTAGTTCTAGAGGTGAGACCGTTCGTGTAATGGGGTATTGAATTCATTAGTCTGGTAAGCCCACCATCATCTACAAGACATAGGTACATTCTAACTACTGATTATTATACTAGATGGACATAAGCTATTGTGTTTAGGCAATGCACAATAGAAGTAGTTATGAATTTTCTTGAAAGCTTTATTTTGAATAATTTTGGTTGCCCGTATGCATTAGTGTGTGATAATGGCCCTGCCTTTTCCTCACTGAAATTTGCTAGTTGGGCCTTTGATTATGGAATTTCCCTTAAGTTTTCTTCCAACTACTATCCCCAAGGCAATGGTTTAGCAAAATACACTAATAAGAACCTCATTACTATGATTAAAAAACTGCTTGATAGGAATCCCAAGGACTGACATACCTGACTCCATTTCTCCCTTTGGGTAGATCACACATGCCACAAGGTTGCCCTTGGTGATTCTTCGTTCCATCTAGTCTATGGCTTAGAGCCTATATTCCCAATCCACTTAAAAATCCCCACCCTCTAGTTCATCAATGAATTTTATGAAGAAGGAGATCATAAAGAAGCTTGCTTGGTTGAGCTGTTACACCTAGAAGAAGTGCGTGACTATGCAATATAATTTTTTTCCAAACATCAGGGTGTAGTCAAAAGATCATTCGGTTGCTGAGCCAAAATCAAGGTCTTTAGAATTGCTGATCTAGTCCTATGCTGGGACAAGGCCCATGAGAAGAAATGGGGACACGAAAAATTCAACAAGCTCTGGCTTGGCCCCTTTTAGAGTGCTGAAATTCTTGGAGACAATACTTTCCTCCTAAAGACCTTAACTAGTGAAGATGTCCCATTACCTATCAACGGGCATCACCTAAAGAATTACTTCCAAGCCTAAGCTACTTTGGAGTTGTTCCTGTAAATACTTGTATATAGGTTAGTTTAGGTTGCTTTTGGTTTGCTTTTGTCTCGTTGCTTTGCATCACTTTTGTTTTGCTCGTCTCCCAGCTACTTCTGCCTTGCTGAGGGAATTCTTTTCTTTTGCTGTGGTGGTCATGCTCATTCAGCGAATGGTTCACTTTGCTGTCCACTCTTAGTGTTCTTTAGCTAAATATCCACTCTCAACTATTGGTCTCTGATATACACCATGGAATGGCTTCCTCATTTGAACTTTGACTTAGAACCCGACCCTTAATTGAATCTTCCTTTTATATTCATCTCAGATCCAAAACAAAAGACATATTAATTATTTCCAAAGAGCTATACAACGATTGTTATGATGACTTGGAAAATGAAAAATCTCAAGTCTGCTCTAGTGACCACTGTGGTTCCCAAACCCATAGTAGGCTTTAATGCTTACATGGTTGAACAAGAGAGGAAAGTGTTAAAAGAAGTATCAAAAGAAAGAAAAGAAAAGAAAACGATGAAATCAAGCAACCGTATGGGTGTGTGGATAACTCTACCAGGGCTATAGACGCCCGACCGATAGTAGAGCAATATCCGTGGGGTCACAATGATAACTCCATCGGGGCTATGGATGCCTGATTGGCAATGGGGCAATGTCTAGGTTACTTTTGGGGTTAGACAATTCATGTAGCCAATTTGGTTAGATTAACTGCCACTTGTAACAGTTTCTAAGGGAAGGGAATGAATTCATTGAACACACACTTTTGAGTTGTTTCGTAGGTTGACTCAGCTAAGGATCCCATTCTCCTAGTTCACTTTTTGACTCCAGGCCCTAGTTTGTGAATCTAGAGATTTTGGGTTCTAAATGAATACTTATCCCCATAATGTTCAGGAATTTTCTCCAATAGAGTCACCATTTGTTGTGCCTTCATCACACACACCATGTTTGGAATGGGGACCCTCTATTTCCTTCACCTTGCTGGGTCA
The DNA here is from genome assembly GCA_007258455.2 of Sequoia sempervirens. Classification (NCBI taxonomy): domain Eukaryota; kingdom Viridiplantae; phylum Streptophyta; class Pinopsida; order Cupressales; family Cupressaceae; genus Sequoia; species Sequoia sempervirens. The sequence continues at coordinate 46,582,467 of VDFB02105785.1, forward strand.
CTTTTGGTTGCTACCTCATTTTGTGTGCCCCCATGTTTGGTGTTCAAAATGGTTAGTGAACCTTAGATAGTCAATCTTGAGTTGATCATGTTTCCGCCCTCTAATTTTCAAGGTTCTTGGTCTTTGTAGGATCCCATTGGCTATTTGCCTTAGCTCTTCAAAGCTGGTGTCCTTGGAACCCATTGGGTCCACCCTATTGGGCCGCCCCTCTCGGGTTTCCATCACCTCATTTTCATCCCCAACAGCCTTCCTCTAGCAGCTTTCCACCCATCAGAACCTAGAGCTCTTGTCTCCATCTGTTTACCACCGAACTATCAAATGACTTAGTAACAACTCTTGCCCTCCTGGCAGGTCTTGGTGCTCTTGCTGCCCTTTACAAATAAAAAATCACCAACCTTTGACCCTTCGTATAGTCATTGAATGAGGTGCATTTAATGTGACATTTTCTATAAATAGGCCACTTTCATTTGTCATTTTCACTTGTTAGTCAATCAGAGAGAAGTCAGAGAGTCATCTTCCAGCATTGCCTTCAAGCCCGATGAGTGCCATCGTTGATTCAAAGCATTTGCTAACTAATTGCTCAACCTCATTCATCAGATTTGTGAGGTAAGTTTGCTACCCCGTGCCTTGCTTCATGTTTACTTTGATTTCTTGTAAAATGGATGAATTTAAAGAAGAGAAAACTCATGAACTAAGTATAGTAAATTAAGGTACATGAAACCCATGTACTGAAAATCACCCTGTTTGCCGACCGCGAAACCTACACTCTCTGCTACTATTCTTGAACTAGGGATTTTGCCTCCCACGGGCCTGGGCCTTCCCATCGTTGTCGTTGACCATAAAAATAGAATTAAACTTTGGGATGGAAAACTCCTCCATCAGGTCTACCATGGTGGGAGAACCCCCTCTCTTGGTCATCTAAGCATTAGCGAAAAACTCACAAACTAAAATGATAGCCATTAGATTATTTGGGTCTGCCTCCATAGAGTTCTACATACAGATTGCCCTATGGTTTTTCCATTTCAAACAACTGATCATGCACAACCTTCTGCCATCCGGGTCCCGCTTCATTAATTGTTGAGATGGGAACTCTGCCAAAACTTTGAGTCTTTATCATTAAGTGGGCCCCGTCTTGTGGATTTCCATTGGCGGAGTGCCATCCAAATTTTCCATTTCAAGTGGCTTTGACAGCTCATCCACCTGACTGTCGAGCCCCGAGTCTTCCTCCGTTGCACAACTGTATCTAAACAATAAGTGACCAAGTGCTAACATTTTTTGGGTCTTGTCTAGTGAACCTTCGTCTGTGGGTCGCTGTGATGAGATTTTCATCTCTAATAGATTTTGGTGAATGACCTTCCTCACTCTGAGACTCAAATCCGTCACAACCACCAAAATGAAAATGGAAATGGAAATGATTAAGTAATGAGCCATTTTGGGTCATCCCCTATAGACTTCCGCTGTCAGAACTTCATCGGGGTTTCACCATGCTCAAGTGGAAAAATGTTTGCGTCCTTTTTCCACTCGAGACCCAACTTCCTCATTTCTATCAAATTGTCCAACGATTAATGAAGTAAGCATGAAGGCCTCATCTCCGCCCGGACATGATCCGACGGGTTGCTCCCATTGGATCGCCATTCGATTTCTGCCATTCCAAATGGTAATCACCTAATTTCCTCCCATCCATGCTGACACGAAATGCCTGAACTAAAAATGAGTTATGCCACCACCTTCTAAAACATCGAGCCCCACCCGGTGGAACTCTTCCCTCATGACACAGTCTTACTAGAGCTGTTGTTAATGGAAAACTCTAAAAAACAAAGCTTCCTCTTGGTCCCGATTGCTCAAAAGGTGATCTTAATGCCCTTAAATATTCAAAGTAACTTTGACCCACATGCCAAAATAGGGCAACCTCCTTGGTGGACCCCCACAGATGGACCAAATTTGAAGGGGGGCTAGGATAGGATGGCCACCATGCCCTGATTGTCGTCACCCCTATAGCTACTCCAAAACAACCATCAACCCAAGGAAGTCTGATCCCTTGGACCCAAATTGCTCAAACTCCTCCCTACAAAATGTTAATGCCAATCAAAAGATATGTTAAGATTCTTGAATGATGAATTATTCAATCTAATGTTGTTTTGTAGGATTTGGCTAACTTTCCCGTATTTTTTATACTTGAATGTAATTACCTCTCTCTCTCACCCATAGGATTTATGGAACTAGGTGAAGGACCCTTAGAGGTGGCTGTAGAGAAGGACAAGGGAAGGGAAACAACCAAAGCAACCCATGGAAAAGAAGACAAGGACCAGATGAAATACAAGTTCCAGGGGGAACCTCTTAACTCCAAGTTCACCACAACCTGGAAAGAGATCACAAATACAAACATCGAACTTGTAGACATCTACAAATTTAAGCAAAGGGTCTAGATCAACCCTACAACAAAAAGTGCGAGAATGATCAGAAGCATTGGGTTGGTTAAAGTTGTAGGCTTGCTTCCTTCCCTCAACTCCCATGAGCTTGTTATGGCCTGCAGAGAGGCATACCAAGAGGAGACTAGAACCATAGTAGATAGAGATGGGAATGTCTTGGTTGACATGTATCCCAAGTCAATAACAAGGAATTTTCATATCCCTACCTTCAGAGGGATGGAAGTGCCAACCAAGGATGATGGCAAGGCGATGTGGGATCAAGACCCCCTTAAGTGCAAAAGGCTTATAAATCAATACTAGTTAAAAGAGAAGAGGGGCAGTTTTGCAAAGGTTCCCCAAGAGTTTTTTTGTAGTGAATTTTATGAGGATTACCATGACTTGGTAACCTTACTGAGCAGAGTAATGGGCCTTCCAACTGTTACCTACTTCCAAGAATGGATGTTGTACTTCGTAAAAGAGATTCTCCATGGAGAAGCCAAGTTCTACTAGGCAGGGATAATCAATGATTGCTTCCATGAGCAATTTATGGCTATAAAGAGGACCTCTCGGTTCTACATGACATCTTACTTGGTTTACTCTTTAGCTAACCAGAAAAAGTATAGAGGCTTGTTTCAAGCTCTTAATGAGGAACCAGATAGAGATTTGAAGGTTTATGATAGGTACCCTCAATTACAATTGAGAAACTTCAAGAGGGACTACTACAAAGTCAATGACGCTTTCATAGGTCATATTATCAGATTGCTTAGGGTGACTTCGAGAGGAGAGTCTCCCATAGTGCCAATGCTTTCCTTAAACAATTTTCCTTCTTGTTCATTCAATTTCTAAAGTTTACATACATTCGTGCTTAAGGCTTTTAGAAAAATCGTACAAGCTGCCCTGGTATCCTAATGGCCAGATAATACTGTTAGAACTCTCTCGGCAACTGTGGCATGCACATGCCCTTCTAAGTAGCAAGCATAAGGTTGGGATTCCTTATCCCCTCTCCTTCGACCAAGGTCTATATAAACTCCACACATCCCAGTGTGCTGAAAATTCAGACAAAGAGCTCATAGACTATCACTTGAGGTTCCACACTGCCCGACCACAAATGGACCCTTATGGTAAGTTGAAAAAGATGGTCATGATTGAATATGCCCATTTACATAGTGTTGAAGATTTTTGGGCTAACTGCAAGGATGATAATGAAGTGTGAATGAGGAACTACATGCAAATGAAAACATATTTTGTAAAGAAGGTCAACTTATTCCCCGTACTGGATTAGGTAGTGGAAAATGAAAACACAATGATGGATCCTCGGTACAATGCAGTTGCCAACCTGCCACTACCATTGATTTACTAGGATAAGCAAGAGGTTGACGACCTCAATATTTTAATCAAACCCATCGAGGCAAGAACAACATAATGGATTGATGGAAGGATTTCCCAATTGAAGTAGCAAGGGGTCACTTTGACCTATGAGGGGCTTGAGGAGGAGCCTAGAAGTGAAACAAATAGTGGGAAAACTGCTGCCCCATTAGGAGAGACTTCAAAATCTCCTCCATCCACCAAGTTAAGAAAGAGAAAAGAAGCTGTTGAGAAATAGCCCAACCCTAAGGCGTATGCGAGAAAGAATTTGGAGGGAGAACATTCCAAGAAACATAAGAAATTAGGAATTTTCACAGAGACGCCTACCATCCAGGAGGACCGTTTCCATGAAGGAGAGGGAACTAGAGGCTGAGCAACCACAATCTCCACCTACTGCCTTAAATACTTTTGTTATAGTCACTGCTGCCCCTCCACCTTCTTCTCAAGTGATGGTTGCTTCTTCTTCGCCTATGGTAGATATCTCAGTCCACCTTGCCTCTTCTCCATCCACCGTGCAGGTTGTAACCATTGAATCTTCTTCTACCACCACCTCTCCACTTTCCTCCACCTCCATGTCTCTGACAATATCACTTCCACTGGCAAAAAAAACAATGCCAATGCCTACACTCTCACTTCTGGAGGCCTTCTCCCATCATATGTAGAACATTCCTATAGAGCTGTAAGGAGTATTGATGAACCTAGCTATTTAGGTTTCCTTGGTGCAGATTCTTGCTAATATTCTTTCCTCCACTCCTCTAACTAAACCACCAGAAATGAAACCCACAATGGAAATATTAGAAGAATTGGAGTGATGAGAGAAGGAAGCCACAAAAGAGATCGAGGAGGAAGCAGATGATTACCATGAGCATCCCAAGTTCCAACACTTTCCAATTGAAAGTGGTATGTGAGGGAGAAGAGAAAAAATCCTCTAAGGGTGATGAAGAGGATGTTGGCACCAAATATATTGTGGAAACCTTTGACAAAAACCTAGAGGAGGAGTTAGCTCAATGGTTAAAGAATGTTGGAGAAGTGGAAGAACCGCCTTCTAAGGAAGAAAAAAAATCAAGTGACAAAATGGAGAAAGATACTGAACCTCCAACTAGGGAGCATGACAGAAGCCCTAGGCATGATGAAGAAATGCCTCTCTTAGGAGAACAAGAAGAGGAAAAGAAAGAAGAATACAAACTTGATGAAAGGTATAGAATTCACAAGAACCCAAAAACATAACAACTTGAGGAGCATGAGCGTGAAGAGGAAGAAGAAAAGTAAACTAAAGGGGAAGAAAGCCCCAAAGAAGATGCTACCTCTGAGTCCTCATAGAAGGAGACTATGTACATCTGAGATTCTAATGAGGAATAAGGAGAAAAGAATGAGCAAGAGGCTCTGAGAAATAAAGAAATCGAGATCCAACACACCCACAAAGAGGAAGAAGGTGGTCATGAATCACCAAAGGGAGAGTCTTAGATGCCTGAGTGGCTAGAGAAAATACTACAAAAGAAGACCCCAAGCCCAAAGGATTTGAGGGAAAGGTTGGAGGCCATCTTGTCCTAAGCCCAGATAAGCATGATGAAAGAAAAGAAACCTAAGGTTAGATCTCAGTTGATGATGGATGCCTCTAGATCCTGAACAGTGTAAATAGGCACCCTAGTAGTGAATGAAGAAGGGGTAGGTTATAACATCTCCACCCTTCACTTGGGGATAGCCATGAGAGAGTAGAAAATTGATCACCTCCAAGGGTCTGTTGCCACCATCATGTATTAGATGCACAAGGATAGGATTTCAAAGGAGGAATTAAAATCACAAGTGGCTGATTTGACAACCTATATTCAACAATGGTCATTAGTGGAAGAGCTTCCCACTACATCCCCAATGCCACCTCAATTACTGTCCAAGGACCATATTGATAGGCTTGAGAAAAGAAATAATTGGATGAAAGCCAAAATGGATTGGTTCAAACAAGTCATCTACAATGGAAATATGGGCATCAACTGCACGGTTAGGACAACAAACAAATTCTTGGAGTTGCAAAGAGTGCTCGAGGGAATAAGGAAGTTCTCCATTGACTTCCCTGAGTTGTACGAGATCACGTACCCCAAACTTGAGGCTATCCTCAAGGTACCTAATGGATCTTGGGAAGAGGAATTTTCTCTGGTGAAGGAGGACCATTAGCTCATAGAAACATGGAAGTTGGGCCTAGATCACAAAAATGATGTATTAGAACAAGTGTTCCATGAAGTGGAGATTGAGATAGATTGGATCAAGGAAGTCTGGGTTGTTTGTGAAGAATATATAAAGCTGATGATAGAATTTGACGTGCCAGTTGTTGAGTTGGATCATGAGAAGATAAGGCCTTACTTCCACAAGAAGATGAACAATGGCACAGTGGATGTGCTAACACTAGATTTCATGGGCTTTGTCGCTCGATCCTTCGCTTAGTCCGAGAAGGTAATTAAGAATGCACAAAAAAATGATAAAGATGGGGATGCTGTCACAAACAAATCAAGGCGATTCAATTTTTAGGTACTCCAATCAGATATATTAGAGTGGGATAAGCTTCGTAGATTGATTGGAAATTTTGTGGAGTACTCCACCATGAAGAGAAATGAAGGAATTCCTGTGATTAATGATGAACTCCTCACAGTGTAGCTATAGAAAAGGGAAATTAACAAAAGACAAAAAAGCTATAGTGCTGCCACAAAAAAGACAAAATAGGGAAAAAGACAAGAATGTAATTTTAAATTGTAATATATTTGGGGGTAGGTGAAACCCTAGTTTGTAGTGAATCCTTGCCATACAATGCAAATCAATCTTGGCCATTCATTTTTCTTTTTGAACACTATAAATAGGGGATCTCCTCTCATTTTCAAGAGAGAGTTGGGTTGTTGTAATGATATGTTGCTGAAGTTTTAATAGAAGTTCATGCTTTTGGTGTATTCTTGAGTTTCAAATGCATGTTACATGGTTCTTCTTTCATAGTTAATTAATTTGAGTATATTTTCTTTGATATTTTCATGTTTTAGCTTGTTCTAGTAGATTAGTTAATGCTATTCATTGGTTTTGAAGAATTATGCTGTGTGCTGGCAACTTTTCTTGTCCATACTTTTTGTTGTTTGTTGATGATAAACAACTGTGTAAAGTTAGTCTGGGCATAATCTAAAATCTGCTCTAAAATTCTATATTTTATTCATTCTTATGGTGAATGAATGGTTGAATATCTGTAGTCCTTAGAAGCTTGCACTAATTTCATGATACTGTGAAGCAATCTGGTTAAGTGAAATTTAGTTTTGGGAAAGCTATCTGCAGCAAGGTCCTCCGTGATCATTGTTCACTGTTAGTTTTAGATCTAGGAACTCCTTCTTCTCCCTGCCCTTTTTCCTCTTTTATTTTAGAAACAACCTATGCTAAGGTTCATTGCACATTGTAAAGCCAAATCTCAAGCTGAAATTGGAGTTTTAAGACTGTTGTTTGAATCTACAACAATTGCACACCAACTTCCCCATCTCAAGAACTCCATTTTAAAATTCACCTCCCCCCTAGCTTAACTCCATAATTCTACCTTGTGATTACCAAAAAATCACATGAATGAATTGAGATATTCCAAGCACTATCAAGACCTGACATTAGAGACCTTGGGATAATGTTCTGCAATTTAATTGTGGAAGATTGTCTTTCAAGAAAGGTGATGCACCTATGCATTACCTATGTTGAGAAGTGCATAAAAACATATTAATAGGTCCTACATAATGTGAAGCTAATTTGGATGACTTTCCAAATTTGATGGAACTTTTATAAGGTTTAACCCTCTACAACACCTTTTCATCTACTGCAAAATTTTGGGGCACTCGCTTTGCATCTACATAGCTTTTATGTCTATCATTATCTTTAGCTAATCTTTGCTAAAATAATCCTCACTTGTTCTTCCATTTCAGCTAACATGGCCCAAGACTCATCCTATCCTCAATTTTATCCCAACTTATAGGGGTTTGACACTTTTGACCATATAATGCTTCAAAAGGAGCCATCTTTATTGTAGAATGGTAGGAGTTGTTATAAGTGAATTACACTAAAGGAGAGTAATCTTCCCACTTGTATTGCTAATCCATGCAATACATTCTAAGTAGGTTTTCAAGTACTTGATTCACCCTTTTTGTTTTTCCATCTGTTTTTGGATGAAATGTTGAGCTTATATTTAGTTGAGTCCCAAGTGTAGAAAATAAGGTTTTCCAAAACCTTGAGGTGACTCATGCATCCCTATCTGAGATAATCTTCTCAAGAATTCCATGTAGTCTAATCACTTCTTGAACGAATTTTCATACTATGAAAAGAGCTCCATCAGTTAGATTCTCGGGTATGTAATGTGCTACCTTACTAAGTGTAGACATTGAAAAATGTCCTAAACAATATCATATACTTGAAACAGGTTTACTAACATCATTTCCTCTTTAAACCCATCCTCTTTTTGCTTAATTAATTAAACTAACCCAACTAATTTAATTAATGGCATCATTTTCATCCATTAACCTAATTCATCAATTCAAGTTAATTCACTCCCCCTTCATGCTAAATTTCATCCTATTAAATTAAATAAATCAAAACATTTAATTTAATTCCCTTGGTCATCTTATTTAATTAAATAACCCTAAGTTATTTAATTAAATATCATTTCATCTCCCCCCATTTATTAAATTAATTATTTAATTTGATGAATATCACTTTAATTCTTCAATCCCTTAATTACATGATTAAACCTTGTTTAATTAGCAATTAAACTAATTTTCCTCTAATAGGTGAATATTCCCATGGAATATTCCTTATCCACTTTTTGCACAATTAAGAATTTCCTTGAATTTGAAAATGCCTTTTATCCTCACCCATGAGAATATTCCAAAGAATATTCTCTCTCCTCCAATCAACTCACTTAGCTTCTAATGCAAGTTTTAACCTTTATCCTTTTGAACAAGCCACCTTTGACCTGTGAGTAGGTCAAAAGTGTGTTTCTTTGAAGCAAATGTGAGCCCTTGATTAAATCCCATCATGCATTCTCATCCGTTGATGAGAATCCATGATCCATGCCTCTTCTTCCTTTCATCTTTGACTGTTGATTGATCTTTTTGATCTCAACCCTCCATTTCTCATTTTCTCTCCTATAAATAAAGCACTATTTGGAGACAAATGGATCCTCTTTCAATTGAAAACTTATGCTATTGAATTCACTTGCATCCACACTCACAATTTACTCACTTTCAACTTGTTTTAGTTTATTTATAATTGCATAATAACTTAAAGCATCCATTACTGGCTTCCATGCATCCATCCTAGTTTGTATATGAATTAGGGTTTTCAACTTTTAGCTTAGAATTAGCTCATAATTAGTTCATTTTAGTATAAAATCATGTTAACTTAGCTTGTATCATGTTTAGCATAAACTAGGTTTTCATCCATTTATCACAATGGTTTCATTGATTCTCTTCCATAGAATTGATTGAAACATGCACACTAATCATGGGATTGGGAAAGGGTTGTTGTTCCACATCAATATGACACTAATTCCAAAACAGGATAAGTTTCAAATGGGTTAGAGTAGGAATTTAATTGTTTTAATAGTTTATAACTTTTAGTTTCAATAAATGCTTAGTTTAAATTTTCAATTTGAATAATCTTGTTTGGTAGATTGAGGTTTAATGGATAAATTTTTCTTTGATTGATCATGGATCAATCGTAATCGAGTCACACTGATAATCCTTGTCCCACATTTTGGTGCTAGAAGGAGGGAAAACCATTCATTTAACTAGTTTTTAGCTTAAATTCTATTTTTGTTCTTTTTGCAGGGTACAGTGATGTCCAAATCACAAACAACGATGCACTTTGAAGAGTGTTTCCATATAGCGATTCTCTTTCAACTTGAAACATCAAAACCAATTAAATGCACCAATGCTAATTTAAATATGGTGACATTAATTTAATATAGAGGTATCAAAAACTACAAACGAAGATGCCCCTAGAGTTCAAATCATGACACTACCGTGTGCAGTGACGCTCAAAAAAATCTTGATGCTATTGTGCTCTCTATTTTTGCTACAGAGTGACACCTGTTTTCACTAGAGCAATGCCCAGACTTCAAATCATGATGCTAGCATTTTCAGCAATGCCCAACTAGGGTAAGAAATTTTACAATCATTCTTTTGACATGTGCTTTAATTTCCTTGATTTATTTGATCACTAATGCACTTCTGACTATATTCTAGTTGTTAGACTAATAGGGTTTTGTAGAGACAAAGACATGGAGCTAATGTGAAGAAAGATTCCCTATCTTGAAATTTTATTATTGTAACAAGCATTTAATGCTTTGGGGCAATTATAACCCAACGTTCATGCTTTCTTCTTTATGCTTTAGGAGAATTAAATTTCCATTGGGTTTTAAAAATTTACAATCTTAGGACCAACTAGCTTTCAATTGGGCTTAAAATTCATTTTCAAATTTGGCTAAAATTGAATCCTCATTTTTTTTTTGGTTTAAAACAAACGCACAAATGAGATTAAAATTGAACCCTCATCGCATCATTATTTTTTGGGTTTAAAATTGAACAAGACAACTTCATATTTCGTTTGGTGCAATAAAATGAAGACATCTTAGCTTTAGGGTTTAAAATTTATATCTTTTTGCTATGTTTTATGATTTACAACATTGTTAGTGGATGCGTATGCAATTCTCTCATGCCATTTGGCAATCTTGAGAAACAAAAACATTCCTTAACACTTTTCAAAATCACCTACATCTTTAAATTTGGATTAAAACTGAACCCCTTTGCGAGTGTGATAAAAAGGCATAGCACGTGTTCTCTCTTTGTTCATGTGAATGAAGATTGAACTACGGATGTACTTCCTTGCTATTGTTTATCTTTAGAGAGCCTTCCTCCCCACTTTGAAAGGAGGGAACGACCCAAGCAGTAACGAGCTAAAGCCAAGCTCTTCCAAACCGCTATATAAATTTGTGATTGTAAGGAGAGCTTGCAATCAGTAGGGAGTGGTACATGATAGCTCTCCCCCAATATCTTTATGATGTGTAAAACCCTTGTTCTAAGGGTTGGAAGACATATTGAGGGAGTTTATCATTGTACCCCTTAAACTAGAAGCCCTTACTATGAACCATTGTTTAGAAGCCCAAAATCCTTAATACTTGTTGGTGCAAGAACGGTCATTCTGAAGCCACCCCACATTCTTAATATTTAATTGTAGAAACAAAAAATCCTTTTGGTCTCCGAATTTTAAGGATTTTGAGATTTGGTGGTCCCGAGAAGTGTGTGCCGAGAAAGGGGGAGCTAGTGTCATCTCTATCTCTTTGCATTGTTTAGTGTTTGGAGAAATCCAAGTGGGCACTCAACAAGTATAGCCATTTCAAACCTAGGATTTTCAATGATTATGAGTCAATTTAATACATTTCTTGGTTCCAAAATGATACAAAAACATTCATTATCTTGCTCAAAATTTCAAACACTTTAGTTAAATATGGAGATCTCTTGAAATTAGCCTTGATATTACTGCTTGTCCTAAGGATTTTATCCTTAGAGATTTATAAATATCTTGAATTATATCTCAAACACATATTTTTCAAAGACAACATAGGCAATTATGGATTTAACCTCATGATTTTCACAAAATGGAATTGTGAAAGTTATGATGTTCTTGACATAAACATTTAGTTTGAAAACATAATCAAGATGAGTCTTTGTGGTAAAATAAATTCACTTAAGCAAGATAAAATTGACACAAATTAACCCCACATGACTATTTGGAGACCAATTACTCCCATTGAACAACCTGATCTTCTAGGTGCTATCATTCAACCAAACTTTGAACTCATTAAAGGAGAACAAATAGATCTCATTAGTAGTTTGAGAAGCTTCACTTTTGAAACAAAAGAAACAAACACCTAGTGGAAAAACACAACAACCATTTTAGATGAAGAAGAGGAACAAGCTGATATTGAGGCTGGAAGGCCCACATTACCACCATCTACGTGGTAATAAATATCTTCCTTTTCTTCCATAAACTTGAACTATTTGTAAATGATTTCATCAAAAATTAAGATCCCTAAGATAAGGTCTACCGGTCACCATTTCAAACTTAGGAATCTTAGTCCAAAATCTCTCAAGAAGCATCTTTTAACACTTCACAAGAATAGAGACAAGTTGGTAGCAAAATTTTATAGACACGCTTCCAGAAATAGTCCAAAATTATACACATTCTTTTGGAGTCAAAACCCTAGTCTGTTTCAAGATACTGAACTCCTCTTAATGATCCATCACATAATCAAAATCCATAGGGGAAGATCTAAATATTTTCATTGTAGACATAGGTATCATAGATCAAACTTTAGTAGGAAGTGGGCCAAAATACTTTATTGCAATCATTACCTCTTGATAAGGAACTTTTATGCTTGAGCTAGGAGGGCTTGAACAATTTAAAAATTCCCATGCATCCTCTCATCTAAGTTAACATTGGGTCTTTAGGATTTGGACATTTTAGAGGTCTAGCATCATTCTCACTACCTTGGTCTTGGAAAACAAATGTTCATTCTAAGTCAACATTGGGTCAAACATCTCATCCATCCCTCCATCAAATTCCATCTTCCACTTCACCAAACTTTGCAAATTTTTTTAATACACCAACATATTTTGACTTAAACATCAATCAAACCAACCCCTAACTTAGCTACTTTGCATGTGAGATGTATCCTTTTCCATGTACCTAGTTAAGTTAGCTATCATCTTTGAACTAGTTTATCTTGAAGGTCATGAGTCTACCCTAAAGATTTACAAGTTCATAAACATCCTTTATCCTAACATAAAAACATCAAACACAAGTCAAAAGTGTCGTCCCAAAACATTTGCAAAGATCACTTCCCATATCACCCATCTTTTCACCCCCCATTATCATTATTTCTCTAAAAAGACTTAGAGTGTCCCTTTTACCTAGATTTGTGTCAACTAGAGAGTTCAAACATCACAAGTCTCAACACAACTCTCCCATAAGTGACACAAAATTTATGGTAAAGACAAGATCACAACACAAGAGAATCATGGAGAAAACCAAAATTACATTTACCTCAAGTGATCCAAATCCTTTAGAATTTGATCCTAGAAGTCATGTTACCCCATCACAACAACCGTCATCTCCTGTAGGACCATATGAGATTGAAGATGTCACGAATAATCCATTTGAACTTACTATGGAGAAAATTATGGAACATCAAGCCTTTGAAAATGTAGCTCCAATTTCCCCATCCTTTGTTGTGCAAAACTTGACACAAAGCTTTGCAACTCCATCACTAGGGCTAAATCAAACATTTACTCCTAGTCTTGCAACTAGTCTTGCCCAAGACATTGGTCTAACTCTTCCATTTGAAGTTAGTACACTTGTGGGTACCCTTGAAACTAATCCCCCACCTCCAACAACCACTTGGACACCTACCTTTGGTGCTCCTACGATACCCAAAAATCCTAAATAGCTATACACACCTCTTAAAATTCATTATTCCACAACCACTTCGACATATCAGGGACACCCCTCTTCATCTACATCCATGAGTACCATAAGTGTGCCCACCATCATGCAAAGTAGTATAGACCAGGTATCTCAAAATAGCACACAAGGGCATGCCAATACCATACCACAAATCCAACCCTTAACACATATGGGGACATCTCTATCAAATCCTCCAATGGGTTTACTCGTACCATCAGTTTCACAAAGCACACCCATCCCATTCACTATCAACTCATCTCAAAGCCATCCCTTGGTTACGAGTTTTGTCAATCCAAGAAATAGATTGATCATGAATCCCTTGTTTACATCTTTAGTACAAGGTAATCCTCAAGACATGGGACAAGGAAATATTTTTAACCAATGGACTCAAGGTCCTAATGTGTCATTACCATCAAAAAATATAATGACATCATCCTCATCTTTCCCCATAGTTCTCGTTACCATGCAAAATCAAATGGGAACTCAAACTTACATTCCTTCATCTTCATCTACCATCTCACAAGGAATTTCAAACCAAGGGAACCCTCCACCCTTCATCAACAATCTGCTATTTACTTAGAACATCAACATCCCCAATCCATCATAGATGTCCCAACCATTTGATCCTACATTGCAAGTACAACATGCTTACCAACAAGCTATCCAACAACAAAAAGAAACACAATAACAACAACAACAACAATCAACCTTAACACACCAACATTAAGCACAACAAGAAAGCTTATCACAACAACATCAAGCTCAACAAGTATCACAAAAAGAACAACAACAACAACAACAAAAAGAAGCAACCTTAGCGCAACGACAACATAAATCAAAACAAGTAACCTTAGCAAAACAACAACATCAAGTGCAACAAGTAGCCTTAGCACAACAACAACATCAAGCTCAACAAGCAGATTTAACACAACAATAACGTCAAGCCCAAGAAGCATCCTTAGCAGCACAATAATAATAACAGGCCCAACAACAAGCCCTCATAGCACAACAACAACAACAAGCACAAGAACAAGCCTTGCTAGCTCAACAATATGCCCAACAACAACAACAACAACAACCAAGTTCCTTATATAATCCTCAACAAAATATTTCCAATACAAACACATTAGGAACATACACATCAATACCAAAATCACCTTCATAGAATTTCACACCACCATACACCCCATACAACACCCTATCATATCAAAATCCTCCATACAAATCATCATTCCACCATATGTTCCTCCACCAAATCTACAAGATGATCTAGCATCACAATTTAAGATGCTATCACAAGAACTACATGATCTTCAAATGGGAAAGACCAAGAAGCCCCATACACAAAATCTATGTCCCTATCCATTTGATCGAAACATTGCGATGGTACCATTCCCTCCTAGCTTTGAAATACCCAAATTTGAAAAATACAAAGGGAGAAGAATTCCTATCGATCATATCAAAGAATTCAATGTCATGTGTATGGAGGTCGCTTACAAAGATTCTTATCTAATGTGCCTCTTCCCATGAAGTTTAACAGGTCTTGTAATGGATTGGTTTTCTCATCTACCTCCTGGGATCAAAAATTTCTAAGAAATTATTGATAAATTCATCGATCATTTCTCCTTTAATCTTGACATGGACGTCGGCCTAGAAGAGTTGTATACTCTTAGACAAAACAAAGGAGAATCCTTTGCCAATTTCTTGCAATGATGGAGATAGAGAGCTAGTAAAAGCAAGTGGCCTCTTCTCGATGAACAAGTGGGAGTCATCATAGCCAATCTAGACCCCGATCTATCTTTCCACTTAAAAATGTAGTGCATCACATCTTATGATTAGCTTGTACGTAGAGCCATTGACATCGAGAGAGCTCTAATCTCACAAGGAAATACTCAAGCTTTCAATGACCATCAACTAGTTCAAATGACAAACCTCGTATCTAGGCCAAGAACAAGAACCTAACAAATGGCGGTGTGGTAGATGCTAAGGTGATCCTAAGTGCTCCTAGATCCAATGCCAATCATGTTTCTAACATCCAACTGATGGCGCAACAAATGAAACCTACTCAAAAAAATCACATCAATAACACTAACATACCAAAAAGGCGAACCATTAATAAAAACAACTATCCCAAATGCAAGTACACACAGTTATTAGAACCTATCAAAACAATTATGAAGAAGTTGGTAGAGTCAAATCTGATCATACTACCCAAATTTGAAAACTACTAAGGCCACAAGAGAAACCATCCTGGTATAATGAGCACGATATCTATGACTTTCACAAAATCAAAGGACATAAAATGATAAACTGCATGAAACTTAAGAATATCATTCAAGATCTCATAGAAAATGACACCATATTTGTTGAAGTACCAACTAGAAATCAAGATCTTAAGATATACAAGAACCCTATGCTAGATCATAACAAAGCAAACAACAACAAAAAAGATAAGGATTACACAAACATGCAACATACCTATTCCAACGTGGTTGCCTCTTACGATAGCGTCATTAATGTTGTCACTATCAAAGGAGATAGTGAGGAATGTGGAGTCACTACGTGACATGGAAAAATAATCGTTCAAGGAATCCCACCTCAATCTAGGAAATAACCTACTTTTCTCATAGCTAATCCTAGCAAGGACAATCTCCTAGATCAACTTAAGCAGACCCCTGCATATATATCAATCTTAGAACTTTTAATGCTATACCCCACACATAGAGAAATATTGGAGAAAGCCTTGTTAGAGTCATCTGTTCTCGAGGATATTGGTACTAATTAGTTTCAAGCTATAGTAGGGCATATCACCAATCATCTTCTCACCGTCTTTGAGCAATACCTACCCTCACAACCATCTCATAATCATGCTTTACACCTTGAGGTTGTCATTCATAAAAACAATGTCAAAAGAGTCTTGGTAGATGGAGGTGTCAGTCTGAACATTTGTACCCTTCAGTTAATCAAACATTTGGGCTATTCAAAAGATACTATTGAGAAAGAAAAGAGTACTACCATTAGAGCATATGATGACCAAGAATGGGTATCACATGGAATCATTGCACTTCCCATCCAAGTGGGACCTCTTATTGTAGAAACTATATGCCAAGTGCTTGATTTTGATCTTCCCTATAACATCCCACTTGGCTAACCATGGATCCATGCTCTAAAAGCTGTAACTTCAACCTATCATCAGTGCATAGAGTTTCCTTTTGAGGGAAGAGAAATTACTATCCATGGAGATCCTGAGCCTTTTAACTACTGCAAAAGTCTTGAAGCCATGTTCTATAAGATACCCCAAATACCCAAGAATGATGAAGGGCCTACACCATCAAGCTCATTTATTGACCCAACATCCTTGGCCTCTACCTCAACAACAAAAATACCCATTGTGCAAAGTATACTCGACATCAAAGCAGTGATCCAGGATGATGGTTATGGAAACTATAAACTCTTGAAAGACACCTTTGTCTTAGTAGAGTTACCTATTTCTCCTCAATCTCATGGGAAACTCACATCTAGCACCAAAAAACCTAAAACAATCAAGATGGTAGCTTCTACCTTCATTGAGTGGGGGCATTTAAAACAAGAAGATATTAATGAAGAAGACATCTACAAACTCCTCTATTAGGATGAATGGCCCATCCCTGTTCTTCCCATAGGAGATGATAACAAAGGCTTGCAACTAATGAAGGGATGGGGATA
>VDFB02105785.1:46599569-46699626 GCA_007258455.2 Sequoia sempervirens
AAAGAAGGATGCCATAAACAACCAGTGCAACACCCACAACCTTAGAACAACTAAGGAAGTAAAAAATGTATTTATTGACAAAGTGTGTACTACAGAAGAAAGAATGAAATTGTTGATGCTTTGCGGAAGTATCATGATGTGGTAGCATGGAGTTATGAAGACTTGGAGGTCTATGATACCTCCATTATCACACATACCATTCTTCTCAAGCTCGATGTGTGACCATTTTGGCAAAGACAACATCCCATCAATGCCTTGTTGGAGCCTATTATTTACAAAGTGTAGAAACCACTTTCATCTAGAATCATTTTTCCAGTCAGGAACTCCACGTGGGTGGCTAATTTGGTCCTAGTTAGGAAAAAGAATAGAGAAATCAGATTGTGTGTGGACTTTCACAATCTAAGTAGAGCCTCAAAGAAATACAACTATCCAGTTCCATCATTGGATGGGGTACTGCAGATCGTCAATGGCTCACAGATGATGTCATTCTTGGATGGGTACTCCAAATATAACCAAGTCATGGTGCAATACAAAGATCACCACAAAATATTATTCACCACCAAGTGGGACACTTTTGTCTATAGAAGAATGCCATTTGGGCTCATCAATGCTGACACCACTTTCTAGCGTGCCATGGAAATTTCCTTCAAGGACTTGATTGGAAAGTGTATAATAATCTACATGGATGATTTGACCATGTTTTCAAAGAAGCGAGGTGATCACGTCTTTGATCTATGCAATTTTTTCCAAAGGTGTCAAGAATTTGGAGTTTCTCTTAACCCGAAGAAATGCATCTTCAAATTCACTAAGGGCAAGTTGCTCGAGCATGTTATTTCAGAACAAGGAATTTCTATAGATCTCGAGTGCATCCAATCCCTGCTAAAGATTTAGTTGCCAGGTAGTAAGAAAGAACACAAATATTTCTTTGGAAAGATAAAATTTGTGAGAAGTTCATCACAGGGTTTGCTAAAATCATCAAGCCACTCAACACCATGTTGAAACAAGATTCTAAGATTGAGTGGAATCCAAAGCAAAGCAATCCTTTGAAGAGATTAAGAAAGCTATTGCTGAGGCACCTGTCCTAGTCAGCCTAGACTACTTGAAGCCCTTCTATATTTATTCATTTTCTTTAGATCACTCATGTGCCAACATTTTAACCTAGAAGGATAATGATGGAAATGAGCAACCAATTGCCTTTATGAGTGCTCCCTTGAAAGATGTTGAATTAAGATACCACAATGTCGAAAAAAAAGCATATGCTCTTGTCAAAGGAGTTAAAAATTTCAAACATTACATCTTGCGCAATAAGGTGTTTGCCATTGTCCTAGAACCAGTTGTGAAGATGTTGCTAATGCAAAATGAGATGGGAGAATGAAGAGCCAAGTGGGTTACATTGTTGTAGGAATATGACATGGAAATTCAACCAATGAAGTTGGTATGAGGACAAGCACTCACTTGAATGATAGCTGAGAAATACTTTGAAGCGAGACTTGAACTTACAGTTCAACAATATCAGCTTGAAGATGTTTCCCCAGGGGAATGGTACGATGACATAGTCTACTATTTACTGAAGCACAAGTTCCCACCTCACCTACAAGGAGTTCATAAATGTGCTCTCCACCTAAAAAAGTAGCAGCTACATGCTGCAGGGATCCATGCTATACAAGAGGAATTATGAAGGTGTCTATCTAAGATGCCTTGGTAAAGAAGAAGCAGATTGGATTTTGAAGGAATTTCATGATAAATTCAGTACTGGTCATGGATCTAGTTCTTCTACTGCTCACCAAATATTACGAGCAAAATATTATTGGCTGACGATTTTCAAAGATGCTCACAACCATGTTTGTACATGCCATGTATACCAAACCACCACAACCAAAGAAAGGAATGCTGCTATCCTATTGCAACTAGTTCTAGAGGTGAGACCGTTCGTGTAATGGGGTATTGAATTCATTAGTCTGGTAAGCCCACCATCATCTACAAGACATAGGTACATTCTAACTACTGATTATTATACTAGATGGACATAAGCTATTGTGTTTAGGCAATGCACAATAGAAGTAGTTATGAATTTTCTTGAAAGCTTTATTTTGAATAATTTTGGTTGCCCGTATGCATTAGTGTGTGATAATGGCCCTGCCTTTTCCTCACTGAAATTTGCTAGTTGGGCCTTTGATTATGGAATTTCCCTTAAGTTTTCTTCCAACTACTATCCCCAAGGCAATGGTTTAGCAAAATACACTAATAAGAACCTCATTACTATGATTAAAAAACTGCTTGATAGGAATCCCAAGGACTGACATACCTGACTCCATTTCTCCCTTTGGGTAGATCACACATGCCACAAGGTTGCCCTTGGTGATTCTTCGTTCCATCTAGTCTATGGCTTAGAGCCTATATTCCCAATCCACTTAAAAATCCCCACCCTCTAGTTCATCAATGAATTTTATGAAGAAGGAGATCATAAAGAAGCTTGCTTGGTTGAGCTGTTACACCTAGAAGAAGTGCGTGACTATGCAATATAATTTTTTTCCAAACATCAGGGTGTAGTCAAAAGATCATTCGGTTGCTGAGCCAAAATCAAGGTCTTTAGAATTGCTGATCTAGTCCTATGCTGGGACAAGGCCCATGAGAAGAAATGGGGACACGAAAAATTCAACAAGCTCTGGCTTGGCCCCTTTTAGAGTGCTGAAATTTCTTGGAGACAATACTTTCCTCCTAAAGACCTTAACTAGTGAAGATGTCCCATTACCTATCAACGGGCATCACCTAAAGAATTACTTCCAAGCCTAAGCTACTTTGGAGTTGTTCCTGTAAATACTTGTATATAGGTTAGTTTAGGTTGCTTTTGGTTTGCTTTTGTCTCGTTGCTTTGCATCACTTTTGTTTTGCTCGTCTCCCAGCTACTTCTGCCTTGCTGAGGGAATTCTTTTCTTTTGCTGTGGTGGTCATGCTCATTCAGCGAATGGTTCACTTTGCTGTCCACTCTTAGTGTTCTTTAGCTAAATATCCACTCTCAACTATTGGTCTCTGATATACACCATGGAATGGCTTCCTCATTTGAACTTTGACTTAGAACCCGACCCTTAATTGAATCTTCCTTTTATATTCATCTCAGATCCAAAACAAAAGACATATTAATTATTTCCAAAGAGCTATACAACGATTGTTATGATGACTTGGAAAATGAAAAATCTCAAGTCTGCTCTAGTGACCACTGTGGTTCCCAAACCCATAGTAGGCTTTAATGCTTACATGGTTGAACAAGAGAGGAAAGTGTTAAA
This sequence comes from Sequoia sempervirens, assembly GCA_007258455.2. Taxonomy (NCBI): domain Eukaryota; kingdom Viridiplantae; phylum Streptophyta; class Pinopsida; order Cupressales; family Cupressaceae; genus Sequoia; species Sequoia sempervirens. The sequence goes on from VDFB02105785.1 coordinate 46,602,854, forward strand.
AGAAGTATCAAAAGAAAGAAAAGAAAAGAAAACGATGAAATCAAGCAACCGTATGGGTGTGTGGATAACTCTACCAGGGCTATAGACGCCCGACCGATAGTAGAGCAATATCCGTGGGGTCACAATGATAACTCCATCGGGGCTATGGATGCCTGATTGGCAATGGGGCAATGTCTAGGTTACTTTTGGGGTTAGACAATTCATGTAGCCAATTTGGTTAGATTAACTGCCACTTGTAACAGTTTCTAAGGGAAGGGAATGAATTCATTGAACACACACTTTTGAGTTGTTTCGTAGGTTGACTCAGCTAAGGATCCCATTCTCCTAGTTCACTTTTTGACTCCAGGCCCTAGTTTGTGAATCTAGAGATTTTGGGTTCTAAATGAATACTTATCCCCATAATGTTCAGGAATTTTCTCCAATAGAGTCACCATTTGTTGTGCCTTCATCACACACACCATGTTTGGAATGGGGACCCTCTATTTCCTTCACCTTGCTGGGTCACTTTTGGTTGCTACCTCATTTTGTGTGCCCCCATGTTTGGTGTTCAAAATGGTTAGTGAACCTTAGATAGTCAATCTTGAGTTGATCATGTTTCCGCCCTCTAATTTTCAAGGTTCTTGGTCTTTGTAGGATCCCATTGGCTATTTGCCTTAGCTCTTCAAAGCTGGTGTCCTTGGAACCCATTGGGTCCACCCTATTGGGCCGCCCCTCTCGGGTTTCCATCACCTCATTTTCATCCCCAACAGCCTTCCTCTAGCAGCTTTCCACCCATCAGAACCTAGAGCTCTTGTCTCCATCTGTTTACCACCGAACTATCAAATGACTTAGTAACAACTCTTGCCCTCCTGGCAGGTCTTGGTGCTCTTGCTGCCCTTTACAAATAAAAAATCACCAACCTTTGACCCTTCGTATAGTCATTGAATGAGGTGCATTTAATGTGACATTTTCTATAAATAGGCCACTTTCATTTGTCATTTTCACTTGTTAGTCAATCAGAGAGAAGTCAGAGAGTCATCTTCCAGCATTGCCTTCAAGCCCGATGAGTGCCATCGTTGATTCAAAGCATTTGCTAACTAATTGCTCAACCTCATTCATCAGATTTGTGAGGTAAGTTTGCTACCCCGTGCCTTGCTTCATGTTTACTTTGATTTCTTGTAAAATGGATGAATTTAAAGAAGAGAAAACTCATGAACTAAGTATAGTAAATTAAGGTACATGAAACCCATGTACTGAAAATCACCCTGTTTGCCGACCGCGAAACCTACACTCTCTGCTACTATTCTTGAACTAGGGATTTTGCCTCCCACGGGCCTGGGCCTTCCCATCGTTGTCGTTGACCATAAAAATAGAATTAAACTTTGGGATGGAAAACTCCTCCATCAGGTCTACCATGGTGGGAGAACCCCCTCTCTTGGTCATCTAAGCATTAGCGAAAAACTCACAAACTAAAATGATAGCCATTAGATTATTTGGGTCTGCCTCCATAGAGTTCTACATACAGATTGCCCTATGGTTTTTCCATTTCAAACAACTGATCATGCACAACCTTCTGCCATCCGGGTCCCGCTTCATTAATTGTTGAGATGGGAACTCTGCCAAAACTTTGAGTCTTTATCATTAAGTGGGCCCCGTCTTGTGGATTTCCATTGGCGGAGTGCCATCCAAATTTTCCATTTCAAGTGGCTTTGACAGCTCATCCACCTGACTGTCGAGCCCCGAGTCTTCCTCCGTTGCACAACTGTATCTAAACAATAAGTGACCAAGTGCTAACATTTTTTGGGTCTTGTCTAGTGAACCTTCGTCTGTGGGTCGCTGTGATGAGATTTTCATCTCTAATAGATTTTGGTGAATGACCTTCCTCACTCTGAGACTCAAATCCGTCACAACCACCAAAATGAAAATGGAAATGGAAATGATTAAGTAATGAGCCATTTTGGGTCATCCCCTATAGACTTCCGCTGTCAGAACTTCATCGGGGTTTCACCATGCTCAAGTGGAAAAATGTTTGCGTCCTTTTTCCACTCGAGACCCAACTTCCTCATTTCTATCAAATTGTCCAACGATTAATGAAGTAAGCATGAAGGCCTCATCTCCGCCCGGACATGATCCGACGGGTTGCTCCCATTGGATCGCCATTCGATTTCTGCCATTCCAAATGGTAATCACCTAATTTCCTCCCATCCATGCTGACACGAAATGCCTGAACTAAAAATGAGTTATGCCACCACCTTCTAAAACATCGAGCCCCACCCGGTGGAACTCTTCCCTCATGACACAGTCTTACTAGAGCTGTTGTTAATGGAAAACTCTAAAAAACAAAGCTTCCTCTTGGTCCCGATTGCTCAAAAGGTGATCTTAATGCCCTTAAATATTCAAAGTAACTTTGACCCACATGCCAAAATAGGGCAACCTCCTTGGTGGACCCCCACAGATGGACCAAATTTGAAGGGGGGCTAGGATAGGATGGCCACCATGCCCTGATTGTCGTCACCCCTATAGCTACTCCAAAACAACCATCAACCCAAGGAAGTCTGATCCCTTGGACCCAAATTGCTCAAACTCCTCCCTACAAAATGTTAATGCCAATCAAAAGATATGTTAAGATTCTTGAATGATGAATTATTCAATCTAATGTTGTTTTGTAGGATTTGGCTAACTTTCCCGTATTTTTTATACTTGAATGTAATTACCTCTCTCTCTCACCCATAGGATTTATGGAACTAGGTGAAGGACCCTTAGAGGTGGCTGTAGAGAAGGACAAGGGAAGGGAAACAACCAAAGCAACCCATGGAAAAGAAGACAAGGACCAGATGAAATACAAGTTCCAGGGGGAACCTCTTAACTCCAAGTTCACCACAACCTGGAAAGAGATCACAAATACAAACATCGAACTTGTAGACATCTACAAATTTAAGCAAAGGGTCTAGATCAACCCTACAACAAAAAGTGCGAGAATGATCAGAAGCATTGGGTTGGTTAAAGTTGTAGGCTTGCTTCCTTCCCTCAACTCCCATGAGCTTGTTATGGCCTGCAGAGAGGCATACCAAGAGGAGACTAGAACCATAGTAGATAGAGATGGGAATGTCTTGGTTGACATGTATCCCAAGTCAATAACAAGGAATTTTCATATCCCTACCTTCAGAGGGATGGAAGTGCCAACCAAGGATGATGGCAAGGCGATGTGGGATCAAGACCCCCTTAAGTGCAAAAGGCTTATAAATCAATACTAGTTAAAAGAGAAGAGGGGCAGTTTTGCAAAGGTTCCCCAAGAGTTTTTTTGTAGTGAATTTTATGAGGATTACCATGACTTGGTAACCTTACTGAGCAGAGTAATGGGCCTTCCAACTGTTACCTACTTCCAAGAATGGATGTTGTACTTCGTAAAAGAGATTCTCCATGGAGAAGCCAAGTTCTACTAGGCAGGGATAATCAATGATTGCTTCCATGAGCAATTTATGGCTATAAAGAGGACCTCTCGGTTCTACATGACATCTTACTTGGTTTACTCTTTAGCTAACCAGAAAAAGTATAGAGGCTTGTTTCAAGCTCTTAATGAGGAACCAGATAGAGATTTGAAGGTTTATGATAGGTACCCTCAATTACAATTGAGAAACTTCAAGAGGGACTACTACAAAGTCAATGACGCTTTCATAGGTCATATTATCAGATTGCTTAGGGTGACTTCGAGAGGAGAGTCTCCCATAGTGCCAATGCTTTCCTTAAACAATTTTCCTTCTTGTTCATTCAATTTCTAAAGTTTACATACATTCGTGCTTAAGGCTTTTAGAAAAATCGTACAAGCTGCCCTGGTATCCTAATGGCCAGATAATACTGTTAGAACTCTCTCGGCAACTGTGGCATGCACATGCCCTTCTAAGTAGCAAGCATAAGGTTGGGATTCCTTATCCCCTCTCCTTCGACCAAGGTCTATATAAACTCCACACATCCCAGTGTGCTGAAAATTCAGACAAAGAGCTCATAGACTATCACTTGAGGTTCCACACTGCCCGACCACAAATGGACCCTTATGGTAAGTTGAAAAAGATGGTCATGATTGAATATGCCCATTTACATAGTGTTGAAGATTTTTGGGCTAACTGCAAGGATGATAATGAAGTGTGAATGAGGAACTACATGCAAATGAAAACATATTTTGTAAAGAAGGTCAACTTATTCCCCGTACTGGATTAGGTAGTGGAAAATGAAAACACAATGATGGATCCTCGGTACAATGCAGTTGCCAACCTGCCACTACCATTGATTTACTAGGATAAGCAAGAGGTTGACGACCTCAATATTTTAATCAAACCCATCGAGGCAAGAACAACATAATGGATTGATGGAAGGATTTCCCAATTGAAGTAGCAAGGGGTCACTTTGACCTATGAGGGGCTTGAGGAGGAGCCTAGAAGTGAAACAAATAGTGGGAAAACTGCTGCCCCATTAGGAGAGACTTCAAAATCTCCTCCATCCACCAAGTTAAGAAAGAGAAAAGAAGCTGTTGAGAAATAGCCCAACCCTAAGGCGTATGCGAGAAAGAATTTGGAGGGAGAACATTCCAAGAAACATAAGAAATTAGGAATTTTCACAGAGACGCCTACCATCCAGGAGGACCGTTTCCATGAAGGAGAGGGAACTAGAGGCTGAGCAACCACAATCTCCACCTACTGCCTTAAATACTTTTGTTATAGTCACTGCTGCCCCTCCACCTTCTTCTCAAGTGATGGTTGCTTCTTCTTCGCCTATGGTAGATATCTCAGTCCACCTTGCCTCTTCTCCATCCACCGTGCAGGTTGTAACCATTGAATCTTCTTCTACCACCACCTCTCCACTTTCCTCCACCTCCATGTCTCTGACAATATCACTTCCACTGGCAAAAAAAACAATGCCAATGCCTACACTCTCACTTCTGGAGGCCTTCTCCCATCATATGTAGAACATTCCTATAGAGCTGTAAGGAGTATTGATGAACCTAGCTATTTAGGTTTCCTTGGTGCAGATTCTTGCTAATATTCTTTCCTCCACTCCTCTAACTAAACCACCAGAAATGAAACCCACAATGGAAATATTAGAAGAATTGGAGTGATGAGAGAAGGAAGCCACAAAAGAGATCGAGGAGGAAGCAGATGATTACCATGAGCATCCCAAGTTCCAACACTTTCCAATTGAAAGTGGTATGTGAGGGAGAAGAGAAAAAATCCTCTAAGGGTGATGAAGAGGATGTTGGCACCAAATATATTGTGGAAACCTTTGACAAAAACCTAGAGGAGGAGTTAGCTCAATGGTTAAAGAATGTTGGAGAAGTGGAAGAACCGCCTTCTAAGGAAGAAAAAAAATCAAGTGACAAAATGGAGAAAGATACTGAACCTCCAACTAGGGAGCATGACAGAAGCCCTAGGCATGATGAAGAAATGCCTCTCTTAGGAGAACAAGAAGAGGAAAAGAAAGAAGAATACAAACTTGATGAAAGGTATAGAATTCACAAGAACCCAAAAACATAACAACTTGAGGAGCATGAGCGTGAAGAGGAAGAAGAAAAGTAAACTAAAGGGGAAGAAAGCCCCAAAGAAGATGCTACCTCTGAGTCCTCATAGAAGGAGACTATGTACATCTGAGATTCTAATGAGGAATAAGGAGAAAAGAATGAGCAAGAGGCTCTGAGAAATAAAGAAATCGAGATCCAACACACCCACAAAGAGGAAGAAGGTGGTCATGAATCACCAAAGGGAGAGTCTTAGATGCCTGAGTGGCTAGAGAAAATACTACAAAAGAAGACCCCAAGCCCAAAGGATTTGAGGGAAAGGTTGGAGGCCATCTTGTCCTAAGCCCAGATAAGCATGATGAAAGAAAAGAAACCTAAGGTTAGATCTCAGTTGATGATGGATGCCTCTAGATCCTGAACAGTGTAAATAGGCACCCTAGTAGTGAATGAAGAAGGGGTAGGTTATAACATCTCCACCCTTCACTTGGGGATAGCCATGAGAGAGTAGAAAATTGATCACCTCCAAGGGTCTGTTGCCACCATCATGTATTAGATGCACAAGGATAGGATTTCAAAGGAGGAATTAAAATCACAAGTGGCTGATTTGACAACCTATATTCAACAATGGTCATTAGTGGAAGAGCTTCCCACTACATCCCCAATGCCACCTCAATTACTGTCCAAGGACCATATTGATAGGCTTGAGAAAAGAAATAATTGGATGAAAGCCAAAATGGATTGGTTCAAACAAGTCATCTACAATGGAAATATGGGCATCAACTGCACGGTTAGGACAACAAACAAATTCTTGGAGTTGCAAAGAGTGCTCGAGGGAATAAGGAAGTTCTCCATTGACTTCCCTGAGTTGTACGAGATCACGTACCCCAAACTTGAGGCTATCCTCAAGGTACCTAATGGATCTTGGGAAGAGGAATTTTCTCTGGTGAAGGAGGACCATTAGCTCATAGAAACATGGAAGTTGGGCCTAGATCACAAAAATGATGTATTAGAACAAGTGTTCCATGAAGTGGAGATTGAGATAGATTGGATCAAGGAAGTCTGGGTTGTTTGTGAAGAATATATAAAGCTGATGATAGAATTTGACGTGCCAGTTGTTGAGTTGGATCATGAGAAGATAAGGCCTTACTTCCACAAGAAGATGAACAATGGCACAGTGGATGTGCTAACACTAGATTTCATGGGCTTTGTCGCTCGATCCTTCGCTTAGTCCGAGAAGGTAATTAAGAATGCACAAAAAAATGATAAAGATGGGGATGCTGTCACAAACAAATCAAGGCGATTCAATTTTTAGGTACTCCAATCAGATATATTAGAGTGGGATAAGCTTCGTAGATTGATTGGAAATTTTGTGGAGTACTCCACCATGAAGAGAAATGAAGGAATTCCTGTGATTAATGATGAACTCCTCACAGTGTAGCTATAGAAAAGGGAAATTAACAAAAGACAAAAAAGCTATAGTGCTGCCACAAAAAAGACAAAATAGGGAAAAAGACAAGAATGTAATTTTAAATTGTAATATATTTGGGGGTAGGTGAAACCCTAGTTTGTAGTGAATCCTTGCCATACAATGCAAATCAATCTTGGCCATTCATTTTTCTTTTTGAACACTATAAATAGGGGATCTCCTCTCATTTTGAAGAGAGAGTTGAGTTGTTGTAATGACATGTTGCTGAAGTTTTAATAGAAGTTCATGCTTTTGGTGTTCTTGAGTATCAAATGCATGTTACATGGTTCTTCTTTCATAGTTAATTAATTTGAGTATATTTTATTTGCTATTTTCATGTTTTAGCTTGTTATAGTAGATTAGTTAATTCTATTCATTGGTTTTGAAGAATTATGCTGTGTGCTGGCAACTTTTCTTGTCCATACTTTTTGTTGTTTGTTGATGATAATCAACTGTGTAAAGTTAGTCTGGGCATAATCTAAAATCTTCTCTAAACTTCTATATTTTATTCATGCTTATGGTGAATGAATGGTTGAATATCTATAGTCCTTAGAAGCTTGCACTAATTTCATGATACTATGAAGCAATTTGGTTAAGTGAAATTCAGTTTTGGGAAAGCTGTCTACAACAAGGTCCTCCATGATCATTGTTCACTGTTAGTTTCAGATCTAGGAACTCCCTCTTCTCCCTGCCCTTTTTCCTCTTTTATTTTAGAAACAACCTATGCTAAGGTTCATTACACATTGTAAAGCCAAATCTCAAGCTAAAATTGGAGTTTTAAGATTGTTGTTTGAATCTACAGCAATTGCACACCAACTTCCCCATCTCAAGAACTCCATTTTAAAATTCACCTTCCCCCCAACTTAACTCCATAATTCTACATTATGATTACCAAAAAATTAAATGAATGAACTGAGATATTCCAAGCACTATTAAGACCTGACATTAGAGACCTTGGGATAATGTTCTACAATTTAATTGTGGAAGACTGTCTTTCAAGAAAGGTGATGCACCTATGCATTACCTATGTTGAGAAGTGCATAAAAAACATATTAATAGGTCCTACATAGTGTGAAGCTAATTTGGATGACTTTCCAAATTTGATGGAACTTTTATGAGGTTTAACCCTCTACAACACCTTTTCATCTACTGCAAAATTTTGGGGCACTCACTTTGCATCTACATAGCTTTTATGTCTATCATTATCTTTAGCGAATCTTTGCTAAAATAATCCTCACTTGTTCTTCCATTTCAGCTAACATGGCCCAAGACTCATCCTATCCTCAATTTTATCCCAACTTATAGGGGTTTGACACTTTTGACCATATAATGCTTCAAAAGGAGCCATCTTTATTGTAGAATGGTAGGAGTTGTTATAAGTGAATTACACTAAAGGAGAGTAATCTTCCCACTTGTATTGCTAATCCATGCAATACATTCTAAGTAGGTTTTCAAGTACTTGATTCACCCTTTTTGTTTTTCCATCTGTTTTTGGATGAAATGTTGAGCTTATATTTAGTTGAGTCCCAAGTGTAGAAAATAAGGTTTTCCAAAACCTTGAGGTGACTCATGCATCCCTATCTGAGATAATCTTCTCAAGAATTCCATGTAGTCTAATCACTTCTTGAACGAATTTTCATACTATGAAAAGAGCTCCATCAGTTAGATTCTCGGGTATGTAATGTGCTACCTTACTAAGTGTAGACATTGAAAAATGTCCTAAACAATATCATATACTTGAAACAGGTTTACTAACATCATTTCCTCTTTAAACCCATCCTCTTTTTGCTTAATTAATTAAACTAACCCAACTAATTTAATTAATGGCATCATTTTCATCCATTAACCTTGTAGACATCAAAAAATTGTCATCTTACGATACCTTGTCACAACATTGCATCATTTAGACACCTTGTATCATGTTTTGCCCTAGGTACCCATGCCATCATCTAATTAGTTAAATAAATCTTATTTATTTGACTAATTTCATTTATTCCCTTCCTATGCATAATTCATCAATTCCTCTAATGTTAATTAAATAATTTATTATTTAATTAATTAAATCATTTCCATCCATTTCTAATGTTAATTAAATAATTTATATTATTTAATTTAAATTATTTCTAATCTTCTAATGTTAATTAAATAATATTATTTAATTAGAAATCATAAATTAAAATAAATCAAATATTTATTTAATTAATAAAATCTTAAAAATATCTTCTCGCTTTCTTTCCAAAATTGAACTCATGTGTATCTAATTAATTTATTTAATTAGACAATTCATCAATTATCCTTCTCATCTTTTTAGGATTTATTTCCTTTGAAAGAGAATCAAAATCTTTCTATTTTTTCACATCTTATCTTATCTTGTTTTAATTCCTTTAAAACAATAAATCAAAATCTTTCTATCTTTCGAAAATCTTATCTCATCTCATTGCATTTCCTCTTTTGACAAAAATCAAATCATTATCAATCTTATCAAATCTTATCTCTGTCCACATCGAAAATCTATAAATCAAACCTGTCACAAGCCATTTGGATTGAATCTTCTTCTAGCATCTTCACTCTATCAAAATTTGTCTTCAATCACCATCTATCATCTTCATCAGGTTGTTATGCTGCAGAAGTGAACAATCAACATTCCTCCAACAATCAACCTTTGAAATCTTGCATCCTTGTGCAGGTGGAGAAGAGCAATGGAGATAAATCGAGTTAGCACGGAGATCAAATCTAAATTAAATTCAAAAACAGTAGAAAAAGTCCTGAAGAAATTTAAAAACAGTAGAAAAAAATCCTGAAGAAATCCAAAAACACCAGAAAAAGTCCTGAAGAAATTCAAAAATAGTAGAAAAAGTCCTAAAAAAATGGTTACCCTGGTGAAAACCTGGCAAACAGGCATCTTGGTAGCGTAAAAAATAAAAAATAAAAATTGTCATAGGGTGAAAACCTGACAACAGGTAGTCTATTGACATAAAAAATGCAATAAAAACAAATAGTGAAAATCTAGCAAATAGACACTATTTGTAGCTCTCCATCTATTAGTTCATATTCTGCACTTGGCTTTTCAGCTTTCCTTTCCATGCATCTTCCCATTATCTTAGGTCCATACCAGCATCATACTATCATCATTTGCCTAGAACGATAACGTCTTACAGTGGCTTGATTATTGTACATATTCATTCCAGCAAGTTGTGTCAATACTGGAGGCAAACGTTGACATACTGGGGGCAAATAAAATTTTAGAAAACAAGTAGACAAAGATATCAAATCCAATCAGGCAAACACACAACCAAATCAAATCACATGAACAAACTATCCAATCATCGATCCGTGTCACAACAGTTTTCAGCAAGAACCATATCATGATTCATATCTAGATGATCTAAAATCTGAATAATGTTTGGAATAACAGTTTTTCATTTTGAACTATGGTTGTTTAAATTTTGATATCATCTCTCTGGAGTACACTCGATGATGTACTGAACTAGAGTGGCAAGGAAAGAGGATGATTTTTCTTTGTCTGATGTCTTGAGGTTAACTATCTATCTGTTGCAAATATGTCACGGGACATGATTTCCAAAGCAATATCATCGATGACAGTTCCACATTTGCGTCAGATGGTGGTTAGTGTTTGTCTGTTTACGCAAGAAATGCTCAGGTCATCTGCAAAAGTGAGAAATCAACATTCCTCCAACAATCAACCTTCGAAATCTTGCATCCTTGTGCAGGTGGAGAAGAGCAATGGAGATAAATCGAGTTAGCGTGGAGATCGGTTTGCATTTGTGCTTATTATTGTGATTTTCGTGTTTGTTTCGTACTCTATTGTGCTTGATAGGATCTAATTAGATTTATTGTTTTCAATACTCTAAAATCTGATTGATTATTTCCCTATCTACAAACCTAATTCATCAATTCAAGTTAATTCACTCCCCCTTCATGCTAAATTTCATCCTATTAAATTAAATAAATCAAAACATTTAATTTAATTCCCTTGGTCATCTTATTTAATTAAATAACCCTAAGTTATTTAATTAAATATCATTTCATCTCCCCCCATTTATTAAATTAATTATTTAATTTGATGAATATCACTTTAATTCTTCAATCCCTTAATTACATGATTAAACCTTGTTTAATTAGCAATTAAACTAATTTTCCTCTAATAGGTGAATATTCCCATGGAATATTCCTTATCTGCTTTTTGCACAATTAAGAATTTCCTTGAATTTGAAAAATGCCTTTTATCCTCACCCATGAGAATATTCCAAAGAATATTCTCTGTCCTCCAATCAACTCACTTAGCTTCTAATGCAAGTTTTAACCTTTATCCTTTTGAACAAGCCACCTTTGACCTGTGTGAGTAGGTCAAAAGTGTGTTTCTTTGAAGCAAATGTGAGCCCTTGATTAAATCCCATCATGCATTCTCATCCGTTGATGAGAATCCATGATACATGCCTCTTCTTCCTTTCATCTTTGACTGTTGATTGATCTTTTTGATCTCAACCCTCCATTTCTCATTTTCTCTCCTATAAATAAAGCACTATTTGGAGACAAATGGATCCTCTTTCAATTGAAAACTTATGCTATTGAATTCACTTGCATCCACACTCACAATTTACTCACTTTCAACTTGTTTTAGTTTATTTATAATTGCATAATAACTTAAAGCATCCATTACTGGCTTCCATGCATCCATCCTAGTTTGTATATGAATTAGGGTTTTCAACTTTTAGCTTGTATCATGTTTAGCATAAACTAGGTTTTCATCCATTTATCACAATGGTTTCATTGATTCTCTTCCATAGAATTGATTGAAACATGCACACTAATCATGGGATTGGGAAAGGGTTGTTGTTCCACATCAATATGACACTAATTCCAAAACAGGATAAGTTTCAAATGGGTTAGAGTAGGAATTTAATTGTTTTAATAGTTTATAACTTTTAGTTTCAATAAATGCTTAGTTTAAATTTTCAATTTGAATAATCTTGTTTGGTAGATTGAGGTTTAATGGATAAATTTTTCTTTGATTGATCATGGATCAATCGTAATCGAGTCACACTGATAATCCTTGTCCCACATTTTGGTGCTAGAAGGAGGGAAAACCATTCATTTAACTAGTTTTTAGCTTAAATTCTATTTTTGTTCTTTTTGCAGGGTACAGTGATGTCCAAATCACAAACAACGATGCACTTTGAAGAGTGTTTCCATATAGCGATTCTCTTTCAACTTGAAACATCAAAACCAATTAAATGCACCAATGCTAATTTAAATATGGTGACATTAATTTAATATAGAGGTATCAAAAACTACAAACGAAGATGCCCCTAGAGTTCAAATCATGACACTACCGTGTGCAGTGACGCTCAAAAAAATCTTGATGCTATTGTGCTCTCTATTTTTGCTACAGAGTGACACCTGTTTTCACTAGAGCAATGCCCAGACTTCAAATCATGATGCTAGCATTTTCAGCAATGCCCAACTAGGGTAAGAAATTTTACAATCATTCTTTTGACATGTGCTTTAATTTCCTTGATTTATTTGATCACTAATGCACTTCTGACTATATTCTAGTTGTTAGACTAATAGGGTTTTGTAGAGACAAAGACATGGAGCTAATGTGAAGAAAGATTCCCTATCTTGAAATTTTATTATTGTAACAAGCATTTAATGCTTTGGGGCAATTATAACCCAACGTTCATGCTTTCTTCTTTATGCTTTAGGAGAATTAAATTTCCATTGGGTTTTAAAAATTTACAATCTTAGGACCAACTAGCTTTCAATTGGGCTTAAAATTCATTTTCAAATTTGGCTAAAATTGAATCCTCATTTTTTTTTTGGTTTAAAACAAACGCACAAATGAGATTAAAATTGAACCCTCATCGCATCATTATTTTTTGGGTTTAAAATTGAACAAGACAACTTCATATTTCGTTTGGTGCAATAAAATGAAGACATCTTAGCTTTAGGGTTTAAAATTTATATCTTTTTGCTATGTTTTATGATTTACAACATTGTTAGTGGATGCGTATGCAATTCTCTCATGCCATTTGGCAATCTTGAGAAACAAAAACATTCCTTAACACTTTTCAAAATCACCTACATCTTTAAATTTGGATTAAAACTGAACCCCTTTGCGAGTGTGATAAAAAGGCATAGCACGTGTTCTCTCTTTGTTCATGTGAATGAAGATTGAACTACGGATGTACTTCCTTGCTATTGTTTATCTTTAGAGAGCCTTCCTCCCCACTTTGAAAGGAGGGAACGACCCAAGCAGTAACGAGCTAAAGCCAAGCTCTTCCAAACCGCTATATAAATTTGTGATTGTAAGGAGAGCTTGCAATCAGTAGGGAGTGGTACATGATAGCTCTCCCCCAATATCTTTATGATGTGTAAAACCCTTGTTCTAAGGGTTGGAAGACATATTGAGGGAGTTTATCATTGTACCCCTTAAACTAGAAGCCCTTACTATGAACCATTGTTTAGAAGCCCAAAATCCTTAATACTTGTTGGTGCAAGAACGGTCATTCTGAAGCCACCCCACATTCTTAATATTTAATTGTAGAAACAAAAAATCCTTTTGGTCTCCGAATTTTAAGGATTTTGAGATTTGGTGGTCCCGAGAAGTGTGTGCCGAGAAAGGGGGAGCTAGTGTCATCTCTATCTCTTTGCATTGTTTAGTGTTTGGAGAAATCCAAGTGGGCACTCAACAAGTATAGCCATTTCAAACCTAGGATTTTCAATGATTATGAGTCAATTTAATACATTTCTTGGTTCCAAAATGATACAAAAACATTCATTATCTTGCTCAAAATTTCAAACACTTTAGTTAAATATGGAGATCTCTTGAAATTAGCCTTGATATTACTGCTTGTCCTAAGGATTTTATCCTTAGAGATTTATAAATATCTTGAATTATATCTCAAACACATATTTTTCAAAGACAACATAGGCAATTATGGATTTAACCTCATGATTTTCACAAAATGGAATTGTGAAAGTTATGATGTTCTTGACATAAACATTTAGTTTGAAAACATAATCAAGATGAGTCTTTGTGGTAAAATAAATTCACTTAAGCAAGATAAAATTGACACAAATTAACCCCACATGACTATTTGGAGACCAATTACTCCCATTGAACAACCTGATCTTCTAGGTGCTATCATTCAACCAAACTTTGAACTCATTAAAGGAGAACAAATAGATCTCATTAGTAGTTTGAGAAGCTTCACTTTTGAAACAAAAGAAACAAACACCTAGTGGAAAAACACAACAACCATTTTAGATGAAGAAGAGGAACAAGCTGATATTGAGGCTGGAAGGCCCACATTACCACCATCTACGTGGTAATAAATATCTTCCTTTTCTTCCATAAACTTGAACTATTTGTAAATGATTTCATCAAAAATTAAGATCCCTAAGATAAGGTCTACCGGTCACCATTTCAAACTTAGGAATCTTAGTCCAAAATCTCTCAAGAAGCATCTTTTAACACTTCACAAGAATAGAGACAAGTTGGTAGCAAAATTTTATAGACACGCTTCCAGAAATAGTCCAAAATTATACACATTCTTTTGGAGTCAAAACCCTAGTCTGTTTCAAGATACTGAACTCCTCTTAATGATCCATCACATAATCAAAATCCATAGGGGAAGATCTAAATATTTTCATTGTAGACATAGGTATCATAGATCAAACTTTAGTAGGAAGTGGGCCAAAATACTTTATTGCAATCATTACCTCTTGATAAGGAACTTTTATGCTTGAGCTAGGAGGGCTTGAACAATTTAAAAATTCCCATGCATCCTCTCATCTAAGTTAACATTGGGTCTTTAGGATTTGGACATTTTAGAGGTCTAGCATCATTCTCACTACCTTGGTCTTGGAAAACAAATGTTCATTCTAAGTCAACATTGGGTCAAACATCTCATCCATCCCTCCATCAAATTCCATCTTCCACTTCACCAAACTTTGCAAATTTTTTTAATACACCAACATATTTTGACTTAAACATCAATCAAACCAACCCCTAACTTAGCTACTTTGCATGTGAGATGTATCCTTTTCCATGTACCTAGTTAAGTTAGCTATCATCTTTGAACTAGTTTATCTTGAAGGTCATGAGTCTACCCTAAAGATTTACAAGTTCATAAACATCCTTTATCCTAACATAAAAACATCAAACACAAGTCAAAAGTGTCGTCCCAAAACATTTGCAAAGATCACTTCCCATATCACCCATCTTTTCACCCCCCATTATCATTATTTCTCTAAAAAGACTTAGAGTGTCCCTTTTACCTAGATTTGTGTCAACTAGAGAGTTCAAACATCACAAGTCTCAACACAACTCTCCCATAAGTGACACAAAATTTATGGTAAAGACAAGATCACAACACAAGAGAATCATGGAGAAAACCAAAATTACATTTACCTCAAGTGATCCAAATCCTTTAGAATTTGATCCTAGAAGTCATGTTACCCCATCACAACAACCGTCATCTCCTGTAGGACCATATGAGATTGAAGATGTCACGAATAATCCATTTGAACTTACTATGGAGAAAATTATGGAACATCAAGCCTTTGAAAATGTAGCTCCAATTTCCCCATCCTTTGTTGTGCAAAACTTGACACAAAGCTTTGCAACTCCA
Source organism: Sequoia sempervirens (assembly GCA_007258455.2). Lineage (NCBI taxonomy): Eukaryota > Viridiplantae > Streptophyta > Pinopsida > Cupressales > Cupressaceae > Sequoia > Sequoia sempervirens. Next base: position 46,618,461 of record VDFB02105785.1, read on the forward strand.
TCACTAGGGCTAAATCAAACATTTACTCCTAGTCTTGCAACTAGTCTTGCCCAAGACATTGGTCTAACTCTTCCATTTGAAGTTAGTACACTTGTGGGTACCTTGAAACTAATCCCCCACCTCCAACAACCACTTGGACACCTACCTTTGGTGCTCCTATGATACCCAAAAATCCTAAATAGCTATACACACCTCTTAAAATTCATTATTCCACAACCACTTTGACATATCAGGGACACCCCTCTTCATCTACATCCATGAGTACCATAAGTGTGCCCACCATCATGCAAAGCAGTATAGACCAGGTATCTCAAAATAACACACAAGGGCATGCCAATACCATACCACAAATCCAACCCTTAACACATATGGGGACATCTCTATCAAATCCTCCAATGGGTTTACTCGTACCATCAGTTTCACAAAGCACACCCATCCCATTCACTATCAACTCATCTCAAATCCATCCCTTGGTTACGAGTTTTGTCAATCCAAGAAATAGCTTGATCACGAATCCCTTGTTTACATCTTTAGTACAAGGTAATCCTCAAGACATGGGACAAGGAGATATTTTTAAGTAATGGACTCAAGGTCCTAATGTGTCATTACCATCAAAAAATCTAATGACATCATCCTCATCTTTCCCCATAGTTCTCGTTACCATGCAAAATCAAATGGGAACTCAAACTTACATTCCTTCATCTTCATCTACCATCTCACAAGGAATGTCAAACCAAGGGAACCCTCCACCCTTCATCAACAATCTGCTATTTACTTAGAACATCAACATCCCCAATCCATCATAGATGTCCCAACCATCTGATCCTACATTGCAAGTACAACATACTTACCAACAAGCTATCCAACAACAAAAAGAAACACAATAACAACAACAACAATCAACCTTAACACACCAACATTAAGCACAACAAGCAAGCTTATCACAACAACATCAAGCTCAACAAGTATCACAACAACAACAACAACAACAAAAAGAAGCAACCTTAGCGCAACAACAATATAAATCAAAACAAGCAACCTTAGCAAAACAACAACATCAAGCACAACAAGTAGCCTTAGCACAACAACAACATCAAGCTCAACAAGCAGATTTAACAGAACAATAACATCAAGCCCAAGAAGCAGCCTTAGCAGCACAACAATAATAACAGGCCCAACAACAAGCACAAGAACAAGCCTTGCTAGCTCAACAATATGCCGAACAACAACAACAAAAACAACAACAACAACAACAACAACAACAACAACAACAACAACCAAGTTCCTTCTATAATCCTCAACAAAATATTTCCAATACAAACACGTTAGGAACATACACATCAATACCAAAATCACCTTCATAGAATTTCACACCACCATACACCCCATACAACACCCTATCATATCAAAATCCTCCATACAAATCATCATTCCACCATATGTTCCTCCACCAAATCCGTAAGATGATCTAGCATCACAATTTAAGATGCTATCACAAGAACTACAGGGTCTTCAAATGGGAAAGACCAAGAAGCCCCATACAAAAAATCTATGTCCCTATCCATTTGATCAAAACATTGCGATGGTACCATTCCCTCCTGGCTTTGAAATACCCATATTTGAAAAATAAAAAGGGAGAATAATTCCTATCGATTATATCAAAGAATTCAATGTCATGTGTATGGAGGTGGCTTACAAAGATTCTTATCTAATGTGCCTCTTCCCACGAAGTTTAACAAGTCTTGTCATGGATTGGTTTTCTCATCTACCTCTTGGCATCAAAAATTTCTGAGAAATTATTGATAAATTCATCGATCATTTCTCCTTTAATCTTGACATGGATGTCAGCCTAGAAGAGTTGTATACTCTTAGACAAAACAAAGGAGAATCCTTTGCCAATTTCTTGCAATGATGGAGACAGAGAGCTAGTAAAAGCAAGTGGCCTCTTCTCGATGAACAACAAGTGGGAATCATCATAGCCAATCTAGACTCCGATCTCTCTTTCCACTTAAAAATGTAGTGCATCACATCTTATGATTAGCTTGTATGTAGAGCCATTGACATCGAGAGAGTTCTTATCTCACAAGGAAATACTCAAGCTTTCAATGACCATCAACTAGTTCAAATGACAAACATCGTATCTAGGCCAAGAACAAGAACCTAACAAATGGCGGTGTGGTAGATGCTAAGGTAATCCTAAGTGCTCCTAGACCCAATGCCAATCATGTTTCTAAAATCCAACTGATGGTGCAACAAATGAAACCTACTAAAAAAAATCACATCAATAACACTGACATACCAAAAAGGCGAACCGTTAATAGGAACAACTATCCCAAATACAAGTACACACAGTTATCAGAACCTATCAAAACAATTATGAAGAAGTTGGTAGAGTCAAATCTGATCACACTACCCAAATTTGAAAACTAATAAGGCCACAAGAGAAACCATCCTGGTATAATGAGCACGATATCTATGACTTTCACAAAATCAAAGGACATAAATGACAAACTACATGAAACTTAAGAATATCATTCAAGATCTCATAGAAAATGACACCATATTTGTTGAAGTACCAACTAGAAATCAGGGTCTTAAGATATACAAGAACCCTATGCCAGATCATAACAAAGCAAACAACAACGACAAAGATAAGGATTACACAAACATGCAACATACCTATTCCAATGTGGTTGCCTCTTACGATAGCGTCATTAATGTTGTCACTATCAAAGGAGATAGTGAGGAATGTGGAGTCACTACGTGACATGGAAAAATAATCGTTCAAGGAATCCCACCTCAATCTAGGAGACAACCTACTTTTCTCACAACTAATCCTAGCAAGGACAATCTCCTAGATCAACTTAAGCAAACCCTTGCATATATATCAATCTTAGAACTTTTAAAGCTATACCCCACACATAGAGAAATATTGGAGAAAGCCTTGTCAGAGTCATCTATTCTCGAGGATATTGGTACTAATTAGTTTCAAGCTATAGTAGGGCATATCACCAATCATCTTCTCACCGTCTTTGAGCAATACCTACCCTCACAACCATCTCATAACTGTGCTTTACACCTTGAGGTTGTCATTCATAAAAACAATGTCAAAAGAGTCTTGGTAGATGGAGGTGTCAGTCTGGACATTTGTACCCTTCAGTTAATCAAACATTTGGGCTATTCAGAAGATACTATTGAGAAAGAAAAGAGTACTACCATTAGAGCATATGATGACCAAGAATGGGTATCACATGGAATCATTGCATTTCCCATCTAAGTGGGACCTCTTATTGTAGAAACTATATGCCAAGTGCTTGATCTTGATCTTCCCTATAACATCCCACTTGGCTAACCATGGATCCATGCTCTACAAGCTGTAACCTCAACCTATCATCAATGCGTAGAGTTTCCTTTTGAAGGAAGAGAAATTACTATCCATGGAGATCCTGAGCCTTTTTACTACTGCAAAATTCTTGAAGCCATGTTCTATAAGATACCCCAAATACCCAAGAATGATGAAGGGCCTACACCATCAAGCTCATTTATTGACCCAACATCCTTGGCCTCTACCTCAACAACAAAAATACCCATTGTGAAAAGTATACTCGACATCAAAGCAGTGATCCAGGATGATGGTTATGGAAACTATAAACTCATGAAAGACACCTTTGTCTTAGTAGAGTTACCTATTTCTCCTCAATCTCATGGGAAACCCACATCTAGCACCAAAAAACCTAAAACAATCAAGATGGTAGCTACTACCTTCATCGAGTGGGGGCATTTAAATCAAGAAGATATCAATGAAGAAGACATCTACAAACTCCTCTATTAGGATGAATGGCCCATCCCTATTTTTCCCATGGAAGATGATAACAAAGGCTTGCAACTAATGAAGGGATGGGGATATAACAAGAATGAGAAGATAGGATAGAATGAAAATGGTTTGCTAGAACCCATTGTTCCTGAGAAACAACTAAAGAATCTTGGTCTAGGTTGCACTACTAGCAAGGTCACCCTTATTGGCAAAGGTACTTTCGCTAAAAAGGATGAGGCTTCCTCTTGGTTATCTATATTGTGTGATACAACCTTACATGACTTTCCCCTTGATCTTGTAGACCTCTTTGAGAACAACACCCTCTTTATGATATCCATCACATCCTTTGTTCTAAGCAACCAACCAACTAAAATACACCTAGTCTACCGACAACTCATTGACATGGACCAACAAGGACCAACAATTCTTGATTTGTTCAAAAATGACGAAGAAATCTCATAAATCATGGGAATTCGGGACAACTTACCATGGGAAGATCATAAAGTAGGTTTTAACATAGAGCTGGATACAAAGGCGTACTATGGGGAGACAACTGAATCCTTCAATCACAAAATTAATGAAATACAACTAGCATGTAGATCTTTAAGCGAAAACAACATTATGACACTTTTTGATCTTAAAAAAGTAAAAAAAAAGGATGCATCCAATGGTGAAAACCTCTTTGAGGCACCCAAGGATGAGGGATTCAATCTCCCCCTTAGTGCAATGCATCTAGAAAAGTTAGCAGTGCTAGCAAAAAAGACCACTCCAGTTAATGTGGGAACATAAGAGGCACCAAAGATCACTTTTTATGCCGAATCCTTGTTGGATGAAGAACAAAAGAATCTTGTAGCATTCCTCAAAGAGTGCAAATATAACTTTGCATGGTCATACACAAATATTCTAGGCCTTGATCTGGAAGTGGTTGTGCGCCACTTAGCAGTCTATCTTGAAGCCAAGCCTGCCAAACAAAAATTAAGGAAGATGCACCCTCAGATAGCACTCTTGGTCAAACTAGAGTTACAAAAGATTCTTGATATTGGATTTATCTGACCAATAGATTATCTTGAGTGGATTTCAAATCAGGTACCAGTCTCAAAACTTGTTGGGGGAATCAAAATCTACATTGATTTTAGAGATCTAAAAAAAGCATGCCCAAAGGATGATTTCCCTCTTCCTAACATTGATGTCATTGTGGGCTTAACAATTGGGCATGAAATGCTATCACTCATGGATAGTTTTTTAGGCTATAATAAGATCATAATCACCAAGGAGGACCAAGAAAAAACTACATTCACTTGTCCATGGGGAACCTATTGCTGGAATGTAATGCCATTTGGGCTAAAGAATGTAGGACCAACCTATCAAAGAGCCATGAACCTCATCTTCCATGACATGATCCAAAAAATAGTTGAAGATTATGTGGACGATATTTTGGAAAAATAAAGGAAACGAAGTGAACACATACAAGTCTTAGGACCCATCTTTGATAGACTCAAAGAATACAAGGTACAACTAAATCCAAAAAGTGTGTCTTTGGGGTCACATCAGGGAAACTTCTTGGCTTCATCATCTCACAAAGAGGGATAGAAATTGATTCGATGAAGGTAAAAGACATCCTAGACATGAAACCACCACAAACACTAAAGTAGATGAGAAGATTACAAGGAAGATTGTAGTCCATCAGAGGGTTCATAGCACAACTATTAGATAAAATCCATCCCTTGTTGCATCTTCTCCATAAAGGGATAACCTACAAATGGGATAAAAAATGTGATAAATATTTCCAATAGATCAAAGAATATCTACTGAAACCTCTAGTGCTCATACCACCAGTACCAAATAAACCTTTGATCTTATATATTTCAACAACATCAACAACACTAGGAGCTCTTTTGGCACAACCTGATGAAAATAGAAAGGAAAGGGATATTTATCACATCGATAGAAATTTGGTGGGCTATAAAATGAACTATTCACCTATTGAGAAGGAATGCCTAGCAATAGTATTTTCTTCACAAAAATTCATACACTACATGTTGTCACATCAAATCAAGCTTATTGCAAAGATTGATCCATTGAAATACCTGTTATCCAAAGCAAATCTCATAGGACAAATGGATAAATGGGTAATGATCTTAACAAAATTTGACATAGGGTATTTGGAGTGCAAGGATATCAAAGGATAAGTAATCACAGATCAACTAGCAAAAGCACCCATCTATGCTGAGAACCCTCTGATATCTAAGTTCCTTAATGAATTAGTGTTCCTTATCAACCTCACAACTCAATGGAAGATGTAATTTGATGGATAATTCTGTTGAAAGGCGTAAGACAACTGAGAGGGGGGGTGAATCAGTTGTCACCAAATTCAAACAAAAAACTTCAAACACTTATCAACTTCGCAATCACTTTATTCTGTTATTAACTAAGAACATGAAATGTAGATAACAGAAAGTAAAATCAACACAAGAGACACAAAATTTACGTGGAAAACACAATAAGGGAAAAAACTCATAATATAAAGTAATAGCACAACCAAATATAAGAGGCTCACTGTAAATGGCTCACTTCCCAAAATGACCCACTGTCTGGATACAAAGGCTCACTGCCTACAAAAAGGACTCATTTTCCAACAGGGAGGCTCACTAACGATAGATACAAAAGATTACAGAAAGATCCACCACTACAAGTTACACACATTCACAGCCTTGATCATAAGAATTGTAGACACCATTAGCTCACTGCTTTCAGAAATCTAACACATTAAAGTAATGTTGCCTCAATTCACTTTCGCATAACTCTGCTGCTCAAGCTTGTGGCTTGATTATCATTAATTTGTAACATATCGAATTGTATTTATACCATCTTCAACCTTAGAAACTTTTTCAAGGTCGGCTACACACCCTTTATTTCATAAATTCAAGTTAGGTTGGTAACTCAACATTCCCATGGTGGAAAGGAATGAAAGTGGACCAAAAGAACACTTAACCAAGATTGAAAAGATCATCTCAGATCAATCAAACAATTCCTTAATTAATTCTTAATACTTCATATGAAGTGTAAACACTAGGGCAGACAAACCTAATGAAAACACAAATGAACTTTGAAGTACACGCTTCCACATCAAGAGGATAACATGTGGATAATGTAACACACTTCACCAATTATCGTAACACATATCATATTTCTTCAGATACATTTGAATCAGTTGCAACAACCTTCAAACTTAGAATACTTCTCACCAGTCCATCTAGATTGCACCGACACACACAACAGCTCTGAAACTCAACTTCTAGAGCACCAGACCACAAACATCTTTTCCAGAACATAGAGAACACCATTACAAGACATTGTTCAAATTTGTAGGACCTGAAACAAACCAACAAAGGACTGTGGAGTAGAAACATTTCTCCCAGTCATAGAAAATCAACTCTGCTAAACTAGTTCACACACCGGTGAACACAACTTTCATTGTCCATCAAACCAGAAGCTACAAACTATGAGATATCACCAAAAGATGCCTATAAACAACACCTCAGATCTGCACAAGCATAGGATCAACATAGAAGAAATGCAAAGCACATACCAGAGCACATTCTAAACACACTCAACTTTGAATTCTCTATTTATTAATTTTCTCAAAAGCATGGTAACCCATCATATCACCTCATCTGCAACATCATAAAGATAGCTCCATGTACTCACAACATCTCATCAACATCTCAACTATACATGTACAACCTACAACATTCTGTATTGTGTTGACATCAATGACAATGCCAATGAAAACACAACCAAACTTATACTTGCCACAATCTCCCCCTTTGTCATTGATGGAAACACATAATGTGAAAAACCATCAAAGACATATTCTCAATATTCTCTCTTCCTTTCAGATTCTTCTTTTTATCTCCTTTTATTATTTTTCACATACTCTCTCTCCCCCATTGACATCAATGGAAAAGAACAAAAATCAGATCATGATGCAGAGTAGGGTGGAGGTACATTCAACCAAGTTTTGAAAACCAAACACCAATTCAAAATCAAATAATTAGCACAACTTCCATAGGGTCAACTCTACAGCTTTCCAATTCACAACTAAGCAACTGAAAGACCAATCCTTCAATGACAACTATAAGAATACCCACTGATCATCCAAATAGCATCCATATTGCATCACAAAGACATTTCCAAGCTTATGAGTTAGATTCATTTGTCAAAACCTATAAAATCATTAAGTCACAGTGACTAAGGGCTAGTAGAATTAGCCCACTTTTACAAACAAAGTGTCTTTTAAATTTATCTTCACCTCACCAACTCTTGGACAGTCACAAATTATGGCACAAATCAAAGGAATCTCTGGTTAAAACCTCCATACTGCCCTTCTAAACTGCTGTTCCATAAAACCCTCCTTTTCCTTCCTAAAACCTAGGGCTTATTGTAAATCTTATACCCAGATCATTTGCAAACCCAAAACCACTTGAATCCTTCTATTTTCAACCTGCACATGCTCAACACACCTTAACATTTGACTTCTCTTACGTTTTGTATAGGGTTCCTTTGTAAACCACCTAATTTTCCCCTCTTTTCATCCCTTCACCATAGGGTTTCTAACTTCTGGTCACTCCAGATCTTCTCCAACCTCAAAAATCATCAAAAATCATCTAATTACATCCAACAACACTAAAACCAACAACTTTTATCCTATTCTCCTTACACAACTCAAAAACCCTACCTTAACCATGCTTAAAAGGCATAAAATTCTGTCTTTTGCATTGGGGCAGCGTTCTCAGGACCCTCAAAAATCTTATTCAATGCGTGAATACCTTCCTATACCTATTATTAGTCTTAGCAGGTCCATTCCACCAAGAAACAGTAACTACAGAAAGGTGGAATGGCCTATTCACTCATTTTTGTGGCTCCAACCCTCTACCCTGTTTCCTGACCAGTTTTTCAATTTCACTCAATAAATTGTTTGAAATGCAAGTTTAGCCTTCAAGAATCAATTCAAAACATAGTAAAAACAATTCTAAATCAAAATACAATCATTCATGATCAGTTCTTGCTGTACAGATCCGTACACAGCCAAGAAAATGAGAAAAAACCAGAAATTACTGGAAAACAACACTTTTTATTAATTTTCTCTTTTCAAAATGTTTTTCACCAACCCTGCTCGAGCCTTCAAGAGGCAATTTAAACATTTTTCATTCCAAAACTACCAAGAAAACGCCTAAAACTGACCAAAACTTCCTTAACCCCCTCAAATTCCCCATTTTGCACTTTTTTTGACAATTAAGTAACTTTGTTTGAATTAAACTAATACTTCCACCCCAAATACATCAAAGTGGTCTTATTAGACCTTATTAACAATTTACCCCCCTTATTTCTAGACCAACCTATACTTGAAGGAATTTTATAATCATGTATTTTAGGTGCTCCTGCACCAGATCACTCCCCCTTAGGATTAGTGCACACACAACTCATACTACAACATGTTCACCCAACATGGATCAAGAGCAGGCATTCTCTTTATCACCCCTCAAGGTGATTTCATCCCAAAGTCTTACAGGCTATCATTCCCTTGCACTAACAACATTGCTGAGTATGAAGCCCTAATCATAGGTCTAAGTATAGTGGTTTAATGGTAGATACAAGAGATGAAAGTCTATGGAGACTCACAATTGGTTATCAACCATGTTAATGATGACTACCAAACCAAAGATGACAAGCTTGCTCCTTATGAAAAAATGGTGGACAATCTCAAGGAAATTTTCATAGACATAACTTTTGAGTAGATTCCTCACATGAATAATAGAGCAACAAATGCCATGGAAACAATCAGATCATTACTAGACATGCCAAACAATGTCCTCCAATGTGAATTCTTGGTAGAACAACTTCTTGTCCCAACTTTTGAGATCCCTAAATGGGAATTCGTGTGTGTCATTGTTGGTATTGGATCCCCATGGTATCATGACATATTCATCTACCTAAGCAAAGGAACCCTCCCATCTGATATCACCTTGAACCTTAAAAAGACCTTTGTTAAAAAGGCATCTCGATTCATGATCCTAGGTGATACCCTTTACCGCCGAAGCATTGAAGGGACATTACTACGATGTCTTAACCAAGAGGAAGTCTTGACTGCTTTAACAAAGGTACACATTGGCATATGTGGGTTCCACTCTAGTGGTATGTGTTAGCTAAGAAACTGTTGAGGATGAGGTACTATTAGCCAACCATGGAAAAGGAAGCTCATCAGTATGTACAAAAATGTGTCCAATGTCACAACATGGAGATCCAATTCATGCTCTGGCTCAAGAGTTGCAACTGATGATCACACCCTGGCCTTTCTTGTAGTGGGGATTTGAACTCATAGGAAAAATCACTCCAACCTCATCCAATGTCCACAACTTTATCATAATCATCACTAAGCACTTTACTAAGTGGGTTGAAGCCATTCCTATGACCTACAAAATGGGGAAAAAATTGCTAAGTTTATCTTGAACTACCTCATATGCCATTATGATGTTCCTCAAACCTTAATTTCTAACAATGGAACACCCTTCAAAATTCAAGATGTGAAAGAGTTGTGTGAAAGATTCAACATCCAACACTGATTCTCTACCCTATATTATCCCTAGGGCAATGGTCAAGTTGAGAATATGAACAAAACTATCTTGAAAATCTTGAAGGAAACAATTAATGAAGCTAGCCGTGACTGACATCTGCAACTCAATCTCTCTCTCTAGGCTTATCGAACCAGTATATGCACACCAACAAGTGCAACCCCTTTCTCCCTAGTCTATGGATATGAAGCTATCTTTCCTATTGAGGTTGAGCTCCCCTCATTGCAAGTGTCAATACAAAACTTGATCATCGAGGAAGAATACAAAGTATCTAGGTCGAAGAGTTAGAGTTCTTGGATGAGTGTCATCTTGATTCCCTTAATAATTTGAAAGTATACCAAAACCAATTGAAGTGGAGCTATAACAAGAGAATAAAATGTTGGTCTTTCTAGGTAGGGGATCTTGTCCTAAAGTAAAATCATAAGAACCTTCCAGATCAAGGCAAAAAAGGGAAGTTTGAGCCTAATTGGTTAGGTCCTTTCGTCATCCAACAAGCCATGGATTAGGAGCATACCGATTTTCAACACCTAAAGGTGAACCCTTGTAGGAGCCAACTAAAAACTTGCATCTGAAAAGTTTTATGCCTAGTCTTGAAGGGTATAAATCAAAAAATACAAAAAAATAAAAAAATGATCAAAAATCCAAAAAAATGAGAAAAAGGATTGAAAAAGTAAAGAAAAAAAATTGTCCTCTAGTGAAAACCACTTCGGTGGTGCTTTGGACAAGTACCATGGTGCAAAGCTAGCAAACATGCACCTTGCATAAATAAAGCACCTCCATCTATTCTTTGGTTCTTTTGTCCTATCATTGTTTGCACCACCATTCATCCATCACTCGTCTGCATCCTTATCATAGCTTGACGCTGTGAGGTATTGCAATCCCTTTAGTGCTACCTGGCATATTCCAAAGGTCAGTTAGTCCTACCTTTATCAAAGTATTCTACCGTGTCACACTGGGGGCACTTCATTATGGATCATATCAAGTTCTTGTATATCTTGAGGTCATCATATCTCTTATCAGAAATTCCCAAAAAAATTCATAAAATGTTCATCATAAAATCCAAAAAAATTCAAAAAATTGTAAAGGAAAAATCCAAAACATCCAAAAAACATTAGAAAGCCCTAAAAAGGTTGAACATCGAAAATCCAAAAAATAGTACCCTTATCGAAATACATTGGTCTCTGAGCTTGAACATAGGCAAGGCCATCATTGATATTCCCTTGAGACACCCTAGGTTATTCCTTTAGTAGTCTGTCATAATAAACTGACTTTTCCATCACTGTTCAAATCTTCATCTTGTTAATAGGTTGAGTCAGTCAAACTATGTGGTCTCTATGTGTATAGCATAGGAAAGTCTTATCTTTGATCAACCCCTAAGACCCCTAAGATAGGTCTTTTAGGTTAGGTTCTTGGTCAAAATTCTCAAAAATCCAAAAACATCCAAATATCAAAAAATTACCAAAACATTCAAAAAACCAGAAAATACAAAAAACATTTGAAAATTGGAAAACACAAAAACAATAGAAACATTAAAAAGACCTAAAAAACCTCAAATATAATATGAAAATCCTAAAAATTCACATAAACTTTCAAAAAGACCAAAAACAACCTCAAAACATTTTCAAAATACCAAAAAAATTGAAATATTCCAGAAAATCCAAAACCATCCATCCCATCTTGCTTTCACCTGTAATAAACCTTCACCCATAATAAATCAATCGTCCCCTTCACCCTTTAGTAAAAAAAAATAGAAGGAAAGTGTAACATATCGTAAAGTGAGAACCTAATTGTCAAAATAATAGGTAAATGTGTCAGTGAAGTTTGTAGCAATGACTCATCTTAGCATCATCATCCTAACATCAAACAAAAATCTGATCAACATTTCCTAAGATGTATCCTTCTTGCAATGGACATCAGTATTAGATATCACCTTAGCTAAATTAAACTAGGCAAGAGATATAGATAACACTGATTGTTTGTCTTTGATCTTTTCTTATGATTTATCTTATTGACCCATTCCAAGGACCTCTCGATGATGTCTATCTAAAATAATTTAGAGAGAAAGGAATGGGGCATCAAACATTATCTTTTGTTTGTTGTGCTTGTGGATATTCTTGTAAAATAATCTTGGTGCATACTTGCTTAGTTGTGTGTGGGAAGGCCGTTTAGGGTATGTTGTTGACTATTGCGTATGTTTTGGCCCAATATATTCTAAGCTTCTCACTTTCATTCCAATAAGGTTTTTGTATATCAAGATGTGAACAAGAACTATCCTATTTGTTTGTCAAGTCAAATTCTATTACACTAGATACAACAACATCTTGGTTATTAATACCTTGATGCATTGTGTCTATGCGTTATATCAAACAATAAGGAATGATAGAAAATCCCAATCTCGAAGTGTGAGAAATTCATCATCCTGCATTTCATCCTCATTTTGTGTGTCTCGTTGCCATCTCTAATAAAGTCTTGATGGATCATAGACTTGTTGGATCTTTTGAATCAATCATCAAAATCAACGGTCATTCATTCTCTATTCTTCTATCTTCTCTCCATGCTAACCTAGTATTATTACAGTCAACAAAAACATCATCAATGCATCCATCATGCATCCACAAGCCATCAACAGACATGCATCTCATAATCATAGCATAATCATAAACCATCCATCAACATAATCATTGCATATTGCATCATACATTCTACATTATCATTTGAGTTATGATGAATAATATAGATTTTTTATTCTAAACATCTTAAATTGTTGCATATCATAAGAATTTGCATACATGATCATCTGATAAAATGCATAGAAAATACACAAAAAGAAATGCATCCACATCATTTTCCTCCATAACATTTGCATCACATAGCATATCGTGAAAAGATATTGAAAAAGAATTAAACATTGCATCCATATCATATCATGATCATTGCATATTACATAGGCATAAATAAAGTGCATCCATACATGATCAAATATAAGCATCTCATCCATCCATACATCATAAGCATGAAATAAGTGAACACATCACATAATATAGAATCTATATCTGTATCATATACATATCAAAAAATGGATGTCATGGTACAAAATATGGATCAATGTATGTATAATGATCATAAGTACAATATCCATGAGGTTGTAAAAAAGGAGTCCATGAATGTATATCTGTGGTAAATAATGGGGCAGCAAAATAAAAAGAGTGTCTATACTAAGAGCTATCCCTAATGGCTGCTACCCTCCCTAGCCTGCCTCTCAGGTTGATCCTTAGCTCTCAGCCATGCATCACTACGCTATGAAAAATTGGGTTGTCTGAGTGCCTGCAATACATCCTAGTGGTAATGCTACCTATAATATGTGGTCTCTATCATGACCTCTCTGTATAATCTCATTGAAATAGTCCTACCATGTGTGGTCACCATCATAGCCTCTATTTTCTGGCGCTAAGTAACCTCCTAATCCCATGACCTGTACCCACTGTAAAGCCTAATCTATCTTAGCCATGATAGCCACCAATTGCTATCGTGCCCAGTTCCACTCAACAGTAATACCCAAAATCTATTGGCAGGCCAAATCCTGCTCACTAGTAAAAATTTGCACCTGCTATTGCAACTATTGTATTTGTGCATCTCTAGCATTTGGTGGTGGTGGTGGCAATGCCTGCTACTGTCTGACCTACCAATGACTACTAGGTTGCTGAGGAGGTGTTGACCCACTAGTGGAGCTCCTAGAACCTGCCCATCCTAGCTATCCTAACCACCCTGGCCTCTGCCTCGACTAGCTCCTCTCCCTTTGGGCCTTCCTTATGGAGGAGCACCCATTGGATATGTCAAATGTCATGGAGGTGCAAACCAAACATCATAAGCTAGCATAGTCTGTGCTATCGTCTGAACCTGATCATAGGCCCAAGGTTGAGCTGCTAATTGTCTGAAACTATCGACTGCCTCAGAAGCTAGAATGTTCGGTCCCCATGTGGGAACCTCTTGAGTTGACCTAGAAAAAATAGCCCTATAAGCATCACATGGCCTATCCTATGGCTCCCCAAACTGTCAAGCCACCCTGTATGGTAAATATCTCTTGATAATGGTGTGTTCACAACCCTACATATATCGAGTCTTCTTGGAAAAGTATAGCTACTGCACATCATCAAACCTTGGTGGCATCTTTAGCCATGGGCACCATCAAAAAACTGTCATGTCCTCAATAACCCGTCGCCATTACAGGAGCCCAATCTATCCTGTATGCCTCAATGTAATTGTACCTTTATACCACCAAACCATAGGATCATCTAGATCCACATCTGCCATCTGAACTATAGGTCAGAGCACGGTGATATTCTCCCATGCCCAAATGTGAAGTAGAGTCACCCCTGCACCAATGGCTCTCCGATCACAGTAAACGAATTCTTTCATATCATGATATAGTAAGGCCAACATCATTGGCCCCTAGGAAAAAGTGTTCTCCTGTGGAGCATCCAGTGCCATGCCAATCCCCATCCTAGGCTAAACCCTCTACCGCGTCTGTTCAGAGTAACCAAACTTGAAAGTGGACATGTGACCTATGTACAACTCGAGGTTGATCTATGATGTAACTAAAGTAATGTCCTCTAGCTCCATCACCTCATGATAGGCATCAAGTCCAACATCAACATCGTAGATCACATGATCACCATGTATTGACAAACATAGAATACCCCATACATCCTGCAAGGTCACCGTCACCTCACCTGTTGGAAGGTGGAACGAGGAAGTCTCACTGTGCCATCTCTCACACAAAGTAGTCATCATAGCTAAATGTGTCCAGATGATGGGTTCATATGCTACATACTAGAGGCCAATCTCTCCCAGGTGCTCCTAGTGTAACTCTGCTAAAACTCAATCCCTCCAAAATAGTGGGTCTATGCTCATGTGACATCAATGGTGGAATGTCCTCCTGCACCCACAAAGCGCACAACATCAGGAAATCAAGGAAATTTTACTCAATTTGAAATTTTTAGCTCAAAAATCACAGTAGCGTCACTATATTCAAATTTCAAATTGTGACACTTGAAAGCATTTCAAATTGCAAATGACAAAGTGCGTCGCCAAACACATGGGCATCACTATCTAAACTTTGGAAACCCTAACTCTAATTTCTAAATTAGCACGAGTGTCGCTATATAAGTATGCATTGCAATTTAAAATTAGAAACCCTAATTTTAATTCGTGAAGTGTGTTGCTATATAAATAAGCATTGCTATAATTCATTTGAGTGTCGTCGATTGCAAAATGGGCATCGCTATATAGCAACGCTGCCAAAGTTTAAAATTCAAAGAGCAATAAATGTATCAAAATGTCAAATTTCAAATCAAGTTTGGAGTTACATACCGGTGGTCCTTCGCTTGGAAGTTGTTGATACTCTCAAAATCGGTCAGAAATGTGCTTCGGAATCTCTCATTGTGCCATTTTTTTAGAGGGTCAGAGCTCAAAATAGCAAGAATCTCTCAAGTGTGAATGCACAAATGACTTGAAATTGACCCTTCTTGACTTATTTATGCTAGAAAATTAGGGTTTTATGGCCTAATTTCACCTTCAAGCTAGGGTTTATCATCATTTTCACCAATTTTGCCAAACTAGACCTAATTTTGCATCATTTTTTTGTGTTTTTGGCATAATTCTTGCAACATAGAGCCTTTTTGGACCATCAAGGCAGCTTTTAACCTTTATTGAGAAATCAACCCAAAATTCAAAATTTTCGCCCAATTTCTTGAGGGGGTAGGGAATCAACTTTATCCTTCCATTGGAGCATCTAAAAAAATCATTTATTTATTTATTTAAGCAGTAGTTTTAATCCAAAAAGTGTCATTCTTTGAACCGAAGCAGTAGGTACCTCGCTTCAAAGAGGGGAAAAATGTAGACATTGAAAAATGTCGTAAATGATATTATACACTTGAAACAAGTTTACTAACACCATTTCCTCTTTAAACCAATCCTCTTTTCACTTAATTAATTAAATTAACCTAGCTAATTTAATTAATGGCATCACTTTATCCATTAACCTAATACATCAATTTAGGTTAATTGACTCCCCCTTCACGCTAACATTTCATCCTATTAAATTAAATAAATCAAAACATTTAATTTAATTCCCTTGGTCATCTTATTTAATTAAATAACCATTGTATACATCCAAAATTGGTCTGGAGAATATTAATTAAATATTGATTATTTAATTAATAAAAATCTTTAGTTTTTCTATTGTACAAATAAATTGCAAAAGTTTATTTATATAGTTTGTATTTCTTAATTCCTCCTATCTAAACCACTTCTTCATCATTTAATTAAATAAATAAATGTAACTAATTTTTTTTATTTGATTAATTCCCTTTCATTAAATTTAAATTTTTAATTCGAATTTTGTCACATTTCTCCATATTCTTCTAACCTCCTTCCACATCATCATCTTTCATCTCACCATGTGTCACATGAAAATAATTATTCCTAATTTTTAAAATGGGTATTTACTCTCAACAATCTCAACAAACTTAGAGACACATGGCTTCTCCTTCCCATTTATTCTTTTCTACACTTGGCAAGTTTGTTCTATTAAAGGGGACAACTTCCTTATTTCTCTCTAACCTCCTCATTTCTCACCGTTGATCTCTCCAGACTTAATCTCGATCATCCATTGCTTCCAGCTCACCTTATGCCTTGGTGGAATCTATAAATAGAGGCTCATTTACAAATTTTGCATAAGAGAGCATTACATACAATTACTCTGCAAAAATCATCTTAGCATTTAAGAGCTTAGTTTACATTGTAGTTTAGCATTTAGCACAGTTTAGCAAGTAAATTAGAATCATGGTTTCTTCGTTAAAAGTGTCTTAGTTTACTTACAACATTTTGAATCAATTTCATTACATCTCCACTAGTTTAATTCAGCATTGCATCATTCCATTAACATTCTGTATACAACAACATTATCATCCAACATATCATTTAGTTCATCATTCAGCCAAATCATTAGATCATGTAGGTGTAGATATAGTGTTTGCATTCTAGTTTAATGGATATTCATTTCTTAAGTGTCATCCCAGTAATTCAATGCATAATTAAAATCTGAGAGCTCTAATACAGGATCCTTAGGAATATAGGAAGATGGAATATCTTTAAGGAATCGTTTATAAATTTGTGTTGTTAATTTAGATTTCCTTAATGTAATACATTGCATTTGTTGTGTGTTATTGATTGTTATAATTTGCATATTTTCTCACACGCATAAATTGGCACCCACCATGGGGCCAAGCCCTTGTTATTTTAACATTTTTCTAGAAAGTATGCTCTACAGGTTTGAATGTGAATTTCTTTGGCACAACCATTGATTCTTCTGGCGCACACAAAAGATTCTTTGACATTCACCGACTATTCTGGTGCAACATGTTTCTCCAGTGTATCCACACCATTTTGTGGTGCATAAGGGGGTTTCTATAGCGCACTCACCATTTTCTATAGTAAATTGACTGTTTTCTGTAGTGCATTCATAATTTTCTATAGCACATTTACCTTTTCAGTGCATTAGCTTACTATAATGGTACATGTGATTTTATTTGCAAATTTCTCCTGGGTCTGAAAACTAATAAATGTTTTTTTTTATGTGTAGGCTTCATAAACACTGTCAGAGACTCTACTGAAACTCTTGAACATTGTCAAAGGAACATTTATTGCAAACTACTGATGAATTTGATGCAGGGGATGGAGTGATTTATTTCCTTTTTACGTAATTTAGGAATCTAGACTAATTAGGAAGGAAAGAACACCATGTCTGTTGTGTGTTTTAAATGGTAGGCATATGCTCTCCCCTTAACTAGGTGATCAAAAAGCTATACCCATTCATGTTTATCTGCGAGTGTGAGTGGAGTATATAGTGTGTGTTCTCTCTTTATTCATGTGAAATAAAGATTGATTGAACTGCGGGTATAATTTCTTTCTTTTGTTTATCTTAGAGGGTCTGCCTTGTGGGAAAAAGTAATCACCCAAGGGAACGACCCAAATGGTAACACACTAAAGCCAAGTGACTTCTAGCTGGTATATAAGTGTGGGTACTTGTTGAAAGGAAAGTATCACGAGGATCATTCCGACGAGAAGGGTAGCAATGGTCTCTCACCACATGGATGGTCCCCCATGATGTAATGTCCGTACTAGAACCCTTGTTGTAGAAAGGAAAAAACCTTTATATATTCTTTGGTGTAGCAATGGTTGTTGCAAAGGAATCCACATTCTCATAGTTTTTAGTAGAGATGATCAACCTACCATGGGAGTTTTATGGGGGTTGGAAGCTTGGTTGACCTGAGAAGTGAGTGAACTATAAGGGGAAGCCCATGTGGCCAAGCTTTTGAATTCATCCACTAAGAATAAGTGCGGTTGGAGTAAAATCCACGTGGAATCCAAAAGAATACAGTCTTACACATCCCTAGGATTTGTACATGATTGATTGTGTTTACCAAAGTGTTTTCAAAACAAACTACAAAACAAAAACCTTACACATTGAAAGAGCAAAATTGTGATTCAGAAACATCATGTGAAACAGACCATTCTCTACTTGAAAACCAGAAAAATCAAGTAAACTAGTAGCAAATTGTTATATTCCCTAGTTCAATGCATACACTGCTTATTTTGGCACATTTACTTCTTTTTCCAGCGCATATACCCTTTGTTACAACATATTCACTACTTTTTCTGGCACATTCATCTATTGTTATAACACACTTGCCACTTTTACCAACACATCCCTTGCATTTTGTGGCACATTTACCAAATTTTTTAGTGCATTCAACTAATTTTGCAATGTATCTGACCTTTTCTCTAGTGCATCCAAGCCATGCTATAGCACATACACTGATTGTTATGGCACATCCACCAAAATTCATAACCAAAGAGCCAAATCTAACTCCTATCCAACATTTTGAAACTAGAATTCAAAATCCTTTCCAACCTAGAATCATTCTTCAAGTGCAACAAAGTCTAAACATGTTCTTTGTCAAATGATTTCATGAAAGATTAAAATTAGGAAACCAAAGTCCATATTTCTTAGTCCAAAAGCTCACAAAAAATGTTTCTCAACACTTTACGAATTTAGAGAGAGATTGGTCTTCGATTTCTACAAAAGAGCTTCAAAGAACAATCCCAACTTGTATTCATTTTACTATTGTCAAAATCCAAGACTTTTCCAAAGATTTGAGCATCTCATCTAGGAAGGAAATTTGTCCCTTGTTTCACAGTTGGAACCAAAATTTAAGGCTCTTCTCAAGTTCAGAATTATTCCTTAGATTCCTTAGAGTCTAAACTTGTTAAAATTGACCTTCACAAGTGAAATCCTTTACCTAAACTTTGATCAAACATGTAAAAGTGCCTAAACATAAAACCATCATGGTAGCAATTGATGAATACCCCCTTCACATATTTCATCAACTTGAAATAGATGAGGATCAATTGAATGATTTAACCCAGCAAATACAAAACCTTCAACAACAACTATGGGATATGCAAAGGGAAACAAACACAAAAAGATATATGTTGTTAGACATCTTCCCTTCTCCATTTGAAAAAAAACTGGATATGACACCTTCTTCACCAACAACTACACCATCCAAGTTCAATGTCTTTAAATTATTGAAAAAGTTAAATGAGAATCCCAAATCTCAGTCCTTAAACACAAATGATATTGAACAATCTTACCATGTCATGCATCTATCTTCATCTCCCACAAGCCAAAATAAATCTTAGAATTCTTTCACCCAAGTTAACGATTCCATCAAACCACCATCATCTATCATACCTTTTGCACCTAATGATTCATGTCAATTTATCAGTCCAAAACATGATAACATAGACTCCTCTACACCTCAAGATCAAATCATTCTTTCCACTCTGTCCAATGATACCAAAACTCCACAAGTTATTCCAATCTTTGACCAAGAATCCATCTCTCAAGAATTTTATAATGATTCCCTCATTTCACTCTTCATCCACAATGATTCCCTTCCATCTAAAGAGAAAAGTGTTCTTCCAAGTCCTCCTTCCACTCCATCTAATGAATTCATACCATCTCATGACTCTATTGCATCCCAGGAGTTGATAATTCTTCCATCCTATCTAATGATGTCCTATCACCTGATGATCAAGATACACTTTCTACAAAATCTTATGATTCCCTTCCTCATCAATATCAAGATATGCTTCCATCCGAGGATATCCCTTCATTCCATGAGGATGCTCAACCTTCTCAAGATCAAGATATGCTTTTCACACCACTACATGATGATTCCATACCTAATGAAGAGAAAGTTGTTCCATATCCTACACTTCATGATCCTTTTCTAAGTCAAGATCAAAGTACCCCATCATCCCCATGTCAAGATCCTATCACACCTATTCAAGCTATTCATGAACCACACACCTACAAGTTGGGATCCTCCACCTTCATCCACTTTGGTTTATTTCCAACACCTAACCTTTCATCCATATCATATTCTCCCCAAAATGGACTTGCATCTTGTTTCACAAAAAATACATATCCCATTGGTAAACAAATGTGTAAAAGTATGAACTACAAAGGCAAAGGATTAGGCCTTCATGAACAAGGTATCCAAGAACCCCTTTTTTCTCAAGAAAACCCATATTACCATGGCCTTGGTTATACACTTAAGTGTCCTAGTCCATCAAACCTACCATCTATCTTAGGTCCTCATCTTAATCCACCAAACCTTCCATCTATCCTATGTCCATATCCTATTCTGCAAGAACAACAAATGATCTAGGTGGATCTTAAGGACCTGAAATTTAAGTGTTCCAGTTTCTCTTGGAAGCAATGCCATCGCGTAGAGCACAAAATTATGAATCCCGTGCAACTTGAAGGGAAAAAAAGGAGTCTGTTTGCTCAAGTCACGCACAGTCAGAGTTGGGTCAACCCTTGGACTAGGAGGCTGTCAGGAGGTGAAAAGTTGATGGACTCAGAATCGGCTGAAAGTAGTGTCAATTTGGAGGGCTCATCGAAATGATCACAACAAAGTTCATTTCGTCGAATTTCGAGTCTGTATGTCTGAGATATCACCGGTCAAAGCTCAGTCAAAGGCTGGTCAACTCAACGATCAGGGACGAGAAAAAAGGTGGAAAATTAATTATCACCAAATTGGTCAAAGTTGGCATCATCATGAAGAGCTCGTCGTCATGATTCCAATGGCATTCGTTTTGTGCAAATCAGACATCGTGTGTGTGAGTTAGAGCCAATCAAAGTTTGTGGTTGACCGAGGTACCATGAGGTACGATTGCTGACATCAACATGACATCATCCTGCTAACTTGGAAGACAGTCATCGTACGGACGATGACGTGGACCAATGGGATCTTGACACGTGGCAGTCCATACCATGATGATGTCATCATTTCCAATGAAGTACGGTAGATGATGTGGACCAATCAGGTGTGGACACATGTCCATTCGATGATGTGGCTGATGACGTGGCAGATGCACAGTCAGCAGATGACATGGACGGGTCATCGAATAGCCTTCTGACACGTGTCTGCTTGTTGACGTGGACAATGACTGGATTGCTACGTGGCAGATGATGTGGAGTATGACTGTATTCTCAGAGCAAATGATTGGACGACACGTGGCTTCGTATTCGTTTGACACGTGGCCTCTATTTCCTCCTTCGGCGCGGGTGGATTAGTAGTTAGTTTGTTTAAAAGATTTGAACCGGTGACTTCAGGCCTCTGAGAAATCCGTTGGGCCGGTGGACCAAACCGTGCGCTTCAAACAATACTCATCGACGGTTGTTTTTGTTATTGATTTTATTTGAAAGTTGTTTAAAACAAATGGCCGGCCTGGAGTTGAACCCGCACCGGCCGGGTGCCAAAAGAATTAGCCACCGTTGGGCTGCGAATTGCCCTATGGAGTAAAAGGGCACGGGTTATATATAGTGAGTAGTTAAGCTTGAATCCAAAACAAATAACCTATTAAAGGTTATTTACAAACAAACATTAAAACAAACCCGAATAAAATCAAAACCTATGAACAACCTTAGCCCGAAAAATAAATTAAAGGAAGGGCTCCAATTTAATTTGATAGATTAAGGGGTTGTTTATTTTGATTTATATGTAAATATGGAGGATTTTATAACTTTATGGTTATTCCCCATATCGGGTAAACTCCAAGTATAAAAGGGAGGAGTCTTGGAGTGTTTTTCATCAATCAATCATCCATTAGTTGATCATCACTTTTCAAGTGAGTTCTTTCTCCTTTTGTTTTCCATTCTCTCTATCTTTGAGAGGCCTTTGTGAGAGAATTTTTAGAGGGAATTAGGAGAATATTTACTGTGATGACTTGATGTTCTGAGTCTTGTAGTAGATCCTATTAGGCAGAGTTAGTTTTCTTCCTCTTTGTTAGTCATCCCTAGCCTTGGAGAGCTTTTGATAGGGGTGTGAGTGAGAGAATTTTGTATAACTTTGTGGAAAGGCTACAAGATATTGTAAGTAGTGTTTACAAGAGGCTCATGGAGATTGTACTGCATTTCAGAACATATCAATAGATTGGTCACTCGATTGAGCATGACCCGGAGACGTAGTCCACTCAGACGAACTTCGTAATCAAATCGGTGTCTTCTTATCTCTCTCTTGGTGCTGTGTTTTTGAATTCTCTCTATGATTAATGTTCCTGTTACTTCATTGTTGATGTCTTTACACCTTTGTTCATAATCACTCGCAACGTTTGTCATAGATCCCTTCCGCTATACGGATCAAAGTGGTATCAGAGCTTTGTTTGGTTGGTTTGCAGGAGTGATTGTGAGTCATTTTGCTATTGGTGGACATTTGGAGTTTGGAGCAAATATCAAAAAAAGGAGAATCTTCAAGGCTAACATTGTCCAAATCCATGGTGGATGATATTATGGCAATGAAAAGCATGATTGAAGAACTCGTCCATGATCATTGAGAGAGGAATGATAAGATGCAAGAGTTGGAGGATGCTTCTTCCTCGTACTCCCCACATATAGTGGAAAAGGCTTGGGCTTCAAGGCAATTGGAGAATCGTCCAAAATTCATAGCTACTGCACTCACTGCAAAATTAGTGGGAATTGAGATGAGAAATGCTGGAAACTACATCCAGTACTTCATCAAAGGTCAGAGGTTACGAAGATCGACCAATAGAAAGTCGAGACGAAGATAGAGCCAGTAGCTGCTATGATTCCTGAGACAGTTCAAGAGGAGACTCAGCAAAAGACTGAGCATCCAGTGGAGGAAAGTTCCTTTGAACAGCTCCTAAGAGTTGGGAACGCCTTGCCTCTAACTAGTAGTTTCAGGTTTATGTATGTTACTTTCTTATATAGTGTGGTAATATGCATGTTGATACTAGGCTAGTGTGGATTGGGAGTATGTAAACTTTGAATTGATTGTAACAGTTTTTAAGAAGTTGTATTTCTCTTTAGATTGAGATTTTGTAAGGCTCTCGAAGCCGTGACTCTTGTAATCGGGAAAGGGGAATACTTTGTAACTTCTTATTGCAGGTTGTTAGGAACTTGTACCTACAGATTTCAAGTGTGAAGCTTTAGTGGAAGAGCACTTTTTCATACAGAGTTGTTGAGAACGGTCAACAGTGACCTTGTATGTTCTCAGCTTGATGACTTGATGATGGTCAGTTGGAGGATAAGTCCGAACTCAAATGGAGTTCTTGAAGGATTTATCGATGACCTGTTGCTGGACTCGAGCTGTGGTGGAGCCTTGAATCAGCTGTTCTAAAGTACAAAGGTGAAGGAATATGTCAGGCTGAGGCAAATCCATGCTCGAGTAATTGGAGCGACAGAAGCAAGCTAGAAGAAGGCGAGAGATGCAGAATGCGAACTACCTGTAAGAAGCACTGAGGGACAGGTTTATCATACTCAGTTTTCTCTTCTTGCTTTGGGTATTTTATGTTCCATTTTTGAATTGCATCATGAGGAATTGTGAATTCCTACATTGCCGAAGTGTAAGACCCCAATAGGAAAATGTGGCAGTGTGTTTTGGTGATTCAGATCATGGTGAATAGCAAGATGCTAAATGCGAGATGCTTTTCAAGGAACTATACACTTTTGGAGGACCAAAAGTTCTTCAGTGGGGAGGTTTGATCCAGGTGGATCTTCAGGACCTAAAATTGAAGTGTTCCAGTTTCTCTCGGAAGCAATTCCATCGCATAAAGCATAAAATTCTGAATCCCGTGCAACTTGAACGGGCAAAAAAGGAGTCCGTTTGCTCAAGTCATGCGCAGTCAAAGTTGGGTCAACCCTTGGACCAGAAGGCTGTCAGGAGGTGAAAAGTTGATGGACTCAGAATCGGCTAAAAGTAGTATCAATTCGGAGGGCTCGTCGAAACGATCACAACGAAGTTCGTTTCTTCAAATTTTGAGTCCGTATGTCTGAGATATCGCTGGTCAAAGCTCAGTCAAAGGTTGGTCAACTCAGCGATCAGGGATAAGAAAAAAGGTGGAAAATTAATTTTCACCAAATTGGTCAAAGTTGGCATCATCGTGAAGAGCTCGTCGTCATTATTCCAATGGCATTCGTTTCGTGTAAATCAGACGTCGTGTGTGCGAGTTAGAGCCAGTCAAAGTTTGTGGTTGACCGAGGTACCATGAGGTACGATTGCTGACATCAGCATGATGTCATCCTGCTAACTTGGAAGACAATCATCGTACGGACAATGACGTGGACTAATGGGATCTTGACACGTGGCAGTCCATACCATGATGATGTCATCATTTCCAATGAAGTACGGTAGATGATGTGGACCAATCAGGTGTGGACACGTGTCCACTCAATGATGTGGCTGATGATGTGGCAGATGCACAGTCAGCAGATGACATGGACGGGTCATCGAATAGCCTTCTAACACGTGTCCACTTGTTAACGTGGACAATGACTAGATTGCTACGTGGCAGATGATGTGGAGTATGACTGTATTCTTGGAGCAAATGATTGGACGACATGTGGCTTCGTATTCGTTTGACACGTGGCCTCTGTTTCCTCCTTCGGCACGGGTGGATTAGTAGTTAGTTTGTTTAAAAGATTTGAACCGGTGACTTCAGGCCTCTGAGAAATCCGCTGGGCCGGTGGACCAAACCGTGCGCTTCAAACAATACTCACCGACGGTTGTTTTTGTTATTGATTTTATTTGAAAGTTGTTTAAAACAAATGGCCGGCTTGGAGTTGAACCCGCACCAGCCGGGTGCCAAAAGAATTAGCCACCGTTGGGCTGCGAATTGCCCTATGGAGTAAAAGGGCACGGGTTATATATAGTGAGTAGTTAAGCCCGAATCCAAAACAAATAACCTATTAAAGGTTATTTACAAGCAAACATTAAAACAAACCCAAATAAAATCAAAACCTATGAACAACCTTAGCCCGAAAAATAAATTAAAGGAAGAGCTCCAATTGAATTTGATAGATTAAGGGGTTGTTTATTTTGATTTATATGTAAATATGGAGGATTTTATAACTTTATGGTTATTCCCCATATCGGGTAAACTCCAAGTATAAAAGGGAGGAGTCTTGGAGTGTTTTTCATCAATCAATCATCCATTAGTTGATCATCACTTTTCAAGTGAGTTCTTTCTCCTTTTGTTTTCCATTCTCTCTGTCTTTGAGAGGCCTTTGTGAGAGAATTTTTAGAGGGAATTAGGAGAATATTTATTGTGATGAATTGATGTTCTAAGTCTTGTAGTAGATCCTATTAGGCAGAGTTAGTTTTCTTCCTCTTTGTTAGTCATCCCTAGCCTTGGAGAGATTTTGATAGGGGTGTGAGTGAGAGACTTTTGTATAACTTTGTGGAAAGGCTACAAGATATTGTAAGCAGTGTTTAGAAGAGGCTCATGGAGATTGTACTGCATTTCAAAACATATCAATAGATTGGTCACTCGATTGAGCACAACCCGAAGACATAGTCCACTCGGACGAACTCTATAATCAAATTGGTGTCTTCTTATCTCTCTCTTGGTGCTATGTTTTTGAATTCTCTCTATGATTAATGTTCCTGTTACTTCATTGTTGATGTCTTTACACCTTTGTTCGTAATCACTCGCAACGTTTGTCATAGATCCCTTCTGCTATACGGATCAACAAAGGCACACATCCTTGATCCCCTTTCAAAATTCTACCTCGATACCATTTGTCTCTATCCATCTCCCCTATTGCTCTTGAAAGCAATTTGGGTGCCAAATGTCAAAAGCTTCCATATCAAAATCCACATGTGCTAAAGGGTCAACATGTCTCCTCGAAGAGGCATGCAAAAATAAAATAAAATTTGATCCAACATCAAAGGAAAAATAAAAAAGGCCACAAAGGCCCATCAAAGCAAAAAGAAAATTTTCCTAGACCACAAAGGTCCATAAATCAAAAGGAAATTTCAAAAGGACACAAAGGCCCATCAAAGAAAAAATAAAAATTTCCAAGACCACAAAGGTCTATAAATCAAAAAGAAAAATCTCAAAGGCCACAAAGGTCCACAAAGCAAATATCAAAGTAAAAAATCACGTGGATTCCTAAAAGTCTCATAGAAGCAATAAAATCCAATTTGGCATCCAAATTTTCTAATCCAAAAGCTTCCTTTGATCTTCCATCTAAAAACCTATCACCTTCCAAATCCATTTTTCCTCCATCACTCCACCACCCTTTAAGGTGTGTGCCAATGCTAATCTTTCCATCCTTTCCATCTATCCATCAACAAACCTTTCAATCTCCTATCCATTACCCCATCATACCATACATTATCCAACATTTAAGAGTATAATTCCCATGGCCATAGTTTATTAGAGGGATATTTGTTCGTGAAACTTGATGCTTAAGTTCTTCTTTCATCTTCTTAACATGCATATATTATCCTCAATTATTTTCCACCTTTGATCTTGATGAAGTTAAGGATCTTCCTAAACATCATATATCTTATCCTATTTGATTTTTCCATATCTTTCGTATCATATCCTTCACCTTATCTGTATTCCATCATTCTTTCTAAATACATCCTTTCTTCCCTTCCTTGGACTTGATGAGGAATAGGGGAAAATTACTTGGGCCTTGTGTCTGTATCTTATCTAATTGATCTTGATCATCCCATCCATTATTGTTATCCTCACATTTTCTTCCATTCCATATCTTGTAGCTTATAAAAATCGATGTCTCATCTTCTTCCTTTGTTCTTGACGAGATTAGGGGAAATTTTGGTCATCTCATTCCATCCTAATATTAGAAAATACAAAAAAAAGAAGGAAAAATACCAAAAGTAAAAAAAGAGAAAAATACAAAAAAATAATAATAAAAACAAAGTGAAAAAGTCAAAAAATACAAAAAAATCATAAAATTTGGAAAAAGTACAATAAAAGCAAGTAGTGAAAACTTGGCAACAAGCGCTATTTGTAATAGGATGGTTTCCTCCTCTATTGGAATGTGTGTCAACCATTGGCTTTTCGCTATCACTATCCACATCTATCATTTGAGCCTCATATACATATTTTTCTATGTTAGTTGTGTCTCACTTTGGATTTTCGATCATTGTACATATCCCTAATAAAATTGGTTTGTTTCCACTAGGGGAAAAATCATGAACTTACTGGGGGAAATCCATCTTTGAGCTTAAAAACAATAGAAAAACAACAATATGATAACATGGTAAAAACACAACAATCAAGTAGGTTGCAACTTTGAACATCAATCAAACTCACAAAAAAAATCATCTGAACCAACAAACAACAAGATCAATCAAAATAAAATTTCATTTGGTGACGATACTCTGAATCACAGTTTTATCAATTTAACAAAAATGTTCAAACTATTTGCATTGAGATTGTTATCATTTCTTGGGAGCAACTCAAGGATCTTGAGAACTAGAGAAGTTATGATCGACAATGATATTTCTCATTGTCTACTATTTGTGAGTTGATCAGTAGTTCTATGTGAATCATCATGGGATGTGCTCTACAAATTATCACTAAAGACATTCCAGATTTGCATAGGAAAATGGTTAACTCTTGTTTGTTTACACAATGAATTCTTAGGTCATCTCGGTCCAATTATACCTAGATGATTATGTTAACTTGCACTATAAAAAATCATGAAAGTAGTACTCAGGTCATCATGGTCTAATTATACCATTGATGTTTGTACTCACTTTCAACATTTTAAAAGCTCAATGATGATACCAAGCACAATAAATTAGTTACTGGGATGACAACATTGCATTGTTAGGATTGCAGGTTTAAGTTGCATTCATACTAGGTGTTGCCGTGATGTTTATAGATTTCTCCAAGGCTAGTACAATATTACGAGTGATGTTATTTCTATCATTAATAGATTGAGTACATTTGACATTACCAAAAATGTCATTCATATTTTAGCTACATAAGCATTAGGACATCATTCATGAATTATCATATCATTTAATCATTCATCTTGTCATTAGATCATTTATTTGCATCATGAAAATTCCAAAATAAATAAAGCATTATCACATCCTTTTGTCATTCATTTTAAGTTAGGTCACATATTTGCATTATGAAAACACAAAAAAACAAAGCATTAATCATATCATTTTCATCCATGTGCATCATAAAAGCATCCAAAATGAAACATTTCCATTCAATCATCTCATACATCTATTTCATCTATTGCATCATGCATATTTGCATCAAAAAAGTACAAAAACATAGCATTTAGCACATTCCATTCATATAAGTAAATCCATCACATAGGGAATATAGATATCATAAAAGCATTATAGGATCATAACACATGTTGCATCCATGATGTATCATATCACCATCATATAAAACATCACATAGCATACATAATAGGAAATTAAATGCATCCATCATGATCAACACATAAGCACATAGTTCAATCATCATCACTGCATATATATTTCAAAATAATGTCAAGTGTACGAGGATATCAAAATATGAAGAGATACATCATCAAAAATGGCAGTAACACATCAAGTAGCAATGCATAAATGTCCAAATCACAATAAAACATCAAATTTCAGAGCCATGTAGTGCTCCCCCAAGACGGTGCTGGAATCCCTGGACTAGTACCTCCCCATGCACTCGACATACCCACACCAAGAGCTCTCTAATCTCTAGGAAATGGCTACGTAACACCCATACTAATTGTTTGAGACCGTGACCTACTAGACCAAGATTGAGAAAAGCTCTCCCACCACTCAGGAGGGACCAACTAATGATACTAACCTCTATAGAACTCAAACTTCTGAGAAATGCGGCGTATCTCCCTAAAATAATCTGATGTCCTAGCAGTTGTTCTAGCCTGTTGTAATCTCTCAGTAATAGCTTCTTCCTACTCTGCCTGTCGTCTCAATGCAGTCAACATAGCAACTTGACCTTGCACATGTCCTTGGCCCTACACCTATGCAAGCTACTACCTAGTAGCATCCCTCTCAGCTGTCAAAGTCTATATCTATCCCTAGGCTTGGGAGAGTTGTGCCTGTACTTGTGACAAAAATTGTGTCTGTGCATGCAACTGCCCTTGAACCTGTGTCAGTTGTCCCTGAATTGTTTAGACCTGAGCATGTAAAGTTGTAATCTGTGACTACTATTGTTGGAAGGCAACCGTATGTGTACACATTGTTGTACTACTGCCACTAAGGATCACCTCCTACGGGGCACTCTAAAATCTAATGCTGGATGGACACCACCTCCTCTACCATCATCTCCTCCATCATCACCTCCATCATCATTTCCATCATCCCCACCATCATCACCGTCTCCTCCATCACCAGCTCCTCCATCTCTGTCCTCCTCATCTCCACCACCTCTACCCCTCCTCTGTCTAGGTGGTCTGTCCTCATCATCCTCTAATACTGGCACTAGCTCATCAGGCCTGGAGATCCTCAGAAATGGATTCCCACTCAAGTACTATGAGTACTCCTCAGTCATGTACCCCTCAATGATCTCTGGATGGTAATCCCAAAGCATGAGCTATAATCTATGATACTCATCACATGCAACATCATAAGATAAAGCGGCCCCCCACTCAATCATATCTTGCTATCTCTGCACATACATGGCCAATCCCTGTGGTATCCCATGAACTTTTCCGAACTTCCTGAGCATCCTCATCAATAGGAATCTCTTGATCATAAAGTGTGTTTGTCCAACAAGATACTTGGCTATCATGAAATAAGGTGTCTCCAAATGATCCTCGACCCAATACTCACAATCTACATAGGGTCACCATGTAACAGAATCCAAGTCATCCAATACATGTCTCCAATACTCCAATTTTCCTAGCTTATGCTGGACAACTGAGCTTGAATAACCATAGATGTAGGGTCTCCCAAATGGATGGAATTTGTCTGTCTCTAGACGTGTCACTGCTATATGCTCCCAAGCCCATGAATGTAATAGGGTCAAAATAGTGGATAGACTAGCTCCTCTGAGGTAAACCACCTAATGCAAATCATGATATAACTATGCGAGCATGCAGGAACCCCAGGTGAAATAGGTCCCAAATTGAATCATCTGCTCCAATGTTTGACCCCAACCAATGGACAATTCCTTTTCCCTCTTGTTAGGACATAAGAAGCTACCAAAAAATCCCGCAAGCATGGAAGGAAAAGGGGTATACCTCTCAAACATCTCTTGCCAAGGCATCTCATACCAACTAATATGGTCATCATGGAATATCCAACATAAGGAATCTGTACCTCCCTACTCGGTGCAGTCATATGTAACAATGTCACCCATCACGGGAATCCACAAAATCCTATAGACATCCTCTGGAATCATAGTCATCTCTTCAGTGGCCAGATGAAAAGTGTTGTGGTTGCTATGCCACTTCTCTACCAGCGCAGTCATCAATCCCTGATTAATCCTAATCAGGGGCATTCAATCAATGAAGATAATTTGTATCGCTCAATGATATCCCTATTAGCCTATGAAAGCTAGGGAATAAGCTCCCAAATCTATGGGAATCTCTCTCAGGACTGAAGATTATCTAAATTTGTCTCCTATCATTATAGAACATCACAATCAACACATCAATCAATCAATCAAATCAACAAAACAATCAAACATCAACCAATCAATCATCCTATTAGTTCTAGTGAGATTTTTGTCAAATCTCACGAACATCTCTTTTTGAGCCTCACCTATCATGAGGTCAAAACAACATCATCATTATTGCATCTCGCCTATCATAAGATTAATAAATCATCGTGTAGACACCTAAATTTGGACAATTACACTTGTCCAAGTTTGTCCCTTTTTGTCTAAACATCCTCTTATCTGCATTAATTAGGTAATATTGCTATTATCTAATTAATCCCCTTAATCTTTTCTAAACCCCTAAGGTATTTTGTTAACAATTAAATACCTTACCCTTTACTCCCCTTTTCATCAAATGAAATAAATAAATATGACATTTATTTAATTCCTCACATGTCACATCATTTTCTTTAATTCTAACCAACCTCCTAATCTCATCATTAGGGATGTGCACATGTCTAATATTTGATTAGGATGTGTCACATCCTCCAAATTTTGCAAGTTGGCTTCTAATCTTCCTTAACCACTAATTATCTTCTAATCACTAATCAATTAAGCCTAATCAGTACCTTGGTCAACTCTCCCCATCCCCCAAGAAAATTTTAATTCCTTTTTATCTTTCCAAGACTCTCCTAATTCCCATGAAAGTTGTAGAACCTTTAACTTGTCACATCACTCACATGTGCCAAAGTTTTTTAGAATCTTTGACTTGTCACATCAATCACATATGGGTGATTACTTAACTTTTTAAGGACCTTGTCTTACCCAAGGTACTTCTCACCTCTCTTTTTGGGAACCTTGTCTTATCCACAAGATCTCCCAATCATGTGAATTTTAAATTCATTTTTATTTTTCCAAGATTCTCCTCTTCCCCATGTGATCATTGAGAGGTCACATCATCCTTATTCCAAGGTACTTACAAGTACCTTCCCATCACATGTCATCTTCCACCTCATGTGTCATTATCCATCTTTCCCATGGTGGAAAGATCTCAACCCTTCATCTTGCCCATGGTGGAAAGATCTCAACTGTCTATTTCCCTAGGGTTTCTCTCCATAAAATGAAGGATTTTTCTTTCATTCTAATTTTCATTATGCATTCACAACACACTTGCATCAATACATTCACTCACAATCAAAACATTCATCTATTTCTCATCTCAAGGTCTTCAATATTTGCATTCTTGAGACCTCCATTGCTGCTCACATTCAAGCTTCATCCTTTGTACTTGCATTCACCTACTCAACTACCTACTTTGCTCATTGTATTCCTTATTGAAACCTCAAAATTTTGAATCCATTTTACCATCTTTCTATTAAAGGGAGCACACATTCATCAACCATCAAAGGACAACGAAAGGATCAATTAAAGACAAGGTATAATCAGCTTCTCTTTTATTTTTCTTTGTTTTGGATTCAACTAGGCTTATCTCGAGGTGTCAATGCTATCTTTCCTTATTTTTGCATGTTTCTTTACATCTCTTAGAGTAGGTTAACTTTGCTGGTTCACACATCTAATCTATCATCAACAACAAATCATTGACTGACGTGATTAAACATCATCTAAATCAAGGAGAAAAACAAACAATCTTTATTTTTGTCTTAGATGCGCTATTGCAATCTATCATTGCGCCAAATGGTAGATGCACCACCAAATTGGGTTGATGCACCATAACAGACTGCCTATGTGCCACTTTATTGGATGCGCTGAAGAATTTCTAAGATATGCCATGGAACCTCTTTGATGCACCATAAAAATTAATGCACCATTACAGGTCGCCTATACACCAAAAATGTGGATGTGTCATTACAAACCTTGAATGTGCCACAAAATCTAGCCTATGCACTAAAACCCTAGGCAAATGCACTAAAAAAATTAACCTATGCGCTGTAGAAAATTTTGTATGTGCTGAAACAGCGAGAACTAAAAATATGAAATAAAAAATGTGGGAAAAAGGATTCAAAATTCACAAGAAAAGTTTTTCGAAATTTGTACCGGAGGTCCGTATCTTGTTGGCCAGTTGTGTCGCCGCACTCGCTTGAATCAATGAGTCTTGTAGGGGATCACTATTTTCACTCAAATGTTCAAGGATGCTCTTTCACTCCACAATTTTCAAAATCACCAATGCACAAATGAGTCCTCTTTTCACTTTTTACCTCTTTAAAAGGGTAATTAAGAGTGTGATTTTGGTGGGATATTTTAAATTTTTTTGAGATCAATTAATTGGGGCAGCTCATTTCTTCCATATAGGGAGATAAATTGTTGGGAATCTCATCAAACCGAAATTTTATCATCACAAATCAACATAAATTTTCAAATATCATAAAAAAAAATTTTAATCATAAAAAATTCCTTGATTTATCTCCTGAGGGGGCATACATTCATTATCTTCTGAAACTCGCCGTTTGGGGCATCGTCAAAATTTTAATAGCACTAGTAAATTTTTCTTTGAAGTAATGTGTAAACATATCACTTCAAAGAGGGGAAAAAAGTATACATCCAAAATTGGTCTGGAGAATATTAATTAAATATTGATTATTTAATTAATAAAAATCTTTATTTCTTCTATTGTATAAATAAATTGCAAAAGTTTATTTATATAGTTCGTATTTCTTAATTCCTCCTATCTAAACCACTTTCTTCATGATTTAACTAAATAAACAAATTTAACTAATTTTTTTTATTTGATTAATTCCCTTTCATTAAATTTGAATTTTTAATTCAAAATTTGTCACATTTCTCCATATTCTTCTAACGTCCTTCCACATCCTTATCTTTCATCTCACCATGTGTCACATGAAAATAATTATTCCTAATTTTTAAAATGGGTATTTACTCTCAACAATCTCAACAAACTTAGAGACACATGGCTTCTCCTTCCCATTTATTCTTTTCTACACTTGGGAAGTTTGTTCTATTAAAGGGTACAACTTCCTTATTTCTCTTTAACCTCCTCATTTCTCACCATTGATCTCTCCATACTTAATCCCGATCATCCATTGCTGCCAACTCACCTTATGCCTTGCTGGAATCTATAAATAGAGGCTCATTTACAACTTTTGCATAAGAGAGCATTGCATACAATTACTCTACATAAATCATCTTAGCATTTTAGAGCTTAGCTTACATTGTAGTTTAGCATTTAACATAGTTTAGCAAGTAAATTAGAATCATGGTTTCTTTGTTAAAAGTTTCTTAGTTTACTTTCAACATTTAGAATCAATTTCATTACATCTCCATTAGTTTAATTCAACATTGCATCATTCCAATAACATTTTGTAGACAACAACATTACCATCCAACATATCATTTAGTTCATCATTCAGCCAAATCATTAGATCATGTAGGTGTAGATATAGTGTCTACATTCTAATTTAATGACTACTCATTTCTTAAGTGTCATCCTAGTAATTCAATGCATAATTAAAATTTGAGAGCTCTAATACATCATCCTTAGGAATAGAGGAAGATGAAATGTCTTTAAGGAATCGTTTTATAAATTTGTGTTGTTAATTTAGATTTCCTTAATGTAATACATTGCATCTATTGCGTGTTATTGATTGTTATAATTCACATATTTTCTCACACACAACCATAAGTTATTTAATTAAATATCATTTCATCTCCCCCCCATTTGTTAAATTAATTATTTAATTTGATGAATATCACTTTAATTCTTCAATCCCCTAATTGCATGATTAAACCTTGTTTAATTAGCAATTAAACCAATTTTCCTCTAATAGGGGAATATTCCTTATCCCTTTTTTGCACAATTAAGAATTTCCTTTAATTTGCAAAATGCCTTTTATACTCACCCATGAGAATATTCCAAAGAATATTCTCTCTCCTCCAATCAACTCACTTAGCTTTGAATGCAAGTTTTAACCTTTTGAACAAGTCACCTTTGACCTATGTGAGTAGGTCAAAAGTGTGTTTGTTTGAAGCAAATGTGATCCCTTGATTAAATCCCATCATGTATTCTCATGCATTGATGAGAATCCATGATCCATGCTTCTTCTTCCTTTCATATTTGACCGTTGATTGATCTTTTTGATCTCAACCCTCCATTTCTCATTTGCTCTCTGTAAGAGAGGGGGACGACCGCGTGCAAGACCCCAGGTCACAGAGGGCCAAGACGCGAGAGGATTCCCTAACTTACCTCAGCTAAGTGTAGTGTTAGGAAATGCAAGGCAAGAGTAACAAGGACTGTGAGGCTTCTCAGTCACTCTACAAATGTAAACTATAAGATGGGGCTAGGCGAGCTAGTTTTTGAGCTCAACACAACATCTCAAAAAGCTCTCTGTCCGAGGATGAAAGTGTAGTTCCAGGATGACAACACAAAATGTTGGTTTCTCATAGTTGCACTGTCATCTGTATGGCTAGAGGACCAAAAGTATAGTGTTAACTTATTAGAAAATAGGCTACCAGCCTAGCTAGTGACTTCTAGAAGATCAAAACAACACTATGAAATATGACAAGTACAAGCAAAGGTGATAAAGTAAATATACCAAAGCCAAGGTGACAAAGATGATTTCACAGAAGAATTTATTCACTAGCTAGCTCCTCAAAAGCACATACTCCTACACAAAAAAAGAGAAGGAAATGTTGGGTGGCTGTATAGGGGCCTGCCTTAGTCAGGCCCCCGTTTAGGTGTTTCCACCTCCACGGACAACCAAGAGAATGAGATAAAGAAAAAAATGTAGTAAAGAGCACTAAAGCACTAATAAACAGTAAAGTGCTAACTCAACCAAGTGATAGAGGAGAGGAGAGGAAAGCTTACCACCTCCACCAAAAGCACTCAAGGCTACTTAGGGGAGAATATAAGAGTACTCAAGCCTCTGTTGCAATGGTGTGGTCCCAATCTTGCTCTACTAAAATGATGGAGTGTTTCTTTGGCTGTAATGAGGTGCAAGAATGCTACTAGAATGCTTGAAGTGGATGCCAAAGAGTGTGTTGAAGCTTGTGAATGAAGTGAAGATGTTACAAAATGCTTGTTCAAGTAGTGAATTTTAAGGAGGGATGGAGAAAAATGACCATATTCAGATCAGTCAGCCGAAGGGGGTGTTCCAACGTAACTCCCAATAAAAAGTGTAACGCCTCTATAGGTTCAACTGCATAAATTTTTCAGGGACGCAAGCGTGTTGCGCAGACGTCTGCACATTGCATGGGAATCCCTGACAGAAACCCCTCCACTAATGCTCAAAACAAGTGTCAAGTGTGATGCAAGCAGTAGGCTTAGGTTGAATTAAGCCTCCAAACTTGGTTTTCTAAGGTTGATAAAGGAAAAATGGGGATTTGCACATGGGGTGCAAATTCACTCTTATATATTTTTCCCCAACTTTAGCAAGCATGAATACTGATGAGTGCTTAGTAAAGTAGATCAAGAAGTAAATTTTAGAAATGTATACTTGAATCATCGAGGAAGCAGACTATAATCTGGAAAACCTAAAGGTGCAGGGAAAGAGAAGGACTCCATAGCTGCTCAAAACTATGAAGTTGAAGAAAGAAAGTGTCTTATAGGCCCACGGACCTGCAAGGAGGCAACCCCCAAGGTATCTCACATGAAGGAAGCCCCGTGAAGTAAGCACCTTATAGG
Organism: Sequoia sempervirens; assembly: GCA_007258455.2. Lineage (NCBI taxonomy): Eukaryota > Viridiplantae > Streptophyta > Pinopsida > Cupressales > Cupressaceae > Sequoia > Sequoia sempervirens. Next base: position 46,655,563 of record VDFB02105785.1, read on the forward strand.
TCTATAGACCTACAAGGAAGATATCCCCCAAAAAATCTAGCATGGAGGAAACCCGAAGGAAGCAGACTTCACAAAATCAAGAAGCAGCCAAGTAGGCAAGTAAGCGGACAATCATGCAAACCATCAATAATACGAAAGTATTTCAAAAGGGTCCCTCGAGAATCCTTTAAAAGGAGAGGGGGTCCACTCAAAGGACACACTATTTGAAAGGTGAGGTCTAGTCAGGCTACCCCCAAGCTAGATGTGAAGGAATCCATTTAAGATAAGGACTTTCAAAGGGGGTCCCTTGGGAACCCGTTGCGAAGAAAAATGGGGGTCTACTCAAGGGACACATAGTTTGAAAGTAGATGTTTCTTTTCTAGAGTGATCCATCATCAAGGGATCCTTTCAAAAGATGTTCACTTCATCAAGGAATTCAAAAGGAAGGATATGCCTCCACGCGAGGGGAAAGTTAAATCTATTCCAAGTCGAGAATGTGATTCCAAAGAAAATTTTGTGCAGATTTTTGAGAAAAGATTCATTGGTAACAAATGTTTTTTTATGAAAATTGAAATTTTAAAGAATGGCATTGTCATGCATGAGAGGGACAACTCAAGAAAAGAAGAGAAAAAGATAAAGCAAAAGAGAGAAACACAAATAAAGAGCATAGGGGGATTTGGTTTAGCAGGTTCAGATATGTTTGAGCTCATATAAATAATAGTTAACCACAGTGAAAGGTGAAAGATCATCAATCCCCAACAAGATCAGGAAGAATGCATGAAAAAAAAAGTAAAATAAAAAATTGGGTCAACATGGAAGGGACGCCCGAAGGCTCCCAACACTTTGCATCATCCCCAATTTATCAAAACTCAAGCACAAACATGGAAGAATGATGATACAAATAGAATAAGGTTTACGACACAAAAACCATGCCTGTATCCAAGCACTAATATGGGTGACAAGGGTCATGTAGGCACACTTAGCATGAATATGGGAGAACACATCACAAAGCAAACACACACACAAGATCAAGAAAGGGGCCTCTTGCTAGCATTGATCAACCAAGAGGTCATCCACTTCCTAATCCAAATCTTCGTAAGGGGGAGGAGTACGAGCTTGCAATGGTGGGATGTTAAGAGGAGGAGCATCCAACCCTCTTGCAACAAGGGCTAAGGAAGAATCCCCCACAAGGTCTTCTTGAGCTAAGGTTAGCAATTTTTTAAGATCGCAAACAAGGCTAGGACTTCATCCATGGAGTTAAACATGCACCCCACATGAGCACCATGTCTAACTTTAGTGGACGGGAAATGGTGCACCTAAGGTTCACTGCTAGGCTTGCCGAATGGTTTGGGAGCAATGGAAAACTCAAGGGAAGCTGGGACTAGTTCTGTCACCAAGACAAAACAAGTCAACATGGGGCCACCTTGTGGAGAAGGAAGACTCCTCTTTCATCCTTCATTGTCAGAAGGACTACACTCCACTTCCTATTTCATTGAAGGAGATGAAATCCCCATAGATGAGGCTAGAGGCATAGAGGGAGAGGAGGAAAGAACCACATTGGATACAACTGAGGTATTAACCATATCCACAGGCTTTAGGAAAGGCTAGATATCTAGAATGAACATCACCAAAGGTGGCTCCACCGAGGGAGTGATGAACACCTGTACCCATTTAGGGTTAGGTGCATTCATACTTGCAATAGAAGTCAAGAGTAGTACGGAACTGGAATGAAGGGAGATAGAAGGAAGGGAGGAAGAAGATGATGTAGGAGGCCCTGAAGCAGGGTTGATCATTCCTCCTCCTTCCTTTGTGAGGTGGCCTGCTTGGCCAAGAGAGCTTTTCACCAGTGCTTGCACTTGTGCGCAAGGAAATTTCTACAACTCTTGGAGTTGGAGGTTGGAGTTTACAAAGGAACAGGAGGTTCCTGGTCAACCATAAGAACATCCACTATGATTATTTTTGGTGGAGGGAAAGTTTCCTGCATGCGAGTAGGAGGAATAGGCTATGGAATGATAGGAGGAGTTGACTCGAGAGCCTCAGAAACGGGCCTCTTTCCATTCACTACCTTAGGAGTAGAAGCGATAGGATGCCAAGGGTCAAATTCTCTACGAGAACCTTTCTTTTTTTCGTATAAGTAGTACCATGGTTTGGGGTATCCATTGGGAAGGCCTGTGATCCTAAGCTTTGGCCTATGCCAAGGAGGAATCATCAGATTCAGTGGGTAGCCGTCAGGCTAGCTCATCCAATACTCTTCCCAAGAAGGGGGAGAGGATGAGGCAGTCCAGGAGGAGGTAGCATTCTCTTTACCTTTACAAGAAGGAGAGGGAGCCGGTGTGGACTTCTCCTTCCCTTTCTAGGAAGGGAGAGTAGTTGGTGCGGTCTTCTCCTTCTCTTCTCAGGAAGAGGAGGTGACTGATTGTTCTGTTGTGGGAAGGGTCAGCTTTGGCTCCTCCTTGCCCCCAATTTTATACTTTACATAATTTTTGTAAAGTCGGCCCATTCTTGGAGCAAGTGAACCAACTAGGGAGGTCCAAAAGTGATTCAATGAATATCCACCATGGGAAACCAATGACTAGTATCCAATGCCATGCATGACACATTCATGGGATAATTTTAAACATTTGTGAATAATAGAGGTGATTCCATTCATGGAGGCAAGCTAGGGTATGCCTAGTTTCAACCTAAACAAATCTGATACTGGGATAACATCGAAAACTATGTCAACAAACCTAGGTCCCACTAGGATGGACAAAGTTATCGATCCATAAGGTTTAAGACACATACTGTCATATGTACGAATGGTAGATTTTTTTCTGCATATTTTTCCTTCTGTAATGAATTCAATACTAATGTCTCCTCGATGATAACATTCATGTGGCTCGTGGGGTCTATCAAGACTCCTATCACAATGTTACCATTGAAATGAGTGGGAATGTAGAGAGGTGAGGGTTTGTGGTTTAAGGGTAAATCTTGTGATGTGAATGTAATGTCCGGTGAATAGGGTGTGGATGGAACAGTGGAAGTTACCATGACCATATTGACATAGGCCTCAAGTTGGGTAATAGAATCAACGGGATCGATAATTATGTTAGCAGAGTGTGATGGAAATGGGTCCATGTATATCTAAGTTCACTTTTAGCTTTTTCCACTGATTGTTAGCATTTTATTTATTCCCATCGAGACAAATGGTACCATCTTTGATGTGGTCTTATATCTCATAATGTAGCCACATACAATGTTTGGTATCATTTCTATTAACATGATGGTACTAAAAATAAGTGCTTCCATCATACCAATTAGGGAAGGGTTCTTTAATAGGCTTAGGAGCTGGTAAAGTTACAATCTTATCCTTCAACAACTTCTATAAGATGGAAGTATAGGATTTTGATAACATTGTGAATTTCTGGTTGCATTTGAGGCTATTGCCATCAACAATGGCTACTACATTCACAATGGGCTTACCTTTCCTAGAGACTGATACAATGGACTTACCCTTATAATGGGAGCGCAAGGAGGATCCCTTGAACTGAACAGTCATCCATTGGTACTCTCATAAGGCTGCACACAAGTGCATGAAGGAAGGGTATTTCATAAGGGTGAAATTCTCTTGCCAAGGCCTCTATAAGTTCCCTATAAATACCTTTTACATGTTAGAATCATGTAGTTGATATGATATTTGTGAAAGGAGCACTTGGTAGCGCGCTATGAAATCAATGATTTTTTCATTATCTCCTTGTTTACACCGGATGAGATCTGAAAAGATCATCTTTAGCTTGATGTTTGCTTGAAACTGTCTGAGGAATTGGTTTAAAAGTTGATCAAATGAGAAAATAGAGTTGTCATGAAAGGAAAAATACCACTTGAGTGTTGTATCCTTGAGAGATCAGGGAAATAGTTTAGCCATCAATGCATCATGATGGAAGAAGTTGGTGCACAGGGTGTTAAAGGTAGATACATGTTTCTACAAATCTCCCTTACCACCATACTTCTCAAGTTTAGGGATCTCCATTCCTTGAGGGAAAGGAGTGTTTAATATTGCAATTGACAATGGGCTATGTTGGAAGAAGGGCTGAAAGGTAGGCTGGGTAGAGGCTTTGGAAAGACTCACCAACTAGCTCTACATCTTACCCATATTCTGAAGAAGAGTGTTAAGAATAGGGTCATTAGAAGATAAAGGGCTAGAGGGACCTCCTCCAGAACCATCGCCAAGGCATCCTCTAGAGCTGCCACCAATGTGACTTTCATTAGATCCACTACCAGAGCCTCCATCATCAGTAGGGCCTCCATCGAAACCACCACCATGACCTCCACTAGAGCCACCTCCACCAGCACCACCTCCACTATTGAATCCACCACCACTACCAAATCCCCCACCACTCATCTCACCAAAGCCTCCACCACTAGAGGCGACAGGAGGGGTGAAGCTAAAGCCCAAGGGGACCTTGTTAACTTTGATAGTTTTGGGTTGTTTAGAGACATAAGGGATACTAATAGAAGGGACCACGTCAGCCATATAGATGGATGTGGGAGGCATCGATACCCCTAACTGTCCTTCATGCTCTTCAAAAGTGACTCCTTGTGTGCAGCTAGGATTGTTCGAAGGAGCACATGCTTCAGTGAGACCAAGGGGGCTATTCAGAACTTCTATGCTTGTTCGATCTTTACTCATCATATGCTTTAATTCACTAATGACCCGAGTGGCTCTAGCCATCTTCAAATTTTTGTCCAAGTGATTTTATAAGTTTCATAATCCCTTCGTAGTGGTGGCAATGTATTCTATAGGAATTTGAATGACTTCATCCTCATCTATTGATGATGGCATAGGAGATGCAGGGGGAGTGGGAACGTGATCGGTTTCGTCAAAAATCCCATCTTGTTCCTTAACAACTCCTCCTGCACAACCAAACTAACAATGAGACTAGAGAAAAGGCCTATAGAGAGACCAATTGACACCTTCATCTTTTCCATCAGGAGTTGTCATATACTTCTCCTAACAAGTCATGAGATACAACAATCACGAGATACGAGAGAGGTCTCAACACCAATGGATGAACGAACGTTGGTTCACGTTGAGTTCACCAAAAATGTAAGAGAGGGGGACCATCACATGCAAGACCCTAGGTCATGGAGGGCCAAGACACGATAGGCTACTCTAACTTACCTCAACTAAGTGTAGTGTTAGGAAATGCAAGGCAAGAGTAACAAGGACCATGAGGCCTCTCAGTCATTGTACAAACCCGAACTCTAAGATGGGGCTAGGTGAGTTGGTTTTCAAGCTCAACACATCTCAGAAAGCTCTTTGTCCAAGGATGAAAGCGCAATTCCAGGATGACAACGCAACACGCTAGCATCTCACAGGTGTAATAGCGTCCGTATGACTAGAGGACTGAAAGTACTATGTGAATTTATCATAAAACAGGCTAGCAAACTAGCTAGCAACTTCTAAAAGAGAAAAACAACACTATGAGATACAAAAAGTACAAGTGAAGGTGATAAATTAAACATACCAAAGCCAAGGTGATGAAGATGATTTCATAGAAGAATCTGTTCACAAGCTAGCTCCTCGAAAGCATGTACTCCACACAAAAAGAGAAGAAAATTTTGGGTGGCTATATAGGGGCCTATCTTAATTAAACCCCTATTTAGGTGTTTCCACCTCCATAGACAACCAAGAGAATGATATAAAGGAAACAATGTAGTAAAGAGCACTAAAGCACTACCAAACAGTAAAGTGCTAACTCAACCAAGTGATAGAGGAGAGGAGAGGAAAGCTTACCACCTCCACCAAGAGCACTCAAGGCTACATGGGGGAGAATATGAGAGTACTCAAGCCTCTGCTGCAATGGCATGGTTCCAATATTTCTATATCAAAATGATGGAGTGTTGCTTTGGCTACAACGAGGTGCAAGAATTTTGTTAGAATGCTTAAAGCGGATGCCAAAGAGTGTGTTGAAGCTTGTGAACGAAGTGAAGAAGTTCCAAAATGCTTGTTCAAGGAGTGAATCTGAAGGAGGGATGGAGAAAAATAGCCACATTTGGGTCGGTCGGCCGAAGGGGGTGTTACAACTTGACTCTCAATGAGAAGTGTAATGCCTTTGCAAGTTTAGTCACAGGAATCTGCCAGGGACGTCTACGCGTCGCATGGGTGTCCCTGATAGAAATGCCTCCATCAACGCTCAAAACAGGTGCCAAGTGTGATGAAAGAAGTGGGATTAGGTGGAATTAATCCTCTAAACTTGGTTTTCTAAGGTGGATAAAGGCAAAAAGGGGATTTGCACATGGGGCGCAAATTCACTCTTATACACTCTCCTAAAAATAAAGCACAATTTGGAGACAAATGGATCCATCTTTCAATTGCAAACTTATGTTGTTGAATTCACTTGCATCCAAACTCACAATTTACTCACTTTCAGCTTGTTTTAGTTTATTTCTAATTGCGTAATAGCTCAAAGAATCCTTTAATGGCTTCCATGCATCCATCCTAGTTTGTATATGAATTAGGTTTTTCATCTTTTATCTTAGAATTAGCTTAGATTAGCTTAGCAATTGCATAATTAGTTCATTTTTAGCATAAAATCATGTTAACCTAGCTTGAATCTTGCTTAATTTAGCATAAAATAGGTTTTCATCCATTTATCATAATGGTTTCATTGATTCTCTTCCATAGAATTGATTGAAATAGACTCACTAATCATAGGATTGGGAAAGGGTCATTGTTCCACATCAACACGAGACCAATTCCAAAACATGATAAGTTTAAAATGGGTTAGAGTAGGAATTTAATTGTTTTCATAGTTTATAACTTTTAGTTTCAATAAATGCTTAGTTTAACTTTTCAATTTGAATGATCTTGTTTGGTAGATTGAGGTTCAGTGGATAAATTGTGCTTCGATTCATCATGGATGAAGTGTAATCGAGCCACAACAATAATCCTCATCCCATAGTAAGCTTATCCACAACCACAAGAATGGCATTATGCTTATTCATTGACATAGGCAATCCTTGCACAAAGTCCATACTTATGAATTTCCACTTGCTCTCTAGAATATCATGTGGGTATAACAAACCTATAGGATGATGATGTTCAACTTTCACCCTTTGACATTCTACGAATCTAGCCACAAATCTAGCAACATCTCCTTTCATCCCTTTCTAGAAATATAATGGCTTTACATTGACCAAAATTTTTGTCACACCAGGGTGTCTAGAGTATGGTGCTTCATGTACTTCTTTCCATACCAGATTTATTAACTCTTTTGAGTTAGGTGTATACATTTTCCCCTTATACCTAAGTAATCCATTAGGTTCAAAATGAAATCCTACATACCTTGCATCTTGTGGATTGCTTGTGATTGCTTGCTTAACTTGCATATAGTACTAATCTTCTTTGCCTTTTTACAATACTTGACCTTTAAAGTTAGTTTGGATTGTCACGATTGAGGCAATATGACATCCTTGACTTAAGGAATTAACAACCCAATTTTCTTTCCCTTTGATGTAGTTGATATTGAAGTCATAATTAGATAATAACTCCAACCATCTTCTCTTCCTTGGATTCAGATTAGGTTAAGTAAATAGATATTTCAACCCATGATAATCGGTTTTCATCTCAAAGGGATTTTCCAACAAGTAATGCCTCCACATCTAAAATGCATGAACCACTGCTACTAACTCTAAATCATGTGATGCATAGTTTTTCTCATAGGGTTTCAACTTCCTTGATTCATAAGAAATTACTCGTCTTTCCTGCATTAAAACACCACCTAATCCCTCTCCTGATGCATCTGTGATAACAGTGAAGTCACCATCAGGATCTAGTACTTTCAAAATTAGGGCACTAGTTAACTTCTCTTTGAGTAGATAAAATGTTACTTGGCACTTTTCTGTCCACTCAAAATTTTTCCCTTTCTCCTACAAAGAATTAATTGGAAAGGCTATCCTAGAGAATTTTGCAACAAAATTTCTATAATATCCCACCAAACCCATAAAACTTCTTACCTCTGAAGCATTTTTGGGCACTAGCCATTCTACCACTACCTTGATCTTAGCTGGTGTATAGTCATAAAATTGCACCCCTCACAATTTCACATGCATTTTTGTATCCTCTTTAGTGTTCACTCCCTTAGCATTTTGTGTAGGCTCATTTTAGCCCCTGTATCATCCTTTCTCCCTCTCAAGATGCTTGAAAACCCCCTTTCAGCAGCTACCCTCGTGTGTTAGCGTTGCGTCAAACCTTGTGCTTTTCTCATTCTCATTGTTTTGTAGCATGATGTATACAAACACTAGTGTGTCGTGTGGATTTCTGCATGCCACACTAGGGTCCTGCAATGTTTCAATGCTCAAACAACTTTTTTTGTGCATGTTTTCCACTTGTCACCTCCTTTGGTTAGTGGTAATGGCTCAAGATTCCTTGTAACTGTCTAAGAAGCTTCTATTTTCTTCTCTTCTCTATTTAAATGTTATCTTTTCACCTCATTTTCTCTCTCTAGATCTTTCTAGCTCCTCTCCAACTTTGGCTCCTACCTTTTTCTCTTCTCTTGATCTTGTTATCTTGCTTGCATAGCTCCATATAGCTTGCTACAACAACTTCAAGCACTCTCATGTTCTCACAACACTCTTTATAGCTATCTCAAACTCTCCCAACCCTCTATTTTGTCCTTGCTCTCCCTCTTTGGCTTCCTTAAGCCTTGCAACATATCCTTTATCTTGTGCTTGTGAGCATCTTAGGATTCCATATCTCCTTTCTATTGCATCTCTACTTTGTGATACAGGTTCTCCTCCTCGAGCGGGGATTGCTTTTATCACCTCTTTTGTGATACAGTTTCTCCTCCTCAAGTGGGGATTGCTTTTATCACTCATACTTGGTGGTGTGGGTTCTACTCCTAAAGTGGGTTTTCAAGGGTGTAGCCCTCGAGAATTTTTTTTTTTTTTGCCATTTTTTTTCGCGTCGTCAGCAAAAAGGAAAAATCTCCGAAAAAGAAAGAAAAATGACTTTGTAAAACCCTAATTCTGGAAGCTTCTAAAAGCTTGCTAAAAGGGGTTGGGATGGGGGTTATAGTATGATGAAAGACACGATTATTTGTGAGATTGTAATAGGTTTTGCACTGGATAATAAAAGTATTGGATGGCTGCGGTTTGGTGGATGTAGCCCAGATTGGGTGAACCACATAAAATTCTCTGTGTTATGATTTATTCTGTGTATGTTTTAGTTTCTCTGTTTATTATTTAAATCTACATTTAATTGTTAGATATCTGCCATCTCTAACCCTAACAAGTGGTATCAAAGTGAGTTGTGTTTCGATTATCATCTGTAGGAAGATCTCACGGTTGAGTGGGAGTCTCACGGTTGAGTGGGAGCAATGGCAGACGAGGGTAAGAAGGTTGCGAAGTTTAATGGGAAGAACTATCAGTTATGGAAGATGCAGACGGTGGAATATCTCTATCAGAAGGATTTATGGTGGCCATTGGAAGGGAAAGCCAAGAAACCCCAAGCAATGTCAGATGAGGACTGGGAGATCTTGGATAGAAAGGCTCTTGGCAGTATTCGTCTATGCCTAGCAGAATCGGTGGCATTTAATATTACAGCAGCAAAGACAACTCAAGAGTTGATGGAAACCCTGGCGAAGTTATATGAAAAGCCTTCCGCTTCAAATAAGGTATTTCTTATGAAGCGTTTATTTAATATGAAAATGGTAGAAGGTGGGTCAGTTACTGATCATTTGAATGAGTTTAATACGGTCACCAGTCAATTAACCTCTCTAAAACTAAACTTTGATGAAGAAGTTAGGGCTCTTTTGATCCTGTGTTCTTTGCCTGAAAGTTGGAATAGCTTGGTAATGGCATTGCAATTCATTTCTGTTCGAATACATTGAAGTTTGATGATGTTGTTGGTGTTATTTTGAGCGAGGAAATTCATAGGAAAAGCTCGGTGGAACATCCACATCAGAGTGTTTTGAATCAGAAAGCGGCAGAACAAAGGAGAGAGGAAACAGATTCGGAAATCCTTGAAGTCCGCGAGGAAAATCAAAGGACAAAAGTCCCAATCCGAGGAGATAAGAGGATTTTTGTAGAATGCTTCAGTAAGCGGGTCATTTGAAGAAAGATTGTTGGTCTCGGAAAAATAAAGATGGAGACAACAAGGAAGGAAGCAAAGAGGCAAATGTGGTAAGTAATAAATCTGATGAGGATGCTTTGATTCTTTCCCTTGATAATGCTGATGATTCTTGGGTATTAGATTCAGGGGCTTCATTTCATGCTACCCCCCATAGAAGTTATTTTCTTGATTATGTCCAAGGGATTTTGGGCTGGTTTATTTAGGAGATAACGAACCCTGTCAGATTGTTGGAAAGGGAAGGATCAAGATTAAGTTGCAGAATGGGAATCATTGGCTACTACGTGAGGTAAGGCATGTTCCAAAGTTAAGCAGAAATTTAATTTCAGCAGGGCAACTAGATGATGAAGGTTGTGTTGTTACATTTAGTGATAAAAATTGGAAGGTCACAAAGGGTGCCTTAGTAGTAGCAAAAGGTGTGAAAGTAGGCACCTTATATCTTTGTATAGGACATACTATTCCTTCTACTTTAATTGTTACGGAAAAAGGGTCAATGTTCAAGAGCAGGTTGCTGCAGTTAAAGCAAGTAAAATCATCCTCAGTTCTTGTGGACTCTGAATCGGCCTTGTATGGCATAATAGACTTGGGCATATTAGTGCAAAAGGTATGAAAGTACTTCATTCAAATAATGTTTACAGTCTAAAATGTGTTAATATGGATTTCTGTGAAATTTGTGTGTATGGAAAACAAAGAGAGTTAGTTTTCTCAAGGATGGAAGCAAAAGAAAGATGAGAATGGAGCTTGTGCATCTGGATGTATGGGGACCCGGCTAATTATCTTCTCTTGGTGGCTCTTTGTATTATGTTACATTCATTGTGATGCAACTAGAAAGGTATGGATTTATTTCCTTAAAAATCGATGTATTTGAAACTTTCAAAATGGAAAAGCTTGGTTGAGAATGGGAGCGGGTAAAAGATAAAATGTCGAGATCGATAATGGTGAGTAGTATTGCGATTAAAAGAGTTTGAAGATTATTGTTCCTCTAATGGTATTCATAGAAAATGGTTCCAAGGACTCCACAAGAAAATGGAGTGGTTGAGCACATGAATAGAACAATAATGGAGCGTGCACGGACTATGAGATTGCATGTTGGGTTGCCTTTAAAAATGTGGGTAGAGGCTGTAAACATTGCTATTTATTTGATCAATAGAGGTCCCTCTAATCCTTTGGGTTGTGGTATTCCAGAGGAAGCATGGAAAGGTAAGAAGGCGAGTTATTCTTTTCTCAAAACCTTCGGTTGTGAAGCATTTGCACATGTAGATTCTAAAAATAGAACCAAGCTTGATGCAAAATCAAAGAAATGTGTATTTGTTGGATATGGCATTGATGAATTTGGTTATAGGCTTTGGGATTTTGAAAATTAGAAAATTGTGAGAAGCAGGGATGTCATATTCAATGAAAAGTGTTGTACAAAGATCATTTGCTGCGGCATGAGAGAAAATGATTATGTAGTGTTTGGATGATATTCCAAACAATGATGTTTAGTGGTTCCTCATGCTGGGCAACAACAAAACAAAAAATACCACAAACTCACTGTTAGACAATCTTCAAGGATAAGTAGACCTCCGGAAAGATTCTCTCCCTCTTTGTATACTATTCTAAGGCGTCTTGGTGAACGAGAATATTATGATGAAGCTATGTGGAGTGGATACAAGGTTGATGGGAGCATGGAATGAAAGAAGAAATGGACTCCTTCTTTGGAAAATCAGACTTAGGATTTATGCAGAGTTGCTTGCAAGTAAAAGGTTTTACCAAACAAATGGATTTATAATTTGAAGAGGAGGATGGAAGTAGAAAGATTTAAAGCTAGATTAGTTGTAAAGGTTTGCCGGAAAAAAGGTATTGATTTTGATGAGATTTTTTCTCCTGTTGTTAAAATGACTTCAATTCGTATTGTTTTAAGTATTGTGGCTACTGAAGATTTGCATTTAGAATAGCTTGATGTTAAAACAACCTTTTCTCCATGGTGATTTGGAAGAGGAAATTTATATGGAACAACCACAAGGATTTGAGGTCAAAGGTAAGGAGAAACTAGTGTGCAGATTGAAGAAAAGTTTATATGGCTTGAAGCAAGCACCTCGATAATGGTATTTGAAATTTGACAGTTTTATGGCTGAGCAAGGCTACAACAAGTGTAATTCTGACCATTGTGTTTATTTTAAGAGGTTGGATAATGACAACTACATTATTTTATGTTTATATGTTGATGACATGCTTGTAGCTAGGTCTAACATGGATCACATAAGTGAGCTAAAACAACAGTTAGCAAAATCTTTTGCTATGAAGGATTTGGGGGAAGCAAAACAAATCCTTGGTATGAAAATTTGTAGAGATAGGAAAAATAGAAAATTGTTTTTATCTCAGGCTAATTATGTTGAAAAGGTGTTGCAAAGATTTCATATGGAGAATGCAAAAGCTGTCAACACACCTTTGCCTAGTCATGTTAAATTGACTAAGGATATGTGTCCAAAGACACAAGAGGAGGAAGAAAAAATGTCCAAGATACCATATGCTTACTATAGGTTTAATGCATGCATGGTATGCACGAGACCGGATATTGCACATGCGTAGGAGTTGTTAGCAGGTATTTGAGTCATCCGGAGTTGAGCATTGGAATGCGTAAAATGGATTCTCAGTTATTTGAGAGGTACATCCAATAAGTGTTTATGTTTGAGGGCTCTAATACTGATTTACAAAGCTATGTTGACTCAGATTTGGCAGGGGATATAGATACCAGGCAGAGTACCACATGTTATGTATTTACAGTTGGTGGGACATCAGTGAGTTGGATTTCTCGGATTGCAAAAGGTGGTTGCTTTATCCACCCAGAGGCGTATGTTCGCGACAGAGGCAACAAAGGAGATGATATGGCTGCAACTTTTCATGGATGAGTTGGGAAAACAATAGGATGGAAATTAATTATTTACAGACAGTTAGAGTGCTATACATCTTGCAAAGAATTCTGCCTTACATTCTAAAACAAAACACATACAATTGAGATATCATTTCATTCGGTCAGTGTTGGAAGATGGACAGGTCAAGCTGGACAAGATACATACAGATGTCAATCCAACAGATATGTTTACGAAGGCGGTGCCAAGGGAGAAGCTAAGCTCCTCTTCAGCTTCAGTTGGCCTTCAAGGTTGAATTCAAGTATAACAAAGCAGCAGGGTCCAAGGTCCTTATTTCCAGTGGGAGTTGTAAGTGCAGCAGTGTTGTCTAGGATCAGTCTCCAAGTGGGAGGTTGTGATGGTGTGGAGCTTGATCAGTCTCCAAGTGGGAGATTGTTGGTATGTGGCGACTGATCATGCTATCTTGTATAGCCCATGGTATCTGTACACCCAGCCCCTATCCTCATTGGGGTATGGGGCTTTGGGCCCCGGTGAGGGTTAGAGGTAGTCCCCAAAAGTGGGGGTTCAGGGGCACAGCCCTCAAGAATTTTTATTTTTTTTGCTATTTTTTTCGCGTTGTCAGCGAAAAAAGAAAAATCTCCGAAAAAGAAAGAAAACCAACTTTGTAAAACCCTAATTCTAGAAGCTTCTAAAAGCTTGTTAAAAGGGGCTAGGATGGGGGTTACAGTATGATGAAATATGCAATTATTCGCGAGATTGTAATAGGTTTTGCAGTGGATAATAAAAGTATTGGATGGCTGCGGTTTGGTGGATGTAGCCTAGATTGGGTGAACCACGTTAAATTCTCTATGTTATGATTTATTCTGTGTATGTTTTAGTTTCTCTGTTTATTATTTAAATATGCATTTAATTGTTAGATATCTGCCATCTCTAACCCTAACAGGTTTTGCTTCACCACACACTTTGTCGATTTCTACTACACTCTTTCTTTCTATCTAGTTGTTCGTGGAGGTGGACACACCAAAATGTGGGTTTGACTGAGGAAAACCCCTATACAACCCCAACACTTTCTCCAGATATCACACATGCAAGTTTTGGAGACATTCATTTGCTAGAGGTTTCATCACTTATGTGGTTGTGACCATTTCCTTTCTATCTCTTATTTTCTTTATCATCTATTTCACTTTATTTCAGTTTTGTTTATTCTGTTGCTTTCTCACATTCCAAGATTTCTTAGCAATTAGAGTAGAAGTAGTCATTTAGCCATTTTCTGTGATAAATTCACTTTTTGTTTTGTATGAGATTCCAATGCACTTCTGGGACACCAACGCGCTATCATTTGTATCTCACGCTTTTGTCCTTTGGTCGAGAGCTTGTTAGTTTTCCCAAAAAATCTTAGTGACCTGCTCTTTCTGATTCTAGAACTCTCGTGTTGTTACTTGAGGTAGTTTAGGTCAGTTCACCTCGTGAGACTCTCTGAATGAAGAGAACTCATGAGTAGTGAATCCCCCTTCTCTACATTTTGGTGAACCCAATGTGAAGAGGGTATTTTTCAAAAACTAGGAATTTATTTACCCCTACTTGGCGGGGACATAACTTTTGACTCGGTGCTCAAAATTGGGAACCATTTGCACTGTTCAAAAGATCTCTAATAGAACTAGTTCAATCTCTAAAATACAATGCCTTTGGATACTAAATTTTAAGGACCGACGCAAGTTCTAACATCAAATTCTGCTCCGAAGACCTTCAAAACTGCAAATTACTAGAACCTAGAAAATACCACAAAAAATTAGAAAATCTAGATTTTTGGTTTTTCTTAGTTCTATCACCAAAATGAATTTAATATCTCCTTTTATTAGCTTAGTGTCTAGTTTTATTCAAATTTTTAATGATATCCCATTTCATGCATGTGATGGTGATTTGGCTTTACCCATGTCACTTGATATCTTTAATCCTTCTCACAAAAGTCCTCTTGCTTTAGAGGATATTTTGTTGCAAGAAGATGAAATAATTGATACCTTTATTAATGTTACTCTACCCTCTCTTCATTCCAATGCACTCTCTTCTAAAGATGATGCATTTTTGAATGATATATCTACCCTTCATTCCAATTCACTCTCTTCTAGAGATGTTGCATTGATGAATGATGAATCTCATCTTTGTTCTGATGCACTCTACTCTAGAGATGTTGCATTAGCGAATGATGAATCTCCTTCCACATTTGATCCTCCTTGGATCGATGTTGAGAATGTTTCTTCGAATAATTATTCTATTAGCTATGATGATTTTGTAAATTTAATCTACATCTCTGCTACCCTCAAAGGCCTAAGAGGTTGATCATTTACGTGACTCCAGCTAGTCCTTCTCCTAAAATGATTTGTTCTATTAATGGTGTTCCATTTGATAGTGACTCTCCTAATTTTTCTAAGGCTCCCTCTTATAGAGCGGTGGCCCATACTTGTGAGAATAGAATGAATAAACAACCAAGGCTTCCTCAAGCTCCTAAACCTACAACTAAAGTACCCAGTTATTACAATCTTGTCGAGAAACTTCAAGTTACTCTGGCCAAGATCTCATTGTGGGACTTGCTTCAGTCTACTCCGGTTTACCAAGGTATGCTTCAGGAAGCCTTGTAAATATCCTCTTGCCTTCTTCCGCTAGGTCGATAGATGTTGATGCATTGATAGTTCATATTCATGCAAATTCATCGAATATTACATTCTACCCACAAGAACTCCCACCTCTAGAAGTACAGAAGCAAGCAGATCCTTTGATGATCATAGTCAACATTAATAAAATTGGCATTAGACGTACTCTCATTGATGCCAGTTTGGCACTCAATGTATGTAGCATCGATCTATTTCCTAAGATTAATGTTGATTCATCTGCTCTTACTGCTTCTTTTGTTGACATTCATTGGTTTGATAATATCAGTTGACAAGCCCTAGGCACAATAGTTTTACCTTTTAGGTTGGGACCTATTACTATACCTACCCTTGTATATGTTATGTCAGAAAAGTTACCATATAACCTCCTTCTTGGTAGACCATGGATTCATGCTATGGGTGGAGTCCCATCTACCTTGCATAAATCCATTAAGTTCATTGCTAATAATAAAGTAGTCATAGTTAAGGCTAACCCTGATGCCATGCACTTATGTGAGATGGCAGCTGCCTATCAGGTTTTGGTTATGCCTACTCTTATTCCTCCAGTGTCTTCCAATGTGTTAATGTTTACTCCAGCAATATCTACTACAAAGGATACTCTTGAGATAAATGTCCCTAAAGAAGATCCTTCTGAAGCAAGAAATATTAAGCCTAATCCTTCCTCTTCTCAAAAGAATGCATGTTTTGGTGATGATTTGGGTTCCTTAGACTTTACAGATTCCTTCATTATGGAATATAAAGTTGACCTGATCCAATTATACCTTCCAATAACATCATCCACACCCGCTATCAAAGATGATTATTCTTCTGTATTGTGGGATGGTGTGAACACAAATTGTAATGCTCTCTATGGAGATCCTCCTCTGTTGTGAGCAGTCTAAATATTCTCCACAAGAGAAAGGGTTGCTTCCTACTCCTCATTCTTCATCTGAGCAAGAGTGTATTTTTTTGAGGCTTCTAAAAGCCCACTTGATTACTCTTCCTTCTCCTACACGTAAGAAATTTCATAAGCATGATCAAGAAAAACATTCTTTTTGTGCATACCATTGAGTGCCTGGCCATTCCACTAGTGAATGTAAGGACTTGAAGGATAAAATACAACTTCATGATTTAGGTGCTATCACTCATTTATTTTCTAATGCACCTACCTCTTCTTCAAGTGACAAGTGATATTGAGGTTTACCTCTATACTGCATGATTCTATGTATCTTGCGTGGTTCTCCTCCCCTATACATTGGGGATAGTGATAACTTGCTATAGAGATGTGCTTCATTCTAAGGATCCCTTCTCTTCTCTATATATTTCAAATGAAGTGTCCCTTGAGAGGACCCCTTTGTGTCTTGAAGGGTTCCTGAGGGACCCCCTTTGAAAGTTTTTTCTCAAATGAATTCATTGGCCTCTAGCTTGGGAGCAACCTAACTAGACCTTGCTTTTGAAATAGTGTGTCCCTTGAGTGGACCCCTCTTCTTTTGAAGGGTTCCCAAAGGACCCCTTTGAAAGCCTTCCAATTTTTCAATCGTCTGTGTGACTGTTTGCTTATTTTCCTACATGGTTGCTTTGTTCTCTGCCATGTTTTATCTACATATTAACATGTAGCTTCATAGGTGCGCCTATGAAGCCACTTTTTGACTCTATGGAGTCCCTTTAATTTTATGGGTTTCCTCCATGTGAAAGATCTTGGGGGATACCTCCTTGAAGGTCTACGAGTCGTGGATACCTCCTTGAAGATCTATGAGTCTATAAGGTGCTTTCATCTTGGTTTCCTCCATGTGAGAGATCTTCGGGGACGCCTCCTTGCAAGTCTGTGGACCTATAAGGAACTTTTTAATTTGGGTTTCCTTCTTGTAGGTCTATGGGAATATAAGACACACACTTTATGGGGCTTCCTTCATGTGAGAGATCTTGGGGGCTGCCTCCTTGCAAGTTTGTGGGCCTGTGAGACACTTTCATCATGTAAGATTTTTCCATCATTGGTCTGCGGGCCTTCGATATGCTTTGTTCAGGCTCTCCTTGGGTTTAAGGACATATGGAGCCATCTCTCTTGTAATTCTCATTCCTTTCTATCTTCTCCCTCTTAAATTATTTTCTCTCTTCTCTTCTCTTTTATACATACCAAATCGAAGATCTTCATCTTCTTCATCCTGTGTATATACCCTTCCTCTCTTCATTTTAGAATTATTCTATGTGTTATTTCTTAGTTTGGGGATGATGCATAGTATTGAGACAAACTCTTACATCGAGGTCTCTTTCTTTTTGCTGACTCAAATCCTTTAGTTTTTTGTGCTCTAACATTGTTGTCTGGTGCAGGTAGTTCTTGTCTAATGCATTTGTTTTGCAGGTCTTTAGCCTGGGGGCATACTTTTGTGGTTCAAAGAGTTTTCTGCTTCCTCTACAGTATCCTTTTGGCATATGATGTTATTTATGTTTAATAGGTTTCCTTTAGCATGCATATTAGTGTAGATTCATATGCCCGCTAAAGTGGGGGAAAAATGTATAATCATAAAATTGCACCCCTCACAATTTCACCTGCATTTTTGTATCCACTTTAGTGTCCACTCCCTTAGCAATTTTTGAAGGCTCATTTTATCCCCTACATTAGCCATTCTTCCTCTCAAGATGCTCAAAAGCCCCTTTTCAGCAGCTACCCTTGTGTGTCAACTTTGTGTCAAATCTTGTGCTTTTCTTGTTCTCATTATTTTGTAGCGTGATGTATATAAACATTAGTGCATCATGTGGATGTCCGTGTGCCACACTAGTGTCCTACGATGTTTCAATGCTCAAATAGCTATTTTCATGCATGTTTTCCACTTGTCACCTCCTTTGGTCAATGGCAACGGCTTGAGATTCCTTGCAACTGCCCAAGAAGCTTCTTTTTGCTTCTCTTCTTTCTTTAAATGTTATCTTTTCACCTCATTTTCTCTCTCTAAATATTTCTAGCTCCTCTCTAGCTTTGGCTCCTGCCTTTTCCTCCTCTCTTGCTCTTGTTATCTTGCTTGCACAACTCCATACAACTTGCTACAATAGCTTCAAGCACTCTCACATTCCCACAACACTCTTTGTAGCTATCTCAAGCTCTCACAACCCTCTCTTTTGTCCTTTCTCTCCCTCTTTGGTTTCCTTAAGTGTTGCAGCTACATCTCCCTTGTCTTGTGATTGTGAGCATCTTAGGATTCCATATCTCCTTTCTATTGCATCTCTACTTTGTGAGACGGGTTCTCCTCAAGCAGGGATTGCTTTTATCACCTCTTTTGTGATATGGGTTCTCCTCGAGTGAGGGTTGCTTTTATCACCTCTTTTGTAATATGGGTTCTCCTCGAGCAGGGATTGCTTTTATCAATCATACTTGGTGGTGCGGGTTCTACTCCTGAAGCAGGTTTCACTTTCACCACACTTTTTCCATTTTGGCTACACTCTTTCTTTCTATCTGGTTATCCATGGAGGTGGGAACACCAAAACGGGGGTTTGATTGAGGTAAACCCCTATACAACCCCAACACTTTCTCAAGATATCACACATACAAGTTTTGAAGACATTCATTTGCTATAGGTTTCATCACTCAAATGGTTGTGAGAATTTCCTTTCTATCTCTTATTTTCTTTATCATCTATTTCACTTTATATCAGTTATGTTATATTATGCTGCTTTCTCACATTCCAAGATTTCTTAGCAATTAGAGTAGAAGTAGTCATTTAGCCATTTTCTATGATAAATTCGCTTTTTGGTCCATACGAGATGCCAATATGCCTCTAGGACACCAACACACCGTGTTGTTTTCCATACCTTGCACTTTTGTCTTTTTGCCGAGAGCTTGTCAGTTTGTCCAAAAAATCTTCGTGATCTTCTCTTTTTGATTCTAGAACTCTCACTTTGTTCCTTGAGGTAGTTTAGGGTAGTTCACCCCATGAGGCTCTCTGAATGAATAGAACTTGAGAGTAGTGAATTCCCCTTCTCTACAGCTGGATCAATTGAGATACCATCTACTGAGATCACATGTCCAAGATAATGTACTCTCTTATGAAAGAAGGTACACTTAGAGAGTTTCCCATACAACGTATATTCTCTTAATCATTGCAAAACTATCTCTAAATGCCTATAGTGATCCTCCTCATTCCTTGAATAGATCAGGATATCATTTAGGAATACCAAGACAAAATTATCTAGGCAATCCCTAAATACATTGCTCATAAGGTTCATAAACACTACTGGTGCATTAGTTAGTCCAAAGGGTAGAACTGTAAACTCATAATGGCCATATATTGTTTTGAATGTAGTCTTGAAGATGTCCTCATATTTAATTGTTAATTGGTGGTATCCAAATCATAGATCAATCTTAGAAAATACAATAGCTCCCCTCATTTGATCAAGTAGATCATCAATGCATGGTAATGGATACTTGTTCTTTACCATAGCTTTGTTGAGCATACGATAATCTATTCATAAACATAAAGTACTATCCTTCTTTTTCACAAAGATTATTGGTGCTCCCCAAAGCAATACAATTGGTCTTATCAATCCCTTAGACAATAGTCCCTCTAGCTATGCCTTAAGCTCCATTAGCTCAGTTGTCATCATTTGGTAAAACACCTTGGAAACAGGTTCAGATCCTGGCATTATATCAATAGAGAAATCGAATATTCTTTTTGGTGGTAGTCTAGGTAGTTTATCTAGAAACACATCCAAAATTTTTCTCAAGATAGGATATCTTTCCATATCCATCTCTCTAGTTTCCATCATTTCACCTTCTTCCATCTCTTGGAAGTTCTATGGTCCAAAGTTGTCAAGACTCTCTTGAGAATTAAATCCCTTATAATCTTCAAGCTTTTCCATCTTTATTGCAAAAATTCCACTTACTAAGTAGGAAGTGAGTTACCATAAGATTGTGACCCAAAAGACTTATTGGGACAATGTGTCGCATAGTGGTTTCCCCCACATGTGAAGCATCCAGTAGCCAATCCTTTCTTCCTTGTGGGTTCTCTAGATTTATTAGCATTTCCACTAGTATTATTAGCATTTCCACCATTGGAACTATTCTTCTTGCATTCCCTCCTTGATTCTCTTCCATTATTTTGGTGTCCTTTTCCCCCTTGTTTATGCAAGTCTTGCACAAGTTCAAACTTCTTTGGAGTTGGTTTGACTTGAGCTTCTGCAATCTTCTCACAATTTCCATTCTCTTGGCAGATGGGGATAGCTTTTAGCTTTTTCTCTTGCTTAACAACTTTCTCATACACTAGATCCATAGTGGCCAGACTGTGAACATCTAGCTCTCCTCCAATATGGCTATTAAGCCCCATGATGAATTTCCTTATGTGGAAATGCTCATCCTTTTGATACATTGGTACATAACATAGCAGATGGGTAAACTTTTCGCAATACTCATTAACTGACATCTCACCTTGTCTCAGATTTTGAAAATTAGTGAGTTTTTGGTCAAAATAGAGTTGAGGTAACCATATTTTTTAGAATATTTCCACAAATTCATCCCATGTAAGTTTAAGAGAGCTGAGATCGAGTTCCATTTTCTTGCTCATCCACCAGTTAGAGGCTTCTCCTGCTAACTAGTAAGCTCCCCATGCTACTTTTGTGACCTTAGAATAATTTCAAATTTTGAAATGTTTCTCCATTTGGACCAACCATGCCTCAGCTTCATCCTTGCTGGCACTTCCTTCAAACTTGGGTGGGGTTATTTTCTTCATATCCCTAGAGAGTTCAAAAGCCATACGCTTCCTATTAGTTTCCTCATATAGAGTAGGTGATTTCTCTTTTTCATGTTTGTGAGCTCGATCATAATCATGAGAAGAATTTTCTCTCATCCTCATTATTTGGAACTTCCTGCTCTACTCTATCCTTTACCCTTATTTCATGCTCTAGATTTCCCAATCTTGCCAGGATTTGATCCAATCCAGCTTCAACACCCATTAGACCTTGTCCAACTTCTCGAATTCCTCCAAGATTGGTCCTTTTTCTTACCATCTTTGCAAGAATGGATTATACCTGAAGGTTTATCCATATTAGATTCAATAATGTTCTTATTATCTTATGGAAAAAATTTAAATGAGTATTCATTCACACATAAGATTTGAGCAAAAGATTTTGATAAACACATGATTTTATTTTTCATAAGGATCTCGATATCCTTTGGATTATATAGAGTGATTATTCAAATAGTCAAGTGGAGAGTATTCCTCAGATTCACTCTCAGACACAACTCAAGAGGGTATACCCCTCAAATTGTTGTTCATATCTATCCCAAAATGGAAAGTAACCTTCAGATTATCATCCGATACATAGTTGAGGGGGACATAAACCCCCGATTTTTACTTTCTACATAGGAATGACTCTAGGGTCTCTAAATAGGAATATTAGACTGACACTTCCTTTTGAGGGAATATCCTTGAAAAGTGACAAGGAATCAGACTTCGTTGGTGAGACTAGAGGTAGATAATTGAAATTGGCCTCCTCCTTCATCTTTCTCTTCACTTCACTAATCCAAAAAAGGGTGTGACTGAAAGTTTCAATATCACTTAACTAGATGGCATTGTCATAGTTGGTTCCCTCTATTGTATGAATAATGGCCCCCTTTTCCTTCTTAGCTTTTAGGTAGTGCTCATTCTCAATTATTGACTTTCTTGTTGTTAACCTGAGATGCACATCCTCGCACAAGAATTTCCAAATATTAGATAATGTTGGATGGAAAGTATGATGATCTCATAGGTTCCAGAGCTAAACCTAGTAGCTCTGATACCACATGTAACATGCAAATCGTTTACACAAATAAAATTTCCTAAGTTTTCACTTTCAAGTAAATAAACTATGTAACTTAACCATTGCCATAAATTTTTTCTTTTTGTGATAGAGAATAAATGAACATAGATGTCATAACAATAATCAGCATTGATTCCATTTCTAAAATAATATTTCACATATTACAATATTTCCAATGATTGTGTACAAAGTACATACATAGCTTAATCAAGCTTCAAATCAATAGATATAGATGGTCTAGGAATTTCCTTTCAAATCTTAGTTGTAGTCACCTACTGAGGAGGAGAGGCATCACTCAATCACTTTTCCGCCAATCTTAGACTCATATGTGGTCCCCTACACATCTATCATTCGATAGATGGCCCTTCCCTTCGACAAAGAGATTGGTGGAGTAACCTCATAACGACAACCATTTTGAGCTTAGTGTTGTGTCCTACATGACTAGAACTTGTAAACCCTGTGATCCTAAACTAGCATGCATAAATGGATCATGATGAATTGATAGTGGAGCCAAAGGAAATCACACTACTTTGGCCAAAGTTTTCTCACTTAGTACTTTGAATGATAGACATCCTACTCACATACACTACTCAAGCTCGATTTGACTTTAGGAAATTATAAACTATGCATAGGTATTTCCTTCTATAGGTAGTCTTTAACCTTAGAAACAACCTATTCCCTTTCCCCAAAACTCAATGGTATTTCTACCCACAAAGAATAAATATATGTTACCCTCCCTTCAATGGGTAATCAAATCCCAGGTGTAACTTAGAAGCTATTTAAATCAATCAAATAACTTTGCAATGAATAACCCTTAATCTAGCCTTGTTTTATCATTCCTAGTATACTTATACTAATGATAAACAATCCCTCCTATTATGGAGTATATAAACAGTTTCATAGAAAAGCATAAAAAAACTTCTTTTCCATTCCATAAGAAAATACTATGATTCACTAATGCAAGAATTCTCAAACAATTCCAATAAAATTAATCAAGACATTCATTCTTTCATGATAAAAGATAAGTAAAAGGAGATCAGATCCTCATGCTTGTAATTCACTTGATCCAATTGACTAATCTGATTCACAACCTTCCAATGATAGCTTGCTAGGCTTCACTTCAACTACTTCAAATGCTCAATGCAATACTTCACAATATACTCTTTCTCTAGGATCACAAAATAACTCAATGCTCTCACAATATAACTTAATGCTCTCAAAATAATAGAAACAAAATGAAACTATAGAATTGTGCATCCCAAATGAGAGAGTTAGCTCATCTATTTATACAAAATATTGAGACATTGATGCATAAGGAAAAGGTATGCCAGTCAACACCACTCAAGCATGCAAGTCAACTCATCTATCACAAGAGGCAAAATTCTAAGCAAAAAATCAACTTGGTATTCTTAAAATTGACCTCCTTGTGTGATAGCAATACAAGACTTTCAATATGCACATGCTAAAAATATGAGAATCAAATTGCTAGAGAGAAATACTTCTACAAAAAATAGGGTATTCATATTATGGCACCAAGTTTCAGCCATCTCCCTATTCTTTTGGTCACAGGCTTATGAAAGAAATAGTCTACATTCACCGAGCAACAAAAATTATTGTCGGCTAAGTCATAGACTACTAAATCGACATGTACAGGATGAATCGAATCCTATAAAATAGCGCCTCAAAACATCTTTGACCAAACACATTTATTGTTGTGGTCTATTTCCTTTTATTCATGCATATTAATCACTTACACAATAGGTTATATACTCACGTTTCCTTTGCACTTTATTTGTAGATTTAAATGTGCCAAGTAATATCAATTTGAGTGCTTACCATATGGTGCGTAATACTTCTCATTTATTGACCAAACATATGCTTATATGAATCAACATTTATTCTTTGCATAACATATGTATTAATCGGCCTCAAATACATTGCATAATATATATATTGATCAACCTCAAATACTTCTTATATAAAAATATATAAACATACGTAAAAAATATATGTCTACATATATACATGTATATATATACCAATGAATAGCTTTAATGCTATTTATATCTATATGTATATGTGTATATATTCTAATATATATATATATATATATATATATATATATATATTCTAATATATATATATATATTCTAATATATATATATATATATTCCATGTCAATCAAATATGTATACATTTGATATTCAAGTTAACATTCATATATATAATATTGTTTGTATATATATACCTTTATGTACATGTATACGTACATATACATATATTGATATATCCGTATGGACATTTCCATTTGTCACTCATACATATATATTGATACATGTATACATATATATATATATATATATATATATATATATACACACACACACACACATACATACATCCGATTACACAATCAAGCACACATACAATTGGTATCTTATTGATAGGGAATATACGTGTGATGTATATAACATACATACATACACATCGTATTGTCCCTTCGATAACACCATGCTCATAAGCAATGTGTTCATAAGCATGCATAGGTACGCCTACCTATGTACTCTCATATATGTGTTCCTTCACGTGTATGATCTATCATTGACATGCATATGTATACATATATACACATTCAACGTATGTTCACCTCATCAATTAAGCATAGTACTAAAAAGAAGAAACCATAAAATCGAAACACATAAATATCATCCAAGAATGCATTCAACAATAATCAAGACCTTTACTAATGCAAACACATCATACTAAACAATGAATTATCAATTCCCAACACTATGACTAGACTCAACCATTCTACTGTGAGTGTGTGTGTAAACTCATTTAGGTTTCATTAATGGTTACCCGACCAAGTTCTTCTTCCTGAGTGATACTTCCCCTCACTCTTGGAGGATTGAATATGAACCTACATCTAACTTTACACATTTCGATGGTACTCAGCTATTCGTCAAAATATGCATTTACATAATACTTTTCCACAGTTAGAATATCCAATTCAATAACCATTCATTTCCATATATGCATTGCATCACACAATATTAAATGAAATAAACATTCATTCATAATTCATTGATAACAAAGTGCAAGCACATATATTCTCAATAATAATTCCAATTACATTCACACATGCAACAATTTACCCTAGCATAGTAATAGTAAATAGATAAACACAAAATGGGGTGTGACAATTTTCATTATGTGTGCATGTGTTTCTTGCTTGATTGTGTATTTATTCTTTTTATTGTGTTTGTGAGTTAGCCTTCGGGGTATTCCATGGAACTTGTTTCATTATGGTACTTCATATCCTAATGCATTTTATTATGTTCTATAATCAACCGAGTTGCTCAAATGTTTTAAATTACATGGAAGATTTGCAATATTCTTCATCATACATTTCTTATAATTAACTATCACTCCTCATTTTGATCATCATACATAGAAGTATGAATCATACATAAACTTAATATCTCAACACACAGTAAATAAAATGGTAAAAATTCACCCAAGTAGCTATCATGAATTAATCACCATAGCTAGAATAGAGACCACAATAAGTTTCTAACACATCAAACTAAATAAAAATCTTGATCACAATTCCTTGTATATACACTATCCTACATAAATAAGTCCTCCAAGGTAACACTAAAAATATGCAATAAAAAAATCAAGGCCCTCAAGACCATAGTATAATGAAAAAATTCAACAAAGAATACATATACAACCTAAAATTGTCACTATATGGGTAATGTCGAATATAAAAATGATCAAGGAATCCAAAGATCCAACAATACTACTAACATAGAAGTTGTCACTAATGTTATCAATATCAATAAGTACCAAGGAACATTCACAATGATATGCATACTTGTAAATAAAACTATTACAACATAACTTTCTCAACTAGTCCCATAGCTCTCCCAAGTTCTACACACTCAACAAATGAAAGGGATTAAAGATTTTCCATTTTGTTACTAAAAAAAATGAAACACAATATCAAATGAAATAAACCTCAACTCCGATATCATTTGTATAAATATCTAGGAAGAAACACAAGACCACAAAGAGAACCTACAAATAAAAACCAGGTGCAAATCCAAGTAGAATGACCTTCTATCAAAAACTCTAAGTGCTCAAGTTGTGACTTCATAAAAGCCCAAAGAGAAAATCCTTCACAACATCCAACCATTCAACTCAAGGATCAAACATATAATGTGAATCAATAGACCAATTAGGATGCAATCCTCTCAAATCGAAGTAAGATGAAACCAAAAGATCCATTCTCAAAACAAAGGGAATAATCCTAAAACTATCCTCTATACTCCTCAAAGTTATCTTTACGATAAAATCATATACGTAAGAAGCAATAAAAATCCATGCCAAGTAATCCTAAAATAAACCCTCCAAAACTATCTGTAGCTCAAGACTCATTCCATAAGAAAATAAAGCAAAAATTAAAATGCATGTGAAAATAAGGTGGGAAATGCCTATTAGTTTATTCATTATCAAGAATATTGGCCCCGTTTTGAACTTGCCAAACTTTGAAAATTTTGAGTTCAAATTCTTGTTTTAAGTAGCTCCTAGTAACAAATATTCCAATTATCCTCAAGTGTCAAATCTCTTTCCACTTCAGAGTAGAATCATCCATTGTTTCAATCAAAATCCTAGGAGTAGTCCAATTTTCCAAAAAAATATGGAAACAACTAAATCTCAAAATCCATGAGAGATGGTTCAAAATAATTTCATGGGGATTTTCCTAATAGTATTTCTCCTAATATGACAAGTTTTTAGATCAAAATTTCTTTCAATTTGTGATATATTAGAAGTCTAATTTTTCACTAGGTAGTTTATAAAAATGATTAAATCAAGAGTTTTATAAAAGTTGGAGCTAAATGGTTTGGAAAATAGGTGCTTAACATTATTATGCACAATGTGGAAATATTTTGTGAAAACATATTGATCTAGGAAAAATTTATGCATACATCTTTGTTCACCGTTCTTGCTTAGATATTGTGGCACCTCTCTTGTTTCAAAAATCAAATATTTGAAGCTATGATAGTGGTTGGATTTTAAAATCATTAAGATTCATAAGACCCTTAGTATTCATGTCATTACCCTTTTTTGACATTTTAAAACCAAAATTTTATCAAAATCTTGAATTTTTTTTTAAATCCTAACCTACCTAGAACCCGTGACATTTCTAAATTCCTAATCTACTAGAAACTCCAGGTAGTTCTTATTCCACCCCAAAACCATAAAAAGTTATTAATGCACCCCTAAGTCTTGATAATTCTTAAAAGAAGATTAAGTCCCACACTACCTTTCATTCACATTTTTATAATTTTATGGGCACTTCAAAAGGAAATGGGAACTTGTTAGAGGTTCCCATAGTACCAAGAATCTCCCCAAGCCCTGACGCTTCGAGTAACCAAATGTGGAAGTGTAAATAGGGTATGTGAATTGTAATTCCATCTCCCACAACCTTTGCTATTACTCTCTCAACCTTTTCTGTGAAGAATCGTCTCTACTCTTCCAATAATTCACCATCCTCACAACAAAATTCTTTGCCATCTTTATCACAAGATTTCCATTTATATTCATGGCCTAAATTGTTTCAAATCCCATAGAAGAAAATGTTGCAAATATTTCTCATTCCATTGAGTGGGCTAAAGAAGAGGCCCCACAATAGTCTCAAAAGGGAGACGCTAAAGAAGCTCAGGATAGAATTAATGTTTTGGCCTATGACTACGACCATTAGTCAAGAAAAAGAAATCCAAAAAGAGCATTAGAAAAGAATTATCACAATTCTTTTCTAAAAAGATATTTGAAAGATTGGGGCAAGGGGCCTATCTCGATTGGCTAAAGCATCCTGTTGCAGGAAAGAGGTCACGAGGCCTAGTCTCCCCCCAAAATTGTGGTATTGAAGGGCATGTCGCACCAGTGCCACCAATGATGTGAAGATATTTGAAAGATTATTTATAAGTCAAAGGTCGAATAGTCATTGTGCTAAATGTGAGCCCTTGGAAGAGAATTATGTTGATACATCTTTTGTTCTTAGACAAGCTTCATCCTATGTAAATATAAAGTTTACCCCCTTATTTGAAGAATTGCCCAATTTTCCTAGACCTAAAAGATCCTCAAGTATATTATCCAAAGGACTGCATCCAAGATAAAGAAGCTTCATCTCTTCCAAAAAACTTGCAATTGAAGCATGGTAAGGGACTATCAAACAACCAAGGTTTAGTACAAAGGATAATAGTAGATAAATTAAATGTGGCATATCCCATAACAATTGTGAAGGACACAAATGACTCTTGTAGACTTTCATCTATGCATGGCCCTTGTGAAGGTGAAGAGAAAATACATATTAGGGACTCTTTAGCTCTATTTTTCATTGAAGGGAAATTGGGAGAGAGAATATCTATTTAGGTTGATGAGAAACTTAAAGAGTGAGAATAAAGACTTATGACAACATATGAAATGACTTTATAAGATGATGAAAAAGAACTGTGAGATGGGGTTAGAAATAAAATAGCATAGACAAAGTGACAGCCAACACTACTAAGCTATTAAACCACATCCAAACAAGAGAAAACAAATAATGGAGAGAATAAAAAATGTAAAACATAAAAGAAAGCACTCCCTATTATGGTTGATTCTTTCTCTTGCTCTCCTTCTTCTTGTTATGCAACTTTGCCCTCAGATTTGTTGAAACACTTGTGCAAAACCTGCAAATGGTAGCAAGAAAGTTGGAGATAATTAGCTGTTAAGCTGAAAATGGAGAAGGAAGTTTGTTTTTATAGACAACCATTCGAATGGACAGTTAAGATAAATTTTCTAGAAATATTTCAAGATCAATGGATGAGAATGCATGAGAGAGATGTTACGAAATGGATGGTTGAGATTAAGTCTCAAAAAAGATGCCAAGATCAACAGTCCAGAATTGATGCACCAAGAATATACCATGCATGGAAAAGCTATGACGTCGACGGCTATGATGCCTGACAGCTATGATAGACATGCAAGACATGTAGGCTATGACAGAAATGAATGTTATGACAGGGGATTATGACAAAGCATCTTTGACTAGGTGGAGGTGCATAAATAATTTATTTTAAATTATTTATTCAAAAATGGAGAAAATGGACAAGTGGAAAATAAATTATTTATTTAGAGAAAATGACAAAATGAGCATTTAATTAAATTTATCAATTTAATTAAATGGAGAGATGAAAATTAGTCCTTAAATAATTAATTTAGATTAATTATTTAACAGGCGAGGTGGCATGAGATAGTTAAATAATTTTAATAATTATTTAACTATAGAAGAATTAAAGGACCATGAATAGATAAATAATTAATGGTAATTATTTAACTATAGATGAAAGGTGACAAAATAATTAAATAATAATAATTTATTTAACTATTGAAGAAGAGGGAGAAATTAGTGACGCAATTAGTTTATTTAATTGATCAGGATAGAATAAAGATTAGAAAGTGAATTAATTAAATAATTATTAAAAATTATTTAATTAATAGAGGAATATGATCAAACATGATTGAATAACTAAAATTATTCAATTATCGAAGGACGAGGATGAAGAAAAATGACACTCGTAGGCTTAGGACATTTTTTAGTGTCTACATTTTGCCCCTCTTTGAGACAATGCATCTTGTTGCGTTGTTTCAAAGAAAAAGATTGATCAACTGATACATGCCCCAAAGATATCTTGGTAAGGATTATGATAAGAATGATATGCCCCCAAATGTGAGATGGGGTTAGAATAAAATAGCATAGACAAAGTGACAGCCAACACTACTAAGCTATTAAAAATGAAGAAAAATGAATAACTAAAATTATTCAATTATCGAAGGACGAGGATGAAGAAAAATGACACTTACAGGCTTAGGACATTTTTTAGTGTCTACAAGAACAACGAAGGGCTTGAAATAGAGATAAAAATTTGTGAGAGAACATTCTTTGGAGTTATCAAATGAAATATAAATGTTAAAGGAACATTGTGCTTCCTTGGAACATGAAAATGAGAAGTTACAAATAACTCATAGATCTAGAAACATGATAGTGTGTACTGGATTTGGATATGATAATTTGAAACCATTCCTTTATACCCCTGAGAATGGGAAAATTTAAGCAAAGGAGAACCAAATTGAAGAAAGTATGCATAAGACTAAAAGGATGCATAAAAGCATTCCTAAGAAAAGATATGCCAAGAATCAAGATAAAAGGATCTATATGTAATGTAGAGGTTTGGAAGGCACAAACAAAAGCTCTAGAGATGGAGATATTACTTGGATATCTAGAAAAATTAACACAAGAGATACTTTAGTTGGTTACAGACATACCTACGGTCAACATATGTAAGGTGTTTGACATAATTCCATGACAATCATCAACTTGTCAAATTTGCACAAAGACTTGTCTCTTTATTATGAAGTCAATTTTACTAATGTTTATAATTATTTTTTATGAGTTGGATATACACACTCATTAAAATGAGTTGGATATTAAAAAGAACTTTGTAATATTTTCAAACATTTTGTAAAGTATTAAAAGTGATAGTTATAAATCAATTATAAGTCATTTAGGGGTTCAAGGGCTATAAAGGCCATATTTTCAAATGTAAAATGGGTTTTTCATTTTTCTTTTGGGTTCCAATTATTTTAGTTCTTTTTATGTTTTGAGCATAACTAAGAGATAAACAAAGGGTTTTCTAGATACAATTTTTTACAAAATGGTGTTTGTAGTTGTGTAACTTCAATGCCATAATACATGAAGCATTTATACGTTTTGCATGTTTTTTGTTTAGTTTACCTATATTATGTAGGTTGAATAGGTTAATTTTCTATATATTATTGTGGGAAGCCATCAGTCATCTATTAGAGAATTTACAAGCTACACAACATGTGCAAACAAATGCAATCATAACCTTTGTATCTTGGTTTGAGTGTGTTGATAATATAGTTTTTCACACAATATGGGTTTTACATGTCATTCTTCCATTGTTTTTTGATGAGGGCTACACCGCCTAAAACCACACAGACACAATAATAGATACCAACACAGAAGATGTGAGACAAAAGAGAACTCACTTTCAATTAATTTTAGAAAATGAATTTACATATTCAGATCTTATATGCCACAACCTCGTGAGATTGATTCATTACAACAAAAATCAACTCTGAAAGAAAAAACTGTTATTCGAAGCCACAATCTACACTAATGGAGCCACCTTCTACAACCCCCTCAAATCCCTTTTTATTTTACCCAATAACTACCCTAGAATGTTCTAGAAAGTGTAAATTTCCCTTTTGTTTTGGTCCCAAAAGTCCCACCATTTGATTTCTAGCATAGGAAGAAATTTTAATGAAATTCACTTTTTATAGGGTCAACTTTGTGGGGCCATAACTTTTGATCTGGGTGTTTGATTTGCTATTAGTATGTATTGTTGGAAAGTTCTCAAAGAGTTCTATAGTGTGCAAACCCATTGTAGGTCGGTTTATTGACTTTTTGACTTGTTTCGGGCCCTCTAAAGTCTTCATATCTGAATTTGAAGCTGCATTGGAGAAATTTCCTGGGACAAAAACTTTAATTTCTCCCAAATCGTGCAGCGTATTGAGGTGATTCTTTTGCGATCGAAAATGTTTTTCAGCTCTACTCCTTTGAGTAAATTTTCAAGTCAATATGAGCTTGTTTAGGCCAACTTACTAAAAATAGTGACTATTTTTCGCTATTTTTGATGCATGACTGTCTTACACCCCTTAAGTGCCATCATGGAACTCAAAACAACAAAATAAAATAAGGAAAAACATTTTTTTGGGTGATGCAAGATTTCCCTACGCCATTGGACGCTCTTGCATCATTTTTACAAAATCATACTTATTTTTATTTATCATATGAATCTAGGAATGTATATTCTAATTTTGTGATGAACTTTCTTTATGCTTTTATAAGTTTGTGAAACCCCAATTAGTATTCATGTGTTTGTGACTAGGATTTCTATAATTCATTTTCCCATTAGTTTTTCCTTTTTACTTTTTGATGTTTTTGGTTAAAATACCATAAAAACCTCCAAATTTTATCATAGGAGGGAGCTTCCCCTCTCAAAAATTGAGAAAGACCACTATCCTATGGCAATCTATCCAATTGTTGGTACAATTTTCACTGCTCTTCAGGAAAAGCTCATTCTTAAGGATATAATTGTTGTACAAAATGTGTTCACCAACAGGACCAAGAGTGGGGAATGATATTACTCCTCTAGGATACACCAAACCATAATGAATCTCTCCAAGAAAAATCTCCTCAATAGGTCCATGTCGAATCACATCCAATCGAGAAATGTAATCTCATCAATATTCTTGGTGAAACCTCATCAAAGAGTAACTATCTCAACACATAGTCTCCAAGAAAAAATATATTTAGGCTCACCCAAATTTAAATTAGGTGTACAACTGACCATAGCCTACCAACCAAACTCTAATGCAACATTACGATAACTAAAATATCATTAGAAAAATGATCATACCACTCATCTATCACATTATACCAAATCATCATCAAATCTTCAACTCTAGAATCAAGAACTCTACATGATATCATAAATCTATTTAAAAGAAGATCATATGTCTTGAATGAACATATTTTCTCCTAAGAGAATTTGTAAATGCAAACTCTAATGTGCAATAAAGAGCTCACCATGGAATAATAACACCATTTCTATAAATTAGGGATCATTTGCAAAATTATAAAATCATAATGAACACCTCAACCAAAGACTCCAAGAGTCCTCCATGGTTTTAATATATCAACATCTCTAAATCACATTAAGGTAACCATCCCCCATTAATAGAAATCAAGATGTCAATGAGCT
This sequence comes from Sequoia sempervirens, assembly GCA_007258455.2. NCBI lineage: Eukaryota > Viridiplantae > Streptophyta > Pinopsida > Cupressales > Cupressaceae > Sequoia > Sequoia sempervirens. The sequence goes on from VDFB02105785.1 coordinate 46,688,834, forward strand.
CTCATTGTAACAAGAAATAAGATCAAATAACTCCTCCATGAAACCAATAAGCACTATAGAAGATCATCCATCACAAAGTGATGAATCCACATCACTATAAAAGTTCCCATTAAATTATGACATTAAGATACACATGACATCACTATAATAATTTCCTAAATGAAGATCACTTATGGTTTATATACAATTACTCAACTTAAACACTAGTAGCTCTACAAGTAAAAGAAGAACCAAAAGATCCAAATAAAGAAGGTACATCACCACCTACAATCAAGAATCAATCCAAATACCAAGCATACAAGAAAACTTTGTGACATTGTGATCACCATCCAATGTATTTGCACAAACAACCATGTCATGCCAAAGCTCCAAGTGTAAAAGGAACTTCCATGATACCATGATCACCACCTAATGTATCCACATAACAACCATGTAATACCAAAGCTCCAAAAATACAAGGAACATTCATGAAAGCATGATTACAACTCTAATGAGTCTCACATGTCTTGTATCATTGTCAACAACTGTAGGTTCTACAACACATCTGTATAAAGTAACAACACATTTATACCAAGTAACACCATCTCTTTCCTCATAGTGACAACAAAACTAATGAATTGAAGACTAAACTAGACACTAAAATACCTAAGCATAGATGGCCCACATTCGAGTTATCTATGCAACCTATAAGTATAGATAGAGTACAAAACTATACAACTCATAGATCTCATGATGTAATATATAAATTCAATATCACATTGGTAACCATTTCAAACATAGACAAATAGAGATAAAAAAGTAAGTCTTGTATGAATCAAACACCAAATCATCTCTAGATTTGATTTGTTGCCAACTAACAAAATACCATAGTCAAAGGAACCAACAAATAGATAAAATAAAAATTTAAGTGAATAAATACATATCAACATCTCCAAACCTAATCCACTATAAAGTGCTCATAAATTTCTCTCTGTCACCTACATGAATTCAAAAATTTAACATGATGTAGGAACAAAATATGACTTGTTGAACTGTAAGGAAAGAAAAACTAGCTTCTAACTAGTATTTTCTATCCAAGCTAATAAAATATGAAAATACCATTGATACCAACATAGTACTTGGAATTTTTTTTTTTCAAATATAAGAATGAAAAAGTTTAACTCCTTGAGTCAAAGTTATGCTCTCTAAAAAAAAGTACTCCATTAGGCCTCAAAAGCTAACACTTGATGGCTAGTAGGTGGACACTGGGTAACATCACAAATGGTTGACTAGTAATGATTGGTTTTGGTGGTGCCACCTTGGTGGTGGTGGAGTGGTGGTTTGGTGTTTACTACTAGTGTGGTCCTAGATGGTGACCTATTGGTGATGTGGCCACCTTGCATCCTTTGAGTTTTTATCCAATTGTAGATTAGTTACAACTTTATGTTGGGTGGCTATAGTCCTAGTGCCCCAATTTTTAATATTTAAACATTTGCATCCTTTGTATACCAACCAATTTTTTTTTTATTCTAGGTATTGTACGACTATTTGGGCATGATAAAAAATATATTTTTTCTCTAATGACCTATAGATTTGTGACTGCCATTTCTAACTATTCCACCATATGGCCTATATGGATCCATATGGATTTTATATGGTTGTATGGATTGTACAACCAAATGTGATGTGGATTATTACACGGCTCTAAAATGGAAAAAAAAAAGTGTAATGGAAAAAGGTAGTGAGTTATATATGGATCCATAGGTTTTTGGGCCTTCTAGACTCAATGACAAGGTCTATTTTTATCTAGGAGGTATTTAGCAGAAGCTCACCCCCGAAATCCTCATCAAAAGATCCTTGACCAAAAACACCATTTATTAAATATTCATCAAATATTACATAGAAAACAAGCCTAGTTTGTAAGCATATTTGTAACCTTAAAAATTTCTTCATTATTTTCCTAGAATACCATAAGTTGAATTGTGCACAAGAATCTACTCATACCAAGGGTTAACAACTAGTGAGATCTCCTCCCTTTACTTAAAAATTGGGCTCTGATACCAAATGAAAGGAAATTTGTATCCATAAATTAAACTATTTTAACTTAAACTTCATGAGAGAAAAGTATGCAAGAAAGTATTCATAATCTACAATGCAAAAGAATAAACAAACACACCATTAAGTTGGCATACTATGTACCCTAGGAAAACTATAATAACAAAAAAAACAACCTTTAAAATCACTCACATACTCAATATATTCTCACAAATCAATATTACAATAAAATTATAGATTATCTATGGAAGGCTTATGAAACATCAAGATAACTAATTGCACTCCATATGAACAAGAAAAGAAGAATCATGTAACCAAACATCCCAATCCATGCTTCCTCTCCGCACATATGCAAAGTTTACAAGAAATGCTCAATCAACCTTCAACCAAAAAATCAAAGGTTATGATAGTCAGCCTCAAAAATTATTCATGTGCTTTATTTTATTGGAAATAAGATTGCAAAAAACCACAAAGAGGTATTACATAAACCATGTGCCTCTAAAACTATGATCTTACAAAACCATGCCCCCCTCGTTTTCTTTTTGGTGCTAAATTTTCCCTTTTGTACTATGTTTTCCCATTATTAAATATTTGTCAATGTGCAATCCACATTAAATATTTAACGCAATGTTAAATACAACATAAAAAATAAGCCCAAGAATGTCTAACCCATGCGATACACACACCCTTGGATTCCCCAGGTACAACACATAAATATTAATTTTACATTTTTAGTAGTATGCAAGGTGTACAACACATTTCCCAACGAGAAATGACAAACGCATATTACATGGAGATGTAAACTTTTAATGGAGAAAAATTCAAGCAACATAAGATTAAAATAGAGGATTTATTGATGGATTAGGATCTATAGGGTCCACTCACTAGAAAGAAAAATTGGATTCATACAAGTAGATTGGGATGTGTTGCACATAAAAGTGAGGAGCCTTAGTCTACTCTAATTGAGAATGGATAATGGTTTAGGGTTTTTTGGATAATTTAATACATTTTCTAAGATGAATGGAATGATGTACCATGATACATCTATGTACACTCCTAAGAAAAACAAAGTTATAGAGAAAATGAATAGGAAATTGATAGAGAGGACTAGGAGTATGCTTATTGGTGTTGGTCTAGATTAGAATTTCTCGAATAAATTAGTTAGAACTAAATGTTACATGATTACTATGTAGATCCTATATTGATGCTTGTTGAAAAAACCCCACAAGAGGTTTGGATGTGAAAAATCCCACTTTACTATATATGTGTCTTTGATTCTAAGGCATATGATCATTTTCCCAAAGAAAAGAGGTCTAAGTTGGACTAGAAAGATGTAAAGTGTATTGATTAGAATCATCTAAGTTCACAAGCAATCCTTCATCACCAAAACTAATAGTAGGTTTTGGTTTCAAAATTTCTTTAATTTTGGTGTGTTTTGTTGCTTTGTAGCTTTTGTTAACTTGATTTTATTAGAGAGTGCTATAGGAAGGATATTGGTTCCTAATGGACTTTAGAATTGTAATTGTTCTACATGATACCTATAAGTTGCTACATGCTTTTGTATAGTTGCCACAAATCAACTTCATGTGTTTTTAATATGTTACAAAAAGGAAACATTTAGAATGTGTATTTTTGTCGTAGGACCTATGTATTACTATGACAAGAGGACTATACATTTTAAAGCATGACACCTTGTTGATATTATAGGAAAATTAATGCATAAAAGGATGCTTTAAATATTAATGTTGAATTTATAGATGTGATTAGATAAAATTATTATTAGTATTGCATGCATAATAAGCAATACAAAGGATCATATGTTTAAACTTTTTGAACTACTAGTTGTTATCTTTCTAAAAGGAGGGAGTTTTTTTATTGCCTTTTATTACATGAAACCATTTAGATGATGCATTTCATATAATTACCATTGATCTAGTAATCTAATTTTCATTCTTAATTGTGGTAGAATTCATTACATGTGGTAGTTAAATTTTGAGGTTGAGATTTCATTCCTTTTGTTTGGCCAAATGTCACATCACATGCCTATTATGGCAACCGGCTTCTTGTTAATTGGGTATTTCTTGTTGATTTATTTCTAGATGGTAGTATATTTAATTATGGATTTTATCTTTAACATCATGACCACATTCTTTTTGTCTATTTAATCTAATTTTCACATGGGAAGATTTGTAACTTATTCAAGCTTTATAATAGTTGTTCTTTAGTAGTGTAGTATGATTCTTGTGCTACTTGTCTATTCTTTGGTTGCAAGGTAATCTATCAAGTGATTGATCATGGGATATTTTCCTTGGTTGGGTCATTTAGTCCCTTTTGGCATCTATTTATTTCTTTCACATGCTAGGCCATTTTCTTTGGCCTTTGAACATTTTTGTTGTTGCATTGAGCTACTAGCTATTCTTTTGATTGTGTAACATTATTTCCTTCTAGGTCATCATATATTTTTATCACCACATAAAAACTTGAATTTATTTTTTGATAGAATGACATTACTATAATTTCCTCGATGGTTTGATACCTTCTTAAATAAGATATTTCATTACAAGGGCCTACATGGTTTTCCTTCCATATTATTGAGCTATAGTTACCTCTAAATGACTTCTTGACTATTTATCTAATGAGTGAGTAGTAGGGTTAGCAATGTGCCTTTCTTTTGTTTCAAGTTAGCAAGAGATATGGTCAGTAGAGTTATTTATTAGCCAAGAAAAAGTTAGTAGATAATGTTCTACATTTATATACTTTTTTAGAGAGGAACAATCTTAGTTAGTTGGAGAGAGCAAGGAAAGGTATCTTTATTCATGTGAGAGAAATTGATATTTGGTAGGAGAAGAGGGGGAATGAACCCTAGTTGAATGAGAGAAAATGATTTAAACTATGCTAAATAGAGTTAAGTAAAGGGAAGATTCCTTAGAGTGTAGAGAGGAGTAAGAGGAAGGATGAGTGGAATCTTATAGAAAGAGAGAGATAGGTGATAATATGTTGTAGTCTACTATAAGTTAACATATTTTTGTGTTGTATGTTGCTATAGGTAGCTAATAAAATTACTATAGCTTATCATAAAATTGTTCACATGTTTCTTTGTATTATAGGAGGGTTAATAATGTATGGGTGTGTTGTGTGATTACGTGGGATGCTTTATTATGCAGTCTTTCAACAAGTCCCTTGATCTAGAACACATCATGTATCTTCATTAGCTATAGTGAAGGTGTGAAATAATACAATCTTTAGAATCTTGTGACTAGAAAGACCATGCATAGTTAGAATGTAATATTTAAGGGGATATGGTCTAGTTCCACTATTGAGCAACCACAAGATGATGCTAAGTTAGTTTTTCAGGTACAAGCATAGACTAAGAAGGCTATACCAGATGATGAATCAAAAGCTTGTGCTAGATTAGATAAGGATGAAAATGCTAAGAGCTCTTTGATGAGATTAGATAAAGAATCTCCACCTCAACCTTTGAGGAGGTCCACTTGAATGAGATGGTAACTAGAAAGGTATAGCCCACATTATTTAGATACCATTTTCCTTGAGTACTAACATTGATGAGTCTAGAATTGTGAATGAGGCAATACAAATGGATGACTATGAATCTTGGATGTTGGCCATGGAAGAGTAAATGGTTGTAATGAAAAGAATGACACATGGGATTTGCTTTAGTTGGTTGAGAGTTAGAAAATTATTGGATTTAAATGGGTTTTCAAGAAGTTTAATTTAGATGGCACAATTGAAAAGTACAAATCTTGATTAGTTACAAAAAGATATTTTGAAGTTGAAGGAATTGATTTTGTTTAGATTTATCTTCAATTACTAAACAACCATCCATGTATTATAGTTATCTTGTTTTATTACATTTGACCTTAAGGTTGAGAAAATAGATATGAAGACAACTTTCTTACATGGTGAGTTAGAGGAAGAAATCTATATATCATAACCAGAACACTTTGTTAAAAAATTTCTTTTTCATAGTCGAGAGTCACTTCCATACTAGTAAAATCTCACCTAGGTCACTTCTACACTCGCAGTCCATTGCACATAATCAAAATTGATAATGCAAAATTTCAAACTATTTTTTTGAATTTTCACTTTACTATTCACAAAATTACATATTTTTTCATACATTTTAATGAACCTTTATGGATTAGACCTTCCACTACAATCCCATCTCAGCTGACAAGTATTTATAGAAAATCTGACTAAAGCTACCACAAGTAGATCTTCTGCCCAAAACATCCATCTCTTGTGACAAGTATTTATAACAGATCTGACTCAGGCCATGACAGGTAAATATTCTTTAATAAAAATCTCACAGCTAAAACTATGAAAGGTCAATATCTCCGCGAAAAGGAGGAACCTACAATTTAAACTAGAGAGATTAATATCCACGAAAAAGAGCCACACAGCCACCCCAGCTCTTAAAGATGTGCCAGAAGCAGGCGTGAACCCTTGTGGCAGAATGAAGTGTGATGGGCCTTTCCTTCCTTCAATCAAGATGTAATTGAAATGTACAGTAATTCTAAATGTAATTTCCATGTCAGAAACATTTGATGTACAGTGGTTTTAAAATATAAACTTTCCAGTACAATCTTACATGATGGAAATGGAGTAGTCTTTTCAATCAGACTGCTCTAGTCCTTATCAGAATTTTCAATTATTTTCCACTTTATTTTTATTCTAAGCTTCAAAATTTGGTTATTCTAAAGATCATCGATTGCTTGTCGGTTGATCTCAATCCTTTATTCCCCACCATAACTACAGAGTTAGTCTAAGAATTCCAAGGAGTCTAACTAGAACTCCCATCTTGTGTTACTGCAAAAAGCAAATTATCATGCCTTTCATATCAATTCAAACAATTTGAGATAAACAATTCTTATTCTGATAGTATGTAGTTTTCATAGTTCAGGATAATTATGCTGAGATTTTTGGATAAAACTGTACACAGTTTTATCTAAAAATTTCAGCATAATTCTAATTTTTCTCATATCACATTATAACTCAATCAAATTGAGATGAACAATTCTTATTCTCTTATTCTCTTTCTTTAATCAACTCGAAGGGATGAATAATTTGGAGCTTGCCTTCTTTTTGATATTGGAAGAACAATGTTGGGTTTGTAAGTAGGTTAATTTTGTGAGTTGTTGCTCGTTTGTTCATTTACATTGCAGTCTTCTTTTGGGACTGTCTTTTTCATTTTCTTTGTAATTCTTTCAGTTTTGATCAATATAAAATTGTTTAATTGTACACCTCTTTTCTATATGAGGGATATTGATTTGGTTAGAAAATTATCTTTCATGGAAGCTTTGGTCCGCTTTGCCTTGGTCATTCCATCACCCCCTCAACACTTACCATCATGCCTAGTGTATCACTACTATAAATTCTAAAGGTGTTCTAAGATAAGCATGGTTAGTACAATCTCTAGAGAATATTGTGTAGGCTAATATTTTGTGTATCACACACAAACACTTGTGGCATCTCATGCTACCATGCAAGCAATAGTTGATGCAATTGTATGTGTATCAATAGTCTTTCATATGATTGACATAGTTCACACATTGATGTAGAAATTTGTTGCACAATCAAATCTAGAAATTGGTTAAAAAATAAACAAAATGGAATCTGCAAACTTGATATCATTAATAATTCACACAACTCGGAACTTCCAATCATGTAGTCTATAGTTTTGCACAAATGCCACTTGCATCACATTTCACTTGTAGACTGTAGACTAGGAAAGTGAACCATCAAAAGTCCAACTACATGTAATTGGAAGGCCAAATTGTTATACAATATGAACTCTTCTATATTTATCTTCTTACAATATCCTTGCAACTCTATTGTATATATAGATATTTGACTCTTCACATGAGAGACAACAATGTAGGAGGTCTAGAAATCTAAGCAAAACAAGTTGATGTGTTAACTAGTTTCTTCATTCTTAACCTTGTTATTTATAACATCCATTGTACCCTATTCAATGAAAAGAAGTACAAATTTTCTAATGTCTTATGAACATTTGAATATGTCTTGTTTAATTATGTTTTATTTTTTCTTTGTATATTTTGTAATTCTATCTTTCATTAAAACAAGATTATCCTTGAACCACCTCATATTCCCTAGCATACATTAATAACCTCTTGGCCCAACTCCATAGCGAAATACTTCATCAAGATCAATCTTAAATCAAGATATCATTGAGTAGTAATCCATCCTAAATATGTTTGTGCAATGTCCCAAAAAACACATTCAAGGCAAATTAGTCAAGTGAACATTTTTTTTATGAAGAATATTTTAACAACTTTCAACAACTAAGATATGGCATTGGCATGTCACACTACACACTGACATGCACACAAGGTTTTGTGTCAAACACATTGACACAAAAGGCATAACAATGACCTTGTGGTGATACTTCATGTCATGCACAACACAAAACATTGACAACACTTACAATAAATCACCATTGCTTCAAAAAAGGTGGCACAAATGGAAGACTTAACAATTATGGAATGAAACCATCATAATGAACCTATGAGAGGGAAGAACCACACCATGATGATCAAGTCCTAACCCCATGATTGTGTTCTCTCATGAACATCACACATGATTAGGATGAGGGAACTATCCACCTCAAATCCATTCCCTAAACACTCTTGATGAGGCTCACAACACTATGAGAAACCTTTACGAACGAGTGACAATTATGAGATCAATCATTATTTCTCTTCACACAAGGATCACTTATGAAGGCCATGGTGGGAAATATCCCAACTAACACAAGGGAATAGCCTTCATAAGAAATTGCCCCACTAGAAGTACCAACTCTCCATCATTTGGAATGACAATGGGCTATTTTGTTACAAATGCATGCTTCCCAATGTATTTAAAATAGCAAGACTTGTTGGAAAAGTGACAACATCAGAAGACTTGCAAGGCCAAGGGAAAAATATATACAAATTTTCCCTAAAAAGTGCATGGAAGTACTCATGGACTAATGAAATGGAGGTCTTATACAATGTGTAAAAATGATGCTAGTAGGCCAAAAATACAATAGTGCATAGAAGGGATACTAGTGCACTACTGTTCAAGTGTCCTAAATTTGTGTTAGAGTCTAAAATTAACACTGGAGTCCAAATTCTATGTTGTAGTCTTATTTCTATAATATATTCCTTTTGTTGAGTTGTAGTCTTGATTAGAGACTTGATAGATGACTATTTTAAGGTCTCATATTTAGGGACAATGTGTAGGATCCATAAAAATATGAAAAAGAATAGCCATAAACAATTGGAAGACCATGGTGGACATTCACTTCCAATCTTTGAAATACAACCAAATAGACATGATGCTTCCCAAGAACTAGGAGGTAAACAAGGGACTCCAAGATGAGTCTAAGGACATGAGAGATAAAGATAAATGTTCTCCACTCTCCCCACTTTCCCTTTTACCATGAGAAGAACCAAAATGACAAAACTCATGGTGGGTCTTAATACACAACCCAACACTAGGAAGATGAAAACAATACATATTCCAATGAAATCCTAATCACATTTTTTCTACCATATTACACTATTTTAAACCCAAATATAATGGGGCTTTAATTTTATTTTATCAACATATAAATAATAAAAAAAAATAGATAAAATAACATGCATGTTCATCACCAATGTCGCCACATGATAAAATCAATAATCACATTGTCACCATTTATGTGGTGGTTTACAATCCATCCCATTGGGAGGTCTCAATATAATATTATATTTACATATAAGGAATCAAACATCTTGAATTATACATTTTACTTGCTACAATTGAATCAATAAATAGAAATATGAATCCTTTTCTCAACTTGTACATGACTGTGCCACTCCAATGAATCCACTAGTCCCCAATGATGGTTGAGTGCCACCTCACCATGTGGTACTTGTAAGCCCAACCCATTGTGCTAGGAGATAGTCATATGAGACAAAAACACTCATACCAAATAGGGAGTATGGCTCGCACACACAACAAGAAATATGAATAACCACCACAACATACATAATAAATGGTATGATAAACCATCATAATATAATATGCCAACCATAATGATCAGCCAATCATAGTATAAACATGCCAAAGAGAATATTAGTAACATGTAGGCATAAGATATGAACAACATCATGTAGAAAACACATGCCAACCATTAAGCATACAATGCATTCCTAAACACATAGATAATCAAGGTTTGAACCAAACACCACACATAGGGCTAGTGTCAAGTCTCTTGTTGGATAAAAAAATCCAATTACAATAAGGAAGAGGATCCTAGATGAGGGAAATTATGTGTCATCATAGTAGCTCTATAGCTTTGCAAGACAAATTATGCATTCTTGTTATGGAACGAGGGTACCTCTTGACACTCAACACTCTTAGAGTGTGGCATGTCCTTGGAATCCATATTAATCCTTTACAAGTGCTTGGGGCATGTCATCAAATCAATATAATGATGTCCATATTGAGCCTTCAGCAACACTTTGAGTATGTCACTAAGCTTACATCTTGGTTCATTATAATTATCCCATGTAATATAATTATAAATTTAATTTAAAAATCTCACATGTTGGAGTCTCATCACCTAGTGATTCAATACAACATTAAGAGCCACTCCATCACAACTCTTTATGCCTTAAATCTTAAGTTCCTCACACCTAATCACTATTTGGATGCAACATGGAAACCAATGTTCAAAAAGTCTAGGATAACAA